>JAZEWT010000001.1:22651111-22663410 GCA_036362905.1 Mordacia mordax
CGTTGGTCCCCCCTCTACAGTAAAAGTCCCCCCCCCCTTCGACTCCTTAACTCTACAGTGTCATGCTGTTCTTGATAACTTTACTTTTTAACTAATACATTCCAATATTATATATAATGTACAAAATAACTCGGACATCATATACCACAACGATATATAACCTGCTTGAGGCCCAAATATCGGGCCCAAACAGTACAGTATGAGCTTGTCGTGCTTTAGACGCTAAGTAAACACTGAAGATGCCATGTCTCAGTGACAGCCTCGTGGCCGATGTTTTGTGGAGACAGCTATTTTAGTTAGCTATGTCTCTACGCATTTAATTATTCCGGTGTTGAGGCATAGTGGAAATCGAGTAAGTTAATTGAGTCTAATCGAATCGGAATGGACAACAGAATGAACTTTCTCGAAGTCTAAGCTCTTGTGTGGCAAGCGTGAGCTCCCGAAACAAGTGTAGTTTTTCAGGAACCTGAGAGCATCGTTCGTAAGTTATCATCACAAAGGTTCTGTTGATATATCGTTTGTAGGAGTGCATTGCTGTGGTACATACATTTGGTCAGATGTAAAGATTAGTAAGTGACCTGGCCCGTTAATGGCAACATAGGGCAGCACAGATTATTAGGCCTTACATGCAGATATCTTTATGCTATTGTTCTGAGAGTGGTATGATGTGGTCAATAGATGTATTGGTGTATGCAGCATATCGCATACAGGTTAATAGTTATATTTGGGAGCGTTAACATGTTTACATGCATATAATGCACTGGCGTTCTGGCCTTCAGAGACATGAAACAGGTGAGAATATGTACTCCAGTGTAGACGTATGTTTTGTAATGTTCGGTATTATGTCTGTGTTGTGTTGTGTGTTTAGTTTTATCAAAAGGCTTAATTCTTTATTATACAAAACAACACAGAAGGTCATTTGCGAGACACTGCTTGGCAAGGCCAGTACAGTAACAAAAAAATGTCCTCAGATCCTCATGCCGCAGCACACTTAAAAATGTAGGGGCTGGCTGCCCAAGGACATCTACCAACAAAAATAAGAGCCTCTTCTGAGTCAAAAGGCATTCGCTGCAGGTTGTAAAATGTCCTCTCTGGAGCCCAAGTGAGTTCTTCTTGAAAATGGACACACTCACTGAAGATAAGCTTTCAGTGAACCAGAAAGGTCCAGGTGTGCACTTCACAGCAGCTCCCAGTGAACCACAGTGTCCACAAGTGCTATAACGTGGAAACAGATACATGGGCAGAGGAAACTATTGAAGGGATCTCCAAAGAGATGATGAGATTCCTCGGACATGTCAAGAGGAATCATTCACCTCAAGACCTCAACGAGATGCCCGCCCGTCATAAAAGGTCTTTGAAAGCTATGAAGGTCAGATACAAGAGTGTAAAACCAAGCTTGAACCAGAGGGTCAAAAATGATATAGAGGCAGTTGAAGAAGCCTCAGACAGTAAGAATGCACGCACAGACTGAGAGCTTAGGCACCAGAGTGAGCAGACGAGCTCATTTATCTCTTGCAAAAGCTCAAGGCAGAGGATAGCTTCGTGGAGATAGAGAATTTAAAAAGGGGTTCATAAAACTGTGGAATAAGAGGGTAGAGGAGGTGATAGGGGAAACTAACGAGTGCAATGAAAAACTGCACAATACAGAATCTCACCACTCTACCTCATTGAGGGGCACCTTGAAATCCAAGGGATCGACCAGCTTATGCCCAGATGCACACAACAGCAGAAGCAGCAACAGCTCGCCTTTCTTACAATACTGAAGAGGAAGCTATAGTGACTGAGAAAGCCCTTTGGATGTTGAGAGAAATATCGAGAAAGCTCATATGGACGCTAAGGGACATATCAAGAAAGCCCGTATGAATGCCGAAAGAACCCATATTGGCACTAAGATGTCGAGAATGGCTGTATGGACGTTGATAAAGATATAGAAAAATCCCGTATGGACGCTAGATTAGCCACGAATCCCAGAAAGAAGGAATGTAGCTATAGCTGAGGCAGACACATTTGCCACAGCATCAGCTGCCCTGAAACAAAATGCTCAGAATGAGGTCAGCATACAGCTACCAATTGAAAATGGTGAAACATCACAGAGAACTATGTTAAAGGTTACTTAATCAGGCTGCTGAGAGTGTCCAAAAATTATTGTTCAACAAACGAGGGGAGGAATAACGTTCCTGAGCAGGTACAAGTCGGCAGCGAGCCATCATCCCAGCACGACAAAAGTGAGCCCCATCAACAGTCCTAGCCAGAGGACCTGAGAGCCTTACGGAACAATTGAGTCCTGAGATGAGATCTGAAGATGCCCAGTCTGGAAACAACACGTGAGAAGGCTCTGTCATCCATCGAATGAAGGTGCGATCTGGGCACATGCAACAATCCCGTATTGGAGAATTGAAGTTGCGTTAAGGAGGGTACCTGAAGTAGGTCATCGATGTATATTAGAGTGGTGCCAGTGAGAACCTTGCAGGTGAGAAGGAGGACCTTGAATTCGATCCTATATTTAACCGTTAGCCAGTGGAGAGACGCCAGTATTGGGGGATATGTGATAGTAAATGGGTGTGTGAGTGAGGACTCTAGCAGCCGCTTTCTGCACACGTTGGAGACGATTGATCAGGTAAGCAAGGATGCCAGGGAGTAGCACATTGCAATTGTCAATTCGTGAAGAGATGAAAATGTGTAGTAGCTTCTCATCATCAGCAGGTGACAGGATGTTGTGCAGTCAGGCTATATTTTCTGAGATGGAAATATGCCACCTTCGTCACCTTGTTGATGTGTGTCTCGAAGCTGAGTGAGGCATCAAGAGTCACTCCTAGACTCCGATCTACCTTAGCAACTTCAGTGGTCTTGGTCGTCAAGCTAGATGGATTCAGTCTTGGACAATTGAAGCAGGGTTCCGACAAGCAAAACTTCTGTGTTCTCGCCATTTAATTTTAGGAAATATGAATTGCACCAGATCTTCACAGTTAACAGTGAGAAGGACATACAGAACAGTTTCAGTACTATGGCCGAATCTGAATCCAGATTGGAAGGGATCGAGGTCATTGTTAAGAACGTGTTTCTGGAGTTGAACGGCTACTGCACGTTCAAGGACCTTAGAGAGGAATGTAAAATTTGAGATTGGGCAGGAATTATCAGGAATGTTGCAATGAAGGCCAGATAGTTTGAGCAGAGGGTTAACTGTGGCACATTTGAATAGTGGAGAAACGATGCAAGAACGCAGTGAATTATTGCAGAGATTCATGATGAAGGTGGCAAGGGATTTGAAATTTGCCCGGATGAGTTTTGATGGGAAGGGCTCTAGGGGACAATTTGTACACTGAGATCTGGTAACTAAAGAAGAGACATTGGATTCCATTGGCTCGGAAAATTTCTGGAGTTTTGATATCAAGATGGGTGAAGAAACACATGTTGAGGTATTGGTTAGTGGTTGAGACTGGGTAGAGACACAGTGAGCTTCAGAAAAACTGAAGCAACTGCTCTTTATTAAAATGAAGATAAGTGAGGGTCAGTGACTGTTTGGATGAAAGAGCCGATTAATGGTCGATAAGAGGATCTTGGGGCTTGTCAGGTATTTGCCAAAATGCTGAAAAAGTAGTTAGTACAGGCGCAATCAAGTGCCTTCCGGTAGCAATTGAGCTGATCATTAGAGAATTGAGCATGAACGGTAAGGCCACATTTTCTCCAAGTCCATTCAGCCCTGCATGCAATCATCTTGAGGTCCCAGAGTTCAGCTGTATTCCAGGGGGATGGTTTTCCACCTGAGACAGTGTGATTGTAATAGGGCCAAGTTATCCAGGTTGCTTGACAGCAGGCTGTTGTATGTTTCAACAAGGTCGTGGGGGCTGCAGTTTATCCCGTAGACAGAAGGCACAAGGCGCGGCTATACCCAGGATTTAACGTCAGTGCATCGCAGGGCACATTTTTTCGGGGCAAATACTCAGCAGGCCAATTAACCTAAACAGCAGCGTGTCTTTAGACGGTGGGAGGAAACCACAATACCCGGCGAAAACCCACGCGAACATGGAAAGAATAAGCAAACTTCAATACAGAAAGGCACCCGAGCAGGGAATTGAATAGTGTCACCATATGCATGTTAACTCCGCACATAGAAAACACTTGAAAAACCACAGCAATCACAAGCACCATGACAGACCCTCCTACTAGGGTTACAACTGAGAAAAACTCTTTGGGAGAACATGTTTTTATTTTTCCAAAATGGCATGTCTTTAATTGCTGTTTTCTGATTAAAATCTCTTTGATTGTTCAAGTCACGGGAGATCGGCATCAATTCCGGAAGATTCCCTGCCAACCCTAAATGGTTGGCAAAACTATTTGCTCCTCCTCTCCAAGCAGAACGGTGTGTGGCACAAACTTGTGGAAGGCTCGCGTTATAGAGGTGTTCACATTTGTGAGTTGTAATTGAACACCCACCAAGAATCATGTGATTCACAGTGCAATTTTGTATGTTCTATGTTCGATCAATGGTAATCACCTAATCGTTCACTTTGTTCACAAAATCTTTAAATCTCACACCAGTTTCAAATTAGTGGTAATGAAAACCATGTGTTATGGACATACTTCAGAATGAAACCTACCATATGTGCAAGGAAGGAATGCAGAATTTAATTCCTTATATGGAGATAATTCCTTGTGAACTTGACTCAAGAAAGAAAGAAAATAAATAATAACATTGCAGTATTTAACAATGCACAAGGAGGCAACCCTCATTCCAAATTATTATACCCTGTTTACTTACAAAAAGATTGTATCATGTTGTAAGAATTTTTGGCAGCAGGGTGACCCAGTGAGTTGACCTGGTGCCTCACAGCAAGAAGGACCTTGCTTTGAGGCAAGGTCCTTCTTGCTATAAGGCACAAACCTCTTAGATACAGGTTGGCTGCTGAGGGTGAGACTGGTGATCCCATTGCTGCAACCTCTTTCTGTTGGTAAAACTTACTGTCTAATAGGTTTTAAAGAGGAAACCATAAACTCATCTACACTAAAACCCACCCACTGGTATCGATACATTGACGACACATTTGTTGTATGGCCGGACGGAAGACAGACGCTAGAGGAATTCCTTGTCACTTGAACGCCATACACTCAAACATGAAATTCACCATGGAAACAGAAGAAAACGGCCAAATCCCGTTCTTGGATGTACTGGTGAAAAGAAACGCAGAGGAGATGCTTGATCACGCTGTGT
Source organism: Mordacia mordax (assembly GCA_036362905.1). Taxonomy (NCBI): domain Eukaryota; kingdom Metazoa; phylum Chordata; class Hyperoartia; order Petromyzontiformes; family Petromyzontidae; genus Mordacia; species Mordacia mordax. Next base: position 22,656,321 of record JAZEWT010000001.1, read on the forward strand.
GCAGGAAGACAACACATACGTGCAGGTATATACACACGAAGTCTCACCATCACCCGAAACAGAAACGGGGGATACTGCACACCTTAGCCCACCAGTCAAAAATAATATCAGACAAACAACATCTCAAAGACGAGCTACATCTACAACAAGCACTACTAAGCAATAGATACATAAAAACAGAGATCCAGCATGCCATAAGGAGAGAAACAAGACAAAAAGACCATGAAAATGAGGATGAAAATACTAAAACCCGTGCTTTCCTGCTATATGTGAAAAGCACCACAGACAAAATCAGCAAATATCTAGAAAAGTACAACATAAAAACAATCTTCACAATCCATAATAAGATACAGGATGTACTCAAATCACCCAAAGACCAACTGCCGTTACAGATGTGGTGCCCAGCCTCGAGCGTGCACGGTCACGTACATGTGTGGAGTGCGTTAAGATCCCCCAAACGAGACGCTAGGGTTACGTGGTGCTGAGACGGCACGGCCGGGGTGATTTGAGGACAACCTGGCTGAACTCGTCAACAGCACGTAGTCGGTGACAAGGACTCGACAGTTGTGGTAGCGGCTACGCGTAGGGACTCGTTGGGTTGGTCGGCGTTGCGGCGTGATTGGAGCGTGATGAGGACGCGAGCTGACGTGACGATTGTAATGATGTAGGTTTTTCACGGCTCGATGCATGATGATTGCTTCGAAAAGCTGCGCTCTCGGGACAGCCGCGTCGATCGCTCCCTCTCTCCTCTCCTTGCGACGTTTCGCCTCACACGTTAGAGGTGTAGAGTAGCCGCGGTGGGGTTAGCTTTGGTGCAGCGGTTAGCGCTCTGTGTGTGTGTGAGTGAGCGGTGGTGCAGCGGTTAGCGCTGTGTGTGTGTGAGTGAGCGGTGGTGCAGCGGTTAGCGCTCTGTGTGTGTGTGAGTGAGCGGTGGCGCAGCGGTTAGCGCTCTGTGTGTGTGAGTGAGCGGTGGTGCAGCGGTTATCGCGCTGTGTGTGTGAGCGGTGGCGCAGCGGTTAGCACGCTGTGTGTGAGTGAGTGAGCGGTGGTGCAGCGGTTAGCGCGCTGTGTGTGAGTGAGTGAGCGGTGGTGCAGCGGTTAGCGCTCTGTGTGTGAGTGAGCGGTGGTGCAGCGGTTAGCGTGCTGTGTGAGAGAGTGAGCGGTGGCCCAGCGGTTAGCGCGCTCTGTGTGTGAGTGAGCGGTGGTGCAGCGGTTAGCGCGCTGTGTGTGTGTGAGTGAGCGGTGGTGCAGCGGTTAGCGCTCTGTGTGTGTGAGTGAGCGGTGGTGCAGCGGTTAGCGTGCTGTGTGAGTGAGTGAGCGGTGGCCCAGCGGTTAGCGCGCTCTGTGTGTGAGTGAGCGGTGGTGCAGCGGTTAGCGCGCTGTGTGTGTGTGAGTGAGTGAGCGGTGGTGCAGCGGTTAGCGCGCTCTGTGTGTGAGTGAGCGGTGGTGCAGCGGTTAGCGCGCTGTGTGTGTGTGAGTGAGCGGTGGTGCAGCGGTTAGCACGCTATGTGAGTGAGCGGTGGTGCAGCGGTTAGCGTGCTGTGTGAGAGAGTGAGCGGTGGTGCAGCGGTTAGCACGCTATGTGAGTGAGCGGTGGTGCAGCGGTTAGCGCGCTGTGTGTGTATGAGTGAGCGGTGGTGCAGCGGTTAGCACGCTATGTGAGTGAGCGGTGGTGCAGCGGTTAGCGCGCTGTGTGTGTGTGAGTGAGTGAGTGAGCGGTGGTGCAGCGGTTAGCGCGCTCTGTGTGTGAGTGAGCGGTGGTGCAGCGGTTAGCGCGCTGTGTGTGTGAGTGAGCGGTGGTGCAGCGGTTAGCGCGCTGTGTGTGTGTGTGAGTGAGCGGTGGTGCAGCGGTTAGCACTCTGTGTGTGAGTGAGTGAGCGGTGGTGCAGCGGTTAGCACTCTGTGTGTGAGTGAGCGGTGGTGCAGCGGTTAGCGCGCTGTGTGTGTGTGTGAGTGAGTGAGCGGTGGTGCAGCGGTTAGCACGCTATGTGAGTGAGCGGTGGTGCAGCGGTTAGCACTCTGTGTGTGTGTGAGTGAGCGGTGGTGCAGCGGTTAGCGCTCTGTGTGTGTGAGTGAGCGGTGGTGCAGCGGTTAGCACTCTGTGTGTGAGTGAGCGGTGGTGCAGCGGTTAGCGTGCTGTGTGAGTGAGTGAGCGGTGGCCCAGCGGTTAGCGCGCTGTGTGTGTGTGAGTGAGCGGTGGCCCAGCGGTTAGCACGCTATGTGAGTGAGCGGTGGTGCAGCGGTTAGCGCTCTGAAGGGGGGGGGGGCGTCAGCTTTCTGTTTTCGTCTCGCGGTGCCTCGTGATGACTCGTGATGTGGTGACTCGTGATGTGGTGACTCGTGATGTGGTACGGTGCGGGGTGATGTCATTTGGGGGGCGCTGGAGGGGGCCGTGAGGATATATAAGGAGGACCGGTTGGAGGGGCAAAGGGAATCTCCTGGGGGAACGAGAAGGATCGTCACGATGTAGCTGCTGCTCATATGTCGCTACACTCTGGACCGTGTCTTGCTGGTTACAATAAAGCATAAAAATCAAGAAGTCTCTGCTCGTCCGTGCTCGCTGGCTGATCTGTGGAGGAGTGAGTGCTGATCCTCGCCGTGGTGTTACCGCTGTAAGCCGTCATAAGCCCGCAGTCGAAGCCGTGGTGTCACAGAGGCATCCTCAGGCACAGTATGTGTGTGTAGTGTCTGTTGCTCCTTCATATATGTGGGTACTATGTATGTGTCGAGTCATCTTTTGTTGTGTGGGGTCTACATCTGAATCACATTAACACTAATCTCCTTATCTAATTTACACCCCGGATCTGCGATAACCCCCTCCTGCTTTGTCTGTGGCTAGTCCCCCAATTTGCATTTCATGAAAGAACCTCTCACACACCTAGCGATCCCCCTCTGATGTCCACACTCAATAGCTCTATAGCTGTGCATTACTGACTTAAATAACTGGCCTCCAAGATTGTCTGAGCTTTTATTCATTTCTTGTTTTCGGTTCATGGTCCTTTTTGTCTTGTGAATCTCTATTGCTTCTTGGATTCATCGTGGGCCTTTGTGGCAGATAGCCGCCAGTACTCGCGTCTTGTCAAAATCGATTCTGTGTTGTTTGTCGACAACAAACAACGCATCTTGTCAAAATCGATTGACACGGCTATCCCGAATGAGCAGCTTTTGGAAGCAATCATCATGCATCAAGCTGAGAAAACCTACATCATTACATAATTGAAATTGGCCAAACATCCCAATGCGGTATGGTTGCCTGAAAATGACTAAGCTGGTGTCACAATTAGTGACTTTCCTACCGAATGTCTTTTCTAAACACAAAAAACAACGCTATTGTTGCTTATTTGCTGTTCTTTTGTTGTTATTGTTGTTGTTGGAATATCATTCTCTCCACAGTTCTAGAAGTGCAATTATTATTATAACTTCAAAAACTTGGGAAGACTCTCCTGAAAAAGAGTTAAGAGGCCTAATGAAACCTTCCTCTGTAATCAAGCACAATGAAAATATCCAAAAATTGTAAGAATTCTTCAGCTGTCATGCATCATCAAACATTACATGACATAAGCATAGAGCTGTGTAATTTTGATTAGCTCAGAAGCACTATAACAGTCATCAGCGTGTACTTTCGTGCACTGACAATGTATGAGGTTTTGGCAGGTGATACTGGTTTTAGCCAGCAGTCAACTTTGATGCCCAGCTATGTCCAGCCTGTCGGTCCCCAACCCAAATTAACAAAACAAACGTGGCAGCATATCTAACTCTGGATAATGGACACCATAGAAAGTGGATCTCTTGCCGAATTAGAGAAGTATCTCATCTCATCTCATTGTCTGAAACCGCTTAGTCCTATACAGGGTCACGGTGAAGCCGGAGCCTATCCCGGCAGACACAGGGTGCAAGGCAAGGATATACCGACGATGGGACGCCAGTCCATCGCCGGAATTAGAGAAGTGCTTTCCGGAAACGTTAAAAGTGGCATTGTCACAACTCTTTTTCATCACCACAGCCCAATGTAAAAGTTTACAGATATATCACCTTTCAGCCGAATTCAAAGTGCTCTATTATTTGTTAAAGGGAACTTCATAAAACAATGTTTAATGGTTTCAGTTTCGTAATGAAAACGTATGAGTTTAACCAAATGGAACAATTCTTGCACTATACACACATCGACCTGGGTGTTTTTCACGGCTCACAATTTCAGTTGTGTTGTTTTAGGCGACTTAGCCACCAAACGTGGTCCTTTTAACACATTATGAAGGAATGGACAGCATCCGAGTACATCCAACAAGGGTATGGTGCAATGAGATAAGGTCATGTGCTGCATTGATGGAGAGGTGGCGGTGGCGACTTTGGAAGACCTACAGCCAGCAGTGGAATAATCATGGCTGCTGAATACATTTTGACTACATTTTCCCTAAAACAGCTGCACTATTTTATGTACAGACAACATGATTTTATGTGTGCGATGATGCGGCTCACTTTTGTTGTGCTTGGATGATGGTTCGCTGTTGACCTGTGCCTGCTCAGCAACACTTCTTCCTTCCTTCATTTGTTTAACAATTATTTTCATCTTTTATTTTATGTCCTTCACTGATTTATAGCCATTATTGTACCATTAATTGATCTACTCTGATGTTGTTGTTGACATGCCGTTCTCTCCACAGCTCTGTACAGCGCTTTGTGATCCTCGGGTGAAAAGCGCTCTACAAGTGCTATTATTATTAGTTAAAGGCGCAGCAATGTTTCTTGAGCTCAGTGTTGTGACATTTACAAAATGGATGTTTATACAAACACTGTGCCCTTAGACGTAACAACACATAAATGAAAGCTTACGAATAGAAGGTATGACTTCCAGCATGCCTTGCACGCATGTCCAATGACCGCCACCTTGCTTGGGTAATGCTGTCAGTTTGATAGAGGTATGTTTACAATAATGTAACAATAATGAATGCTTGTATGTACACACACCTTTCTTTAGCCATACACAATTCAAACGTAACCCCCACGCAAAGATTCCCAAATGTTATCCAACTTATGTAGGGACAAAAGGCAACATAAAATATGAATGAAAATAGTACATTGGTGTTGTGTTAATTCCGCAACATAAATTAAGTACTCCGTAAGTTTATTACAATGTTTCACTAGTTAAAAAATAACATTGTCTTGAACTTTACATTAACTAAATACAAATTTCATAATGTAAAACTTTCATTTAAAAAAAACAAAAATAAATATCAAGGGTGATAATGTTTCCAGTTGTGCACTTGGTAGGTGAAATATTACTCTAAATTCTCTGTAACTTATGGCCGGTATGGAGGCATGTGTCTCTGACACTGAACGCTGAGGATAAGATGGTTCAAGCAACTCTTCATGTGTGCAACAAGACAGTACAGCAATTAGACTCGTTGCCCATTTGTGCAGAGCTTAAAGAGCTATCTCTTCATATACGTAATAATAATTGCATTTCTAGAGTGCTTTTCACCCGAGGGTCACAAAGCGCTACACAAAGCTGTGGAGAGAACGGCATGCCAGTAACAATGACATAAGAACAGCAAATCAGCAACAATAACGTTTTTTTTCTCTGGGGATTCACTGGGAGCTCTAGTTCATCCACGTGCACTCATTAAAAATATGTTGGCCAAACAAACCGGAGTGGAAGCTTCTTAAAAATTGTCATCCTGAAGAAGTCTCATCTCATCTCATTGTCAGACACCGCTTAATCCTGTGCAGGGTCGCGGTGAGCCGGAGCCTATCCCAGCAGACACAGGGTACAAGGCAGGGATATACCGACGATGGGACGCCAGTCCATCCCGGGCACTGAGGGCAATTTAGCCTGCAAGTCAATTATCCTATGCAGCAGCATGTTTTTTGGACTGTGGCAGGAAACCGGAGTGCCCGGCGAAAACCCACACGGACACGGGGAGAGAACATGCAAACTCCACACAGAAAGGCACAACCCGCACCGACTTCAGACGAGTTCGCTTCAGAATAAAGCGAGTTCACTTCATTCTGAGTTCACTTCAGAATGAAGCTTCATAATGAAACGAACTCGTCTCAAGTAGGTGTGGGTTGCCTGATGATGCTGAATGCAATATCAGCGAAACGTCGTATTTCTTATGTAAATGCTGTGAGTTGGCTCTCTAACATGCCAGTGTGCTGAGATAGTGAAGAATTGGCACGTTTTGTTCACGTTGACAAAATTTACCAATTGGCCGTTGTGGGGTGGTGGAGGGTTTACGACAAACATTTTTTATGTGACCTAACCCAAAAAATGGAATTCGTCGACAGTTAAGGTAGCTCAAATATTACTATAATGGCTGGAAGATTGTAACAAAAAACTGCTAAAACACAGGTACTGAACTAATTTATTTTCAAAAATAAAAAAAAGTGTTGCTGAAATTGGTTGCAAAAGTAAATTGCACCAAAATGGAATAATAGCAGTGTATTTTTACATTTTTCTGTTATATATTACAACCACGAAACATATAAATCCTCAGTCCCACTGATCTCTTTTATGGAAACATTAAAGTCACGATGCATATTATACACGAAAATGTGATTTTACAGTTTACCAATATACCATAAGGCCAAAGTACCATTTGGTTGTGCAGAGGACAGCCTATGGAGGCATACTGCAGCCAAAAGGAGTAGCTGTGCAGATATTGCATTGTTCCAATTTCCAGGCATTTCTGTAACATAAAAAAAAGAAAATTACAATTATGGGTGCCATTTACCTGCCGTCAAAAAACATATTTCAAATAATGGCTGATTAAAAAATTATTAGATGTAAACATAAACATTTTGAGATTTCCTACAATTGTACTTGACATCACGTAGCGGGTAGGGATGTCATTCAGCGCTGCCTGGGAATATACCTGCTCGCTCTCGACAGGGCATGGAGGATGAGACGGGTGGGATGCCGTGGAAGGGTGCAGTCCAGAGAGCCTCATTGGGGTCCTGGTGTTTTCCTCAAACCGAATCTCGGTTTGCATTGTATAAAAACAATATATATTTTTTTAAACAAAGTTCTCGTTCTTGCATTTGTTCCGCCACAACGGTGTGTTTCCAGGGCTGGCTTTGATGCCCACGTGGC
>JAZEWT010000001.1:22667806-22678130 GCA_036362905.1 Mordacia mordax
ACGAGAGGTCCTGTCCGTACCTCCTCGCCGCCATCGTGCTCAGGCTCCACCACCGTCACATAGTCCTGGAGGCAGGCCAGCATCCTCCTCTGCCGTTTCGTTGCCGGCGCCCCATTGCACTCTGTCTGTTTTTCGGCGGGCCCCTCGACCACACGGGAGGAGCCCGCGGGAGCATCCACGGTGTCAGTGGGGTGCAGCAGTTCCATCGCCCAACCACTCTGCTGCACACGCGTGGGCCATCCCCGATGCTCACCGCCGTCGCTGCCGGCCTCGGTTGACTCTCGGGCCGGCTCCCCCCCCCGGGGGGTGGTCTCCAGGCCTTCAGGCGCCGCACGTTAATTATGCGCGGCGCCCGCCAGCCTTTCCCCTTCAGCAGCACAGTTTCGGGCGATAGCTGCTTGAGCACAGTGTGGGGCCCCACGCAGGGCAAGGCGAGTTTCCCCACCTGCCCCAGGCAGGCCTGCGGGGAATACATTCGCTAACCATTCCAGAATTCCACGGCCTCGCTCCTCGGTCGCACCGCTGCCGCTTGCCTGGTGTAGGCCTCCTCGCTGGCCTCGTAGGCCCGTCTACAAGCCTGGCACAGGGTCTCGAGACACTGGGTGAGCACCTCCTCCATATTCATCAGCTGGGGCGGGGCGACCCCAAACAATACGTCTGCCGGCAGGCGCGCGTCCTACCCACACATCAAGAAGTACGGGGTCTGGCGAGTCGAGGAGTGGATGGACGTGCAGTAGGCGAACAGCACGTATGGATGGTGTGCATCCCAGTCCCGCTGCTGCTGGTCCCACAAACACTGCAGCTTCCTCGTGAGGGTCTGGTTTAGGCGCTCCACCATGCCATTTGCCTACAGGTGGTACGCCGTGGTTCTCGCTCGCTGAATGCCAAGCTCGTGGCAGAGGCTGTCAAAAACCTCGGCCTTGAACTCCCTGCCCTGGTCGGTGATGATGCGTTCGGGGACCCCGTGTCGAAACACATAGCCTTCCAGGCAGGCCTGCGCCACCGTGGTGGCCGATTTATTGGGATGGCTACCGCTACCAGGTACTGGATGTAATAGCCCACGGCAACCATTATGTAGCAGTTGCCTCAGTGGATCGTGGGGAGTGGTCCCTGGAGGTCAATCTCCACCAGCTGGTTCACCCGGCTGACCCGGAGCGGCTGCAGCAGCACGGCATAGCGTGGCGGACCCCTCGCGGCCTGCTGGCACCTCTAGCAGCCCTTCACCCATGCGGCCGCTTCACGGTTTAGGACGGGCCAGAGGTACCTGCACTGCAGGGATAAACTGGTGCAGTGTTTACCGCCATGCCCCTCCAAGGGATGGTCGTGGACGAGGCGTAATAGTTGCAGCCGGGTGGCAATGGGACGCACACCCTCCCAGCTTCCCCGTCGGGGCCCCGTTCCCAGACAACCCCCCCCAAAGTCCCAGCTGAGGCTCGCCCACGGCCCCTTGATAGCCACTTGGGCCTGAGCAAGGGTGTCTCTCACCTCAGCCAGCTCTGGGTCGCGTCCTTGGGCGTTCCGCAGCTCCTCGTTGATGAACCCTGGAAACTCGCAGCCCACCTCCTCCCGGCGTGGCTCCACCCAGGGCTCATCGACCTTGCGCAGGTGCTGAATCACAATGTGCAGGTCCGCAGCTTGGCCGGCAGCATCATCAGTGGGCAGGCGGTCCCGGCCCCCTGTGAAGCAGGGGCACAGCTGGTCCGGTGGGGTGTCCGGGCAGATCGGCGGTCGCCGGGAGAGAACGTCCGCATTAGCGTGCGTCCACCCAGCCCGGTACTCGATGTGCAGGTCGTGCTCCTGCAGTTGCGTTAACCACAGGGCCATCTGTCCCATCGGCTCCCGAAAATTGAGGAGGTACTACAGGACATGGTGGTCTGTCCGGATGCGGTATCCCCGGGCGTTCAGGTACGGGCGGAACTGCCGGCAGGCGAACACGACGGCATGTAGTTCCTGTCGGGTCATGCAGTAATTCTGCTCGGCCGCGCTCAATGTCCAGCTGGCATAGGCGACCACGCACTCATTGTCCCCCTCGCCCTGGGACAGCACCACCTCCAGTCTGCACCCGCTGGCATCCGTATCCACAGTAAACTCCTTCATGAAGTCTGGGAACGCCAGTAACGGGGGTGTGCACCAGCCGGTCCTTGAGTCCCCAGAACACGTCCTCATGGTCCTGGGTCCACTCGAACCTCTGCTTGGTGGACGTGAGCAGGGTGAAGGGATGGGCGAGGGTGCTCTAGTTCGCCATGAACTGGCAGTAGTATGTGGCGAGGCTGAGGAAAGACCGCAGCTCGGTTGACATGCTTCGCCGTGGCCACTCGGTGACGGCCCCAATTTTGTCCGGGTCCATATGCACCCTTTCTCAACTCACCCGGTGCCCCAGGTAGGCCACCTCCCTCTGGGCGAGGAAGCACTTGCAGGGCTTCCGTTTCAAGTTCGCCCCCCTCAGCCACTGAAATGCCTTCTGGAGCCGAGCCAGGTGCTCCTCCCTGGACTGGCCGAAGACGATGATGTCGTCGAGGTAGATGAGGCAGGTCCTTCATTGAAGCCTCCATCACCTGCTCCATGAGCCGCTGGAACGTGGCTGGGACATTGGAGAGCCCGAACGGCATCACCCTGAACTCGAATAGGCCCAGCGAGGTGGCAAACGCCGTTTATGGCCGGTCCTCCTCGACCACTCCTACCTGCCAGTAGCTGGAGGCCAGGTCATGGGTGGAGAAATACCGGGCCCCGCTCAGCCCGTCAAGCATCTCGTCCACACAGGGCATGGAAAAGGCGTCGCCCACCGTCACGGCGTTCAGACAGCAGTTGTCTACGCAGAAACGGGTTGACCCGTCCTTTTTGGTTACCAAGACTACCGAGGACACCAAGGGGCTGGAAGACGGTTGGATGATCCTGTCCTGAAGCATTTTGTTGACTGCTTCGTCGATCCTGGCTCGCTCGGGGGCACCCATGCGGTACGGCGGCACCCGCACCGTCCATGCATTCCCAGTGTGGATGTGCAGTTCTGCCCGGACGGTCTTGTCTACGTCCGCGTCGTGCCAGCTGAATACGTCCACGTAGTCACGCAGCAAGGTTCTTAGCTGCGCCGCCTTACCCTTCAAGAGGCCCTTCCAATCCACTCGAACTTTGTTGAGGAGTGGGGGACCCGACTCCCAGGCTGCCTGCGCCACTCACCAAGCCAGGTCTCGCTCCTCCTCCTCCGAGGCCTGTTCCGCATCCCCGTCCCACAAGGTGTACACGGCCGCCAGATTGGTCTAAGCTGGCAGCGTGTGCACCTCGGCCATCGCTGCCCCGGCCCGGAGCTGTACCAGGGTGTTGTGGGGGTTTAACACCCAGAGTACTAGGCCCTGCTCAGCAACCACCACTGTTGCTGTGCCCACGAGCCCATGGTAGCGAGCGAGATCCGGATGGGGCGTTAGTAGGACCTCGCTGTGGAGCGCTGCCCCTTCACGGCCGCGGGAGACAAGATACAGCAAGGCCTCAGCGTTGGGGCCTATGAGCGTCCGACGGCCGATGAAGCCAGCACTGGGCCCTGCCATGTTCGGTGTCGTGTCCCATGACCCCGGAGCTGACATCACACGGGCCTTTTCCAGGCTGACATCACATCCGTGCTGCAGGGAACTGACGTCATGCTGGCGACCCCAGGAACTTACATCATGGACATACCTCCCTGTTCTGCTGCCATGGTCACGCCCCCTGGAGCCGCCCCTTGTCTTGGTGCAAACCGCCGTCGCCCCGCCGGAGACACGCCCAGCTGGCCCGCGAATCTCCCCCACCGCAGAAGTGGATCTCTTCCTGGGATGCCCCCAGCTGGGCGCACTTCCTCGGGACACTGACAGTGATGTCGAGGGCTTCCAACACTCCAGTCCCAAGGATGCAGGGGTAACGCAACCTCTTGACTACACAAACGTCCAGGTGGCCCCTCACCAATCCAACTGGCACCTCCAGCATGAGCTGACCGATCACCTGGAGCTCACCGCTGCTGGCTTGGGTGAAGTCCCTATCGAGCGGACGCAGTCGCTGTGGGTCGACCCCCGTGTATCGGCACATTTCTCTGCTTACCACCGACATGGTGGCCCCTGTATCCAGTAGCACCCGTGTGGAGCGCCTCACCAACCGTCCTAGGACCACCGCCGTAGGCCTCAGCGGTGTGCCGTCACTGTCCAGCGCTGGGACGAGCTCCCCCCCCCCGCTCTCGGGATCTCTCCACAGACCCCAGTATTCCCGGCTGCCAGGACCCGTTGTCGTATAACTCCTCTGCAGGCGAGGGCAATGCCTTCTGCAGACAGTCCCTCTGCAGGTGACCCCTCCGGCAGCATAGAAAACCGTTGGGCTCCCCACAAGCATGGGGCGTCAGATCTGGGTCAACCTGCTGGGTCCCGGTGGTGGCCGGTCCTCCATGGCCCGTCGTTGCTATGCTGGGGACCCTCCTCCGACCCTAACTCCAGAGAGTCAAGCCGCCGTTTTATCTGCCATAGCGCTTCGCTCAGGCTCGCCGGGCTTGCTCCGCAGTCCCGCCACTGTGACGTGGCCACGTCCGCTCTGTGGTCCCGCAGCTGCAGCGTGACTATCTCTGCTTCGTCCTCTGCCGGGTCCCCGCAAGTCAGCAGCGCCCCCTGGCACCGGCGGGTTCAGCCACGTGCCGTACTCTCGCACGCCAAAGCCCAGCGACAACTTAAGTGAGGGATAGCTCCGGACGCTCGACGTCCTCTTGCCACCACTCTGTCCCTCAGAGGTATCGGAGCAGCTCTATCTTTACCAGTTTTTGTATGAACTGGCCTCCCTCCCTAGGGTAGGCTCACTCGACGATCTCTGCCAAGCTCTTTGCAAAGTCGCGCAGCGGCTCGTCCAACCATCTGCGCCGCTGTGCTAGTTCCTCCTGCGCTGTGACGGGGACGACTCAGTCGAAGCGTACCCCAACCACTTGGCTGAGGAGGATCCAGTCATCCTTGGTCCCCTCCTCCAGCATCCGCAAGAAATGCGCCGCGCGTCCTCGCAGCTGCAGATGAACCCATACCACAGTCTTCTCAGCGGACCAGCCTCCGAGGCGCCACGCGCTGTGGACGTGCTGCCGAAAATCCTCCCACAATTCTGCTGCACGGCCCTTGAACGTCAGCGTGATCCTTGTCTCCCCTCCCCGACATGGGGATGTATCCCACTTCTGACACCAAACTATCACGAATCGCGGCAACACCCGGGGTCATTGTGGAAGGCTCCCCCGCTGGTGACCCTGACACTCGCATGGACGTTGAAGGCTGACTCGCCATTTGATAATCCTCGTGCAACCCACGGACCGGCTGGGCGATGATCGACTCCCGTGATACGCTCGCCCGAGGGGGTAATCCAACAGGCGCAGACTCCGTCGTAAGGGCGGACGGAATTTAATCAAACAACACACAAACGGCCACTTGGCCACTCAGAGGACAGTTAACGTGCAACACTACAGGCGATATGGCACACAGCGATACAGACAGTACAGGCATCACAAATCCTGGGCACGGAACCAACAACGAGCCCTCTTGGTGCCCGATATATATTTCATTCTTGCAAACGCTTGGCATTTTGTTGCTGTTGTACAGACGCTAATTAACCAATCAGAAAGTCCGCACGCGCCACCTGACGAATCAATGGTCTGCCACGCTGTTGCCACCGTTAGGTCAGTTGCTCGACCAATGCACATCAGGTCAACAACTTAGGGGCTGTCCTGGTTCGAGCTGTTTACCGCTTCGCGAGTGTCCTCACCTCACCCGCCCCAGTCCCTTTAATGCCACGTGACACGTTGGTAGAGGCCCTGTAGGGCCACAACACAATGCCCACATGTACGCGGCCTGGCATCGTCATGGCTGAGCAACGCACGTGAAATATCGATCACTTCCCATTATAGTTTACATTGCATAATTGACATGCTTGTATCAGGGTCTTCTGGACTCAACATGGGTAGTGAATTATTGAACACATCCTCTGCACTTACTAACACTCTTCATTATCATCATCAGCCATTATCAAAATACTGATGAATGAAAGCCTCCGTAAGCCATCTCCTTCTCATAGTGTGATGTAACAATTCTATGATTTCATCATACTCGTGGGTGTGCCATTCCATGATTAGTCTCGACCACCGGCAATTATGCCTTCCAGATACGTATCCTACCAATTCACATTTATTTGTATTACCCGTATACTTCTTTCTAAGCCACGTGATCCAAAATTTGTCAGTGTATTACCAAACGTGCAACTCCTCATCTGTGTGCCCCTTTAAGCTTTAATTTAATTACCTTTGTCAAGTGTTTGTATATTTGAACATTTCTTCTATCATGCAATATACACTGATTGAACAATTATTTATGTATGCACAGTGGTATGCTGTTTGCTATCAAGATAAATTTCTAAAAGCACTACAACCTGCTCTCATGCACCTCTTTTGATTATGGTTCACGTTCAGTACCTGTTCCGTTCTACTGTAAATCTTTATTTAGTGAATTTACTGGTGCAATGAACATCTGAATAAATGACTTGGTAAAAGTTGTTAGTCATGAAAGCTCTCAAAACCGAAGTTACTGCTCACTTCATATCCACTATCGCAGGAAGCTTTAAGATTGCTGCGATAGTGGATAATACGGCCTTGCCACAATGCCTTCCGTATTGTGATCCAATTTATATTTAAATTCGAATGCCAAAATCAGTAACAAAAAAATTGTATCTGTGTAATTGGTGTTATACAGTAAACGAGTCAGACTTGTCATGTATTTCAACATATCGCTCTCTGCAAAGTCTTATTTATGTCGTGCAACGAAATATTTTAATAAAGTCTGTGTAGAATATAACCATCCACGTGAACAAACAAAACGGTACTGTAGTGCTTTTTTCAGACTGATGTTGACTGATATGTTAACCCCGATCCCACCGAATCAGTCGATCAGAGTTAAAGATCGACCGATATATCGCCTGGGTCGATCGGCTGGGCCAATATATCGGGCCGATATTGGCATTTTTACATCATCAACGGATAAGGACGCCGACATGGCAACATTTCATGGGCGCTCCTGGCGTTGCCTCTCGTGTCAATACACACAGTGGTAAGAAAATGTTTGTGATCTCTTTCGAATTTTCTGTATTTCTGCATGAATTTAACCTAAAATGTGATCAGAATTTCATCTAAGTAATAATAATTTTTTTTAAAGAGCTGGATTAACCAAATAGCACATGCAAAAATCTTTTTTTTTATTTTTCTTTTTGAGTAAAGTTTATCCAACATCAGAGTCATGTGTTTCATCAATGGGATGACACTCAGGAGTGAGTTTGAATAACCCTGCCTCTCATCACAATCTGTATACTTTGTATGTTTTGTTAGTAAGATTAGTAAAGTTAAATTAAGTATAATTGTTTGGTGTAATTCTAAAAAATTTCATGTTAAAAATTAAATGTATATATCGACTGTAATATTTACCAAGAAAACAAGCAGTCTTGTATATATGATTAAGCAACTGTAAAACTTCGGTAGAATTGTCTGTTCCGAACGTCGCTCAAAGAAGCCTGGCCATCAGGTATTCCCCTCCATGAGGGAGGTGGGGGAGGGTTTCTGTAATTTCTTAAATCGTCTCATGGTTACACCCGCTAATGGAAACATCAAACTAATTAGGTAAGAGTATTGATTTTCTTTCTTGTGATATAGTGTAAAACGCATTTACTGGTTATAAACGATAAGCGTTCGTTACTGAAAATTTGAAGGTGAGAGTTGTACACATTTCCAACGCTTTCATTTACTTGAAAAAACGTCACAATCCAAATTACAAACTTTATACACAGATTTTCCTTCGCAGTGCACTATTAACCCCCACGGATTATAAACACGTCATAATGAGCAATACCAGTGGTACATAACAGACAGATAAACAATAATTCACTGAGCGTCAAGCCACTGTGCAGTATTTTACAAAATCCTCACAAATTGGGGCATGGCTAAATTGCAGTGAACTGTGTTGAAACGGCATTGGAGTCCAGCCTACCTCGGTGCAGCAGGGTAGTTGCGTGCAGCGTGAAGTTTAACGGCTGCAGTTACTCTGTATCTTTTTTTCCAGCAGCGTTCACCGAAGCCGATGTTAAGTCGACAATGAGCGAAGCTCTGTCAGCCTTAACTATAAGTACCGCGGTCAAATATGGCAGCATGCAAAGAGGAAGTGCCTTGGAATGTGGAGAGCCCTAAATGTTTTCCTACATTCAGAGGAAATTACAGCCACACTGTTTACAACAACACTGACAATTAATAGCCGAGTGGTAACCTGCCCAAACCCAACGTTAACCCCACCTTTTGCTTTTTACGCCAGGGTGGTGTAAATATGTGTTTGGTATAAGTACTAATTAAACAAAACTCAGACATTTATATACAGCAAATGTAACGAGAAATCATCTCTTTGTTGTATACATACCTCCCTAAGAGCAGTGCTGTACTGTGTATTTTGTGACATCCGCTCGAGAGCCCAATGCTGCTCTATTTAGACAGCTGTACGGAGGTCTGGGCTGGTGACTCAGCCATGCAACGGCACGCTTGCCTCTTGTTCCAGTGTTTCAACTTACCAAGCCATCTTAGCCAATGCAGCTACCCATGTATCACTCAAATGGGATTACACATAACGGAAAACATCACCCCATGTTTTGCAAGACTCATGCCCCGTGCTGCCACTTTTTGCTGCTCTGGATTAGCTGCCGCTGGGGAGCCTTGTCAAATGTGGGGGTAGAAGATGTAATGCTTTAGCCACTGGGTTGTAAAGCGCTCTGAGACGCCTAAACGAAGGTGACTATCAAAACAAGTAATTAACTTGTAATTATCCTTTCTGCGCTAGTTTTCGGAGACCTTAATTAAAATATGAAGACGCTGTAAAATAGGAAAAGATTTACATCTAGGAGTTTAGTAAAGATAATTTTAATAGAAGTATGGGACTATATGACACGAACTGCGTTTAGTTTCATAATAAGTCGATGGGAGAACTCAGCTTAATAATAATACATTATTTGGAGCCGTTCATCAATCCAATGCTGGATAAAGACTTCCTTACACAGTCACCCTCGTTTCATCCATCGAGCACTGGCAACAAAAAGCCCAGTTATCTGCCTACAATTGATTACCCTACTCCATCCCTGTATTAAGCCCTACATATCGGCTGCCGAGGAAACAACAAGTTAGAACTTTTGCAGCTTGACGTTGCTTGCAAAAATATCATTGGTCAGTACCCCTCTTCCAGCACATACATTCCCTGAAACACAAACCACTTTGCCCTGCTCTATGTGCACTCTCTGAACACCGAAAAAGCCCGTCTCATTGCTGAGCTGATCTCGAACAACAGTCTGAACTTGCTCTGTCTAACAGAGACATGACATTTTCAAGACGATTTTCTCACATTGATTCAGGCTCTACTGCGAGACTTTGCACTCCATCAGAAGGCTCATTCCCATGGCTGTGGCCTTGCAGTTCTCCACCATGTGTCTGCCGATATCCGACTGATTCCGTCACTGATCTTCAAATCATTTGAGCATTGGAGGTCAGCTCAACTTGTGAAGTTGGTGCTACTCTACCGCCCACCTGGAGCCTCCACTTCTTTTGTCAATGAACTATTTGAGCTGCTTTTTAAGCTATGCTTCAGTTCTGAAAGGATCCTGATTCTTGGCGATTTCAACATCCGTGTTAACTCTCTTAAGAGCACTCTTGCAAGGGATCTCGTGGCCACCCTTAATTCACTCAGCTTCACTCAATACGTGACATATGCTACTCACAGATGCAGCCATACTCTGAACTTGGTTTGCTCATGGGGCATATCGGTAACCAACCTGTCCGTCACTGATCCAGGACTGTTTGATCACACTACTGTGTAGTTTTATCTTCAAGTACCGCCTCCCATTTCCAATACCAAGCGCCAAATCCAATCTCTAAACCTTAACGCTCTCACTCCAGACATTCACCGCAGCAATCAAGAGTTGATCACTCTCCGCCTCGGATCACTCTGCCTCTGATGCAGCAGCAGAAACTTACAATAATGTGCCATCAATCATACGGGATGATTTGGCCCCTTTAAAATCAAGCTATGTCACAGGCGGAAAACCATCCCCCTGGTATACTGCTGAACTCTGAGATCTCAAGGCGAATGCATGCAGGGCCGAACGGATTTGGAGAAAATCTGGCCTCACCGTTCATGCTCAAATCTTTAAGGAACAGCTCATCCGCCTCCGGATGGGTTGATAGCTGCGACGATCCCAAGATTATTTTCTCGACCATTAATCAGCTCCTTCGTCCAACCAGTCACTTACCCTCACCTCTTTTCACTACTAAAGG
>JAZEWT010000001.1:22683927-22694517 GCA_036362905.1 Mordacia mordax
TTCGAACCCGGGACATTCTTGCTGTGAGGCGTCAGCGCTAACCACTGGGCCACCACGCCGCCCCCATGATAAAAGTGTAAATAGTAAATTAATGTTAATATTTTTAAAGTGTCTTAATGAAAGTGTGTTGTTATCTCTGACAGGTTGGGAAAGATAGCATTTGCAGAAGTCGCTGGGTGTGAATAAGTAAAATCCCTTCCAGACATTTCATGCACAAAAGCATAATGCTGAACCAAATTTTACTATAGACGTTACTATAGACTCATGATAGACGGAAAGTCGCTGTGGCCATTGTGTTCCATGCCACGGTTTGTCGTGGCGTGACTCTACTCTGCGGCTTTTGTTTAGGATTTTCATACGTGCGAAGAACATGTGCCCACAAACACGTGAACTTACCAAGGCCAATGCCTAATTTTGTTTTCCCTTTCCCGCTGCACGTTGCTTGCATTTAGGGCTCACATTTCCCTTCATTTATTGCAATTATTTTAAATGAAAGATTGTGCAAGTGCTGTTGCTATTGCTAATGAACACGCGATGTCAGAACTGTATAGCACACCTCACACGCAAGACAATCCAGAGATGAGAATGCATTTTTTGATTTTCACCTGGGACTTAATATAAAAACCGTAAAGAAACATCCAATATACCTGCTATTGGCCAAATATCTCATCTCATCTCATTGTCTGAAACCGCTTAGTCCTATACAGGGTCACGGTGAGCCGGAGCCTATCCCGGCAGACACAGGGCGCAAGGCAGGGATACACCCACGATAGGACGCCAGTCCATCGCCGGGCACTGCGGGCCAATTTAGCCTGCGAGCCAATTAACCTATGCAGCAGCATGCTTTTGGACTGTGGGAGGAAACCGGAGTGCCTGGCGAAAACCCACGCGAACACGGGGAAAGCATGCAAACTCCACACAGAAAGGCACCCGAGCCGAGAGATTCGAGCCCGGGACCTTCTTGCTGTGAGGCGACAGCGCTAACCACTGGGCCACCGCGCCGCCCGACCTTAATATTTTAAACAATGTTGCTTGTAAGTGTACAGATGTTCCAGTATACATTTACATTCTACTCGGGCAATGTGGTTGTGTTTGGAATGCAGGACTTACATTTGAGAGCAGGTCTCGTCTCCTTGGTACCAATGCCTTTGTCACATAGAGCCTTGGTGATCCAATCCAGTGCATCGACTGTTTGAGCCAGCTAGTGCAAACAAAAAAATCACAAATTCATAAAATCATTCATACATTTTAACACATTCTTGATGCTGTGAATCATGCAATTCTTTAACTGTTAAGGATTAACTTTTATAATAAATCAATGTAATTTTCCACCAAACAAAAAATGAAAACTCTAGATTGTCCCGCAATTCACTGTAATGAATGTAACAATGTATATTGAGCATGGGTGCTACTATGCAAAAAGATAAACCACAGCTAGAAATATTAGCCCACTCTTTCTGTCACACAAGCATTCATGACAGCAGTATTGATGGTACCAATACAACACTTTGAGTGGTATTTGAACTGTTGAAAAATAACACAGAAAAAATGGGCACCAGGTCTCATTCAATATTTGTCCCTTTAGTGCCTCATTCCAAAGGCTCCCACACACTCCTCCCGAAACCTCTTCACTGTATCTCAAGCTTTAAACATCAGACGAATTGCACAAACCCTGGCCATGACAGTCTGGTTTCATCCCTTACTAATAACTGACAAGCAAAGACCTTGTTGATAGTCCTGGAATGACACATTCATCTGCTCAATTAAAGACAATTTTACAAAGACAGTCAAATGCACATCTTCCAAACGCTCAGATTAACCTATATCCCATTGATGCATTACTTCTATAAACATATACATTGCACTTGCCTCCTTCTGCTTCTCCAACCTTATCCTTTAATAATAATATGATTATTACTACTACTATTATCCATTCAAGGGTGACTATAAGTATATTATTTTGTGAGTTGTTAACTCACAAAAAAATATACTAATATCCACCCTTCTCTGATATGCAATAGCCCCATTAGACCACACACCACTTTAATACATGAGGGAACATAATTTCCAACCCAATCACCAATCAGTGAAACAAAATCTGCTAAAATTACATTCTCCATTCAGATATCACAAATATTTAACTATTATTAGCATGATGTTTGTATACCCAGGAATAGTTTCTCTCTGAATTTCAAAACTCTTTTGCAGGAGGGTCCTTCCTGCCAAGTTTTCACAGCAAGATAGATGTTGCAATGTGTAATCCAAAATGAGTAATTTTCTGATAACTCACCATTGGGAGGTTTGGACAGTACCAGATATGCTGTTTGTGTTTTTGCTATACCTATGTAAGGTGTTCAGTGTCCTGGAGTAAAAATTGCTATTTGATGCATCCAAATATTTAATTTGTACACGGAGGCTAAACATATTTTACAAACTTTCCACTGACCTTCTCTTCCATGTGATGAAGCCTGACCTGCAAAGCAGGTGATTTGCCCTCCCCAGAAACATCCAGGAACTTCATCACTGAATCCATCCTGGTGTCATCCAGACCGGAGTTAATGCCAAAACAACAAAACAAGATGTTTATATATTTCGAAACTATCCAAACCTCTTGTAGTTATGTGTAACATATTGATGAAGATGATGATGATGAAGATATTGATAAACACGTTTATCAATGTGTGTTTGAAATAAAAGATGAAAGATTATGAACACAATAAACACATTCTTCACCAGCTCCCATCACATCTACATCAACTATCAAAGCTTGTCCATTGGAAACTCACTTCTCTGATGTCAACTTAATCTTCTCCTCCACTCTCTGGCCCTGCTCGGTTAGCTGGCTCACCAGGTAGCTCTCCCTCATGATGCTCTCCCACGCCAGAAGCTCACGCTCTTCCGATTCATTGAAACTCTTCTCTGGAGGGGAAAACATAAACTATTGATACAGCTGCCTGTGCAATATCATAGTCTTCGTTTGCTGCATTCGTGGAACACCAAGATGGGTTATCATTTTAAACTTTAACCAAACACAGCCTCGCTCAATTTCGCAATATTGTTTTGTGCAGGTATTGCGTAATGTAATTTTAATTATTTAGTTAGTATTGTTAATGTGGCTAACTCTTAGAAAACGCATACATGTGAATGCAGCACAGTTAAAACTCTGCCGCCTTGACTGAATTACACAACCAAAGAATAATAAACTAAACATAATGCGATGTGATGCTGGAGGTTGGAGGCAAGTCTTATGAATGCTATGACTCACCATAAGGGTAGGACTCAGTCTCCAAAAAAATATTTTGAGAATTTATCGGTATCACTTCACGGTTTAAAAGAACAATTCTGCACAATGTGCAGCACTCAAATATTACTTTCAAATGTTACTTCCCAGCGTAGATTCTGAATCCAAAATAAGTCATGCAACGTTTGTGGATACATTTGGATGGCAAGCTGGCATAGTGGTACCACGTGTGTCTCACAGGACAAAGCACCCCTGGGTTCTATTTCTGACTTGGCCACTATTTTGTGTGCGTTTGTATGCATTGCTTTAGTTCTGCATGGGTTTCATCGAGGTTCTCCAGTTTGGCATGACCATTCTTAAAAGGAATGCTCAGACTCAGTAAGACTTTTCTTGTGTAAAGAAGAGCAGTGGTAACAATTATTTTTAAAAAAAATAAAAGTTGGCCAAGCTGCAGCGCTCTCATCCCCATGAGGCAGCACTGCTCCAAGTGAAAAGTATTATTTATATATTAATTATAGTTTTGTCGATAAAATCATAAATATGTATAAAAAGGTAACATTGTTCTTTTATTAAATATATATTAATAACATTTAACAAATGTCGCATTATAGACTTCCTCCGTGAGTTTGAAGCAACCTAAGTACGTAAAAACATGAAACATTTTATGCAATAGGGAGGTATATCGAATGCAAAGTATTGGGGTTAAGTTCATCAACATAAAGCGAAGGAAGGTTATGATTCCCAACGTATTTGAGATGATGCAGCTCAGATAGAGACAGACGCTATCGTGCAGTGAATATGCATGTGTTTGTAGGCAGCTATCGCACGAAGGAAACAAGGGGAAGTCTTACTGAAGTCTTCACGCTTGTGTTGGGGCTTCTTGAGGATGAAGTGTCTGACAAATGAATAGACATGACTAAAGATGATGAGCGGTGGCGCCAAGGACGGCCGGCTGTGATACTCATTCACCAACTCGTACCGCTGAAACTTCCAGATCTTGTCCGTGTTGTCTTGAACCAATTGAAAGGTGTAGCTGCAACACGATGAGACATCCACTCGTGCTTAGGCCGGAAACTGTGCATCAGCTGATGAAGTATGATCATCTCTTACGTTTGCAATACACGCAACCAGTCACGTGTAAGTACAAATTATTTAGAATTAAATATCTGCATTTAATGCAAATTGGGTGGCGTGGTGGGGCGGTGAGTAACGCTGCCACCCCACATCAGGAAGGTTCTGGGTTCGGTACCCAGCTCGAATGCCTTTATGTGTTGCGTTTGCATGTTCTCCCTGTATACGCGTGGGTTTTCGCTGGGTACTCCGGTTTCCTCCCACCGTCTAAAGACACACTGCTGCCTAGGTTAATTGACCTGTTGAGTAAATTACCCCCAGTGCCCTACGACGTACACGTCACACCATGGGTATCGTCCCGCCTTGCACCCTCTGTTTCCTGGGATAGCCTCTGGCCCTCCACAACCCTGTGCAAGATTAATTGGGTATTGATAATGGTGATGATGATTTAATGCAAATTTTTACATCATTATAATTATTATGTCATCAGAAAATCAATAGCTCCACCATTACATCATACAGTTTGGTCCTTTTCAAGATAGAGATCTTCCAAAGTTTCCATCATTCTTTCCAGAAATTAATGGAATTGTATCGAGATTGCAGTTCATTTAATGGGATTTTTCATTTGACGCAGAAATCTTAATTCAAGTGAATTCCCTTCTGTGACGGCCTTAAAATTGTCCATATTTCCCCATTTAATATTCAAATCAACATTCTATTGGTAAATTCACAATTTATGATGCTGAGCCTGCTATGACAGGTGCATTTAGACTTGCTTGTGGAAAATAATCTCTTTAACAATATTAATTCCTGTAGGAATCTCCCAAAAAATGGGACATACTATTAATGGTTTACGAGTCGTAACAAAGGCAACTTAGCATTGGTCAGGCTGATGGAAATATTGCATCTGAATTAATACACGTCATTTTAACACAAGCACATTAAACATCAAAGAAACATTGCAATCAATGAACCGATAGTGGACTGTGGTGTAGTTACTTGAACATAGCAATCAAGAGGTTGAGCAGCAAGATGTTGGCAAAGAGCAGGTAGAGGCAGGTTAGTAGGATCGTGAGCCAGTCCATGCCCGTCACCGGACATCGCGGCTGACTGGCATTACTCCCGTCCATCGTGCACGTTGTGGTGTCGAACGTGGTACCTGGAAGCCACCGCACACATAGTGGACTCGCGTTGTCTATCAATCACTTGTATCAATAAATCCTAAAGGGATTTGCACCTTATAACTGTTCACAAACATTTGTTTTACTACTAAAGCATATGTAATACACATTTCAATCCGTGAAATCTATACAATCTCTAGCATATTTAAAGAGTCATATGCACACCTCTGTTCTTTGTCTGGGTTGCTTTATTGTCATTCAAAAGATTGGCCAAACTCTCAAAACCTCCACTGAACTCTTTTGGCAATGATTAATATTTTGAAGAATCTACTAGAAAAGAGAAACACAGCTTTGAATTTCAGTGGGCTGTGGCTCTCGTGCAAATTTGGCCAGATAATATGACATTGTATCCAACGTGCATATTGCACGTACTGTCCACCATGGTGGGGAACTGTCCAAAGATGAGCAGGTATGGCTGGTAGATGACTCCTCGGAAGATCCAATCGAGCCGCTGCTCGTTGTTGATGAGAATCCCCTGAGTGGCCACGCCATAGGCCACCACCCACACGCCCAGCAGGAACAGGAAGAAAAAGACGTCCTTCACCTAGAGGGACGTTTACAATGGGAAACATCAATTCAGATGGTTCCACTTCCCATTTAAGCACTCCATGCCATTGTAATATTTGTAATATTACTGCACTTGTTTATCTAGCATCACTGATTCTTAAGATTCTATTTCAGGAGGGCCGTACCAATTTCCACCCATAAGGGCATTGTCACGATTCATATCTAAACTGAGTAATTTGCAGGTAAATTTTCAGCATTGGGATGTTTGGCCAATACCAATTAGATTCTTATTATTTTCGCAATCTAAGGAAACCAACAAACCCCGAGGAAACCCATGCGGAAGAAGGGGAGAACATAACTACACACAATGGTACCCGAGTCAGGACTCAACATCATCAGTTTTTGGCGCGGGCGCCTGACGATGCTGAACGTAGTTATCAGCGAAACGTCGTATACATCTTTTGTTAAATATTGTGGGGTCGCTTTTCAACACACCGGTGGGCTGAGATGGTGAAGAAATTGGCGCGTTTTCTGTTCAACGTGACAACCCCCTACTGATTTGCCGTGTCGGGTGGTGGAGGGTTAAACGACACTATTTTATAATTTGTTACGTGACCTGACCCAAAAATGGATTTCATTGATAATATTGATCACGAAAGCCTTCGAATTAAAGTAAATATATCTGTTATTGAAGACAGGTCAAAGTGAACAAAAATTAAATTAAGAGATGAGTCAGAGGAGGATGGTGTGCTTTTTGAACATTAAATTTGTAACAAAAAGCATACATTCTAAATGTGTACATATAGTGCATGTGTTTGTACATGTGTACTGTTTGCCAATACAAAGATGTAAAAAGAAAAGAGGTTTTACCATGTCTGGCAATGAAACGCATGTATTTGATTTTTTTTTAAGTTGCTCCATTCACGATTACCTGACCGCGAGCACTTACCATGCGTTTCACAATGATGATCTTCGGACCGAGGGTTTTGTTAACAGTAAAGATGTGCATTAAGCGGAGACAGAAGACCATGTAATCCACACAGAGCACGGAACGGCCAGCCTGGAATGTGGATGTGTTGATGCTGCTCGGGATGAGCCTGTACCACCAGGACACATGCCACTGCTAAGGCATACACGTTGAGCTGGTGTAGGATGAATTAATGTTTTCAAATGACTCTTACTCTATGTGCCAGAAACTCAAAAGAAACTATAACACATCCATACAGCCAGAAATACAGCTAACTGGGCTGTGAGGTCATATATTTGGAGTGATTATCTCATCTCATTGTCAGAAACCGTTTAGTCCTGTACAGGGTCGCGGTGAGCCGGAGCCTATCCCGGCAGATACAGGGCGCAAAGCAGGGATATATCCACGATAGGACGCCAGTCCATCACCGGGCACTGCGGGCAATTTAGTCTGCAAGCCAATTAATCTATGCAGTAACATGTTTTTTGGATTGTGGGAGGAAACCGGTGAAAACCCACGCGGACACGGGGAGAACATGCAAACGCCACACAGAAAGGCACCCGACCCGATATTCGAACCCGGGCCTTCTTGCTGTGAAGCGACAGCGCTACCCACTGGGCTACCGTGCCGTCCTGGAGTGATTATTTGCACGGTATTTGCTTTTTAAGTGAAATATCCATTCCATTCTTAAATAGTTACGTTCACAGCTTAAACTTCGAAAAGGTGACGGAAAATGTGTTAAAACCTGGGCATGAGCGTGTGCGGTAAAAATGTTCTACACAAAATGCTCGTAGCAGTGGGTTAGACCACAATAATAATCTACATCATTACAATAAGCATGTTGTTAAACTTTTGTACTTATGAGAGTTTAATTTACTTTGGCAATGTCAGATAGCGGAGGGTCTTAACGACATAAATTTGGGCTGATCATTACATGCTTTACCCAAGAATGTATTACAAATCAAAACGTGGCTCTGACAGATAAGCACAAAACACAAAAATACATCTTGTTATCACGGATGCTGCAGATAGGACTAAGGGGCTTTACAATGCATGCACAAGGAGGTGAAAACGCCTCAAATGGACACAATTTGGTTGTAACATTGACAAAACCTTACTCATCATCTATGTGGAGGAGAGTTTACGACACATTTTTAACCTGATCAAATCCAAAAAATTGATTTCATGGATAACATTGGACAACAAAACCTTCGTATTGTCAGATCATATTTTACATGTTGTTCTGCAGCGACGCGTATATAATTTTCCGTTCTAATGTTGTTGACGTGCCGTTCTCTCTGCAGCTCTGTGCAGCGCTTTGTGACCCTCGGGTGAAAAGTGCTCTGTATATGCAATTATTATTGTAAAAATTTAGGTTTTCAAGGCTTGATGCATGAAGATTGCTTCGAAAAGTTGCTGTCTCGGGACAGCTACGTCCTTCGATGGAGGGAGAGAGTGATCGACGCGGCTGTCCCAAGAGAGCAGATTTTCGGAGCAATCATCAATTATTATTATTAAATTGTAATAAGTCGACTACAATTTTGTTCCTTGTACAACATTGTGGGATACCATAGAATTGTGTTGAAGTATAAATGCATGTCACATTGAGACTTGTGTTGTACAAAATAAATACATTACACATGTTGGTTCGTCTCACCTGCATACGACTCCGATTATAAAGAGAAGCAGAGATAGAATGTCAATATGGTTCCGTATATCTTTGATGTAACTGACTGCAGATTTCCATTGTCCTGCACTCTCTGGGTCAGTAATTACCTGCAATGCAAAACATTGTCACAAATGGAGAGCTGTGGAAGGATGTGATGCTGTGCAGTTTCATAGAAATGATAGGATACATATATTCATTTTATTATTGATCACAGAGGAAAGTTGAACTAAGTCTTCAGCTTTTTTTTCCAGGAGGGTCCTGCCAGGATTTCACTACAGAAGGCAATGTTGCCATGTTTAATCCCAATTGAGTATTTGTAAATGCATTTTTCAACGTTGGGATATTTGGGTAGATTATATGGCTTTTAGCTGTGGGAGGAAAATGGAGCACCTGGAGGATTTCCATACCCAAGAGAGGGAGAACATAGAACCTCCATACAGACAGATACTAGAGTTGGCAATCAAACCTAGCAGCATCTTACTATGCATTGCTGTGAGGCATAAGTGTTACCAAAGCACCACCCTGACATCCCTAGCGCAAATGAATACATTTGTGGCATACATTTAGATGTATAGCCAACTAAATAAAAGGTGAAGACACAAAGTATATTACAAACATTGTAGATTCATTAATGATCGTAGCTGACCATTATTTAGAGCTAATAGGAGCACAAATTGAGAGCAGAGGCCCTCAACAACTTACGAATAGCAAGTGATAATAAAATAGTGTAATATATACTCATTCAGGTGGCGCAGTGGCGCAGTCAGTAACACTGCTGCATCACAGCAAGAAGTCCTGGATTCAGTTCCCGGCTCAGGTATCTTTCTGTGTGGAGTTTGCGTGTTCTCCCCGTCTCCGCATGGGTTTTTCAAAGGTACTCCCGTTTCCCCCCACCGTCCAAAGACACACTACTACTAAGGTTCATTGTTCTGTTAAGTAAATTGCCCCAAAAGTGTCTCCTGAAATGTATTGGTGTCACATCCTAGGTATTACGGGGCCTTGAGCCCTATCTATGCCGGGACAGGCTCTGGCCCCCCGCGACCCTGTACAGTATTAAGCTGATAGTACTACTGAACTGAACTGGGGCGGCGCGGTGGCGCAGTGGTTAGCGCTGACGCCTCACAGCAAGAAGGTCCCGGGTTCGAATCTCTCGGCTCGGGTGCCTTTCTGTGTGGAGTTTGCATGCTCTCCCCGTGTCCGCGTGGGTTTTCGCCGGGTACTCCGGTTTCCTCCCACAGTCCAAAAGCATGCTCCTGGATAGGTTGATTGGCTCGCAGACTAAAATTGTCCCGCAATGCCCGGCGATGGACTGGCGTCCCGTCGTCGGGTGTATTCCTGCCTTACGCCCTGTGTTTCCGGGATAGGCTCCAGCTCACCGTGACCCTATATAGGATTAAGCGGTTTCAGATAATGAGACTACTGAACTGATAAACTCATTCACAATAACAACATTCGCACGAACGGAAGGGGCACGGGTGCTACAAGTATTGTTACCTGACGCAGCTCTTCCAGTGTGAGTGAAATAACCCAAGCGTAGAGTACATACTCGGGCCATGCAGGAGTCGTCTGGAAGTCAATGATGATCACGTAGGCAAAGAGCCATAGGAAGATGAAGTAGGACACCACATTGCCCCAGAAGACAGTGATGGGCGCGGTCCAAAAGTACCGCCAACGTTGGAACATCGTGATGGTCAGAGAGCGCGTGCTCACCATGTTCCTTATGGATGCTTCTGGAAATGACCTGTCCAACAAATAGTCATCGATACAAGACGACACACAAATTACCTATACTGTGACCATTGCCTGCAGCTGGGCACCGATTACAGGTACCATATATGAAATACTGTACGTAGGGCGGCGCAGTGGCCCAGTGGTTAGCGCTGTCGCCTCACAGCAAGAAGGTCCCGGGTTCGAATCTCTCGGCTCGGGCGCCTTTCTGTGTGGAGTTTGCATG
>JAZEWT010000001.1:22699604-22720310 GCA_036362905.1 Mordacia mordax
CAAACTCCACACAGAAAGGCACCCGAGCCGAGAGATTCGAACCCGGGACCTTCTTGTTGTGAGGCGACAGCGCTAACCACTGGGCCACCGTGCCGCCCCAATGCTAAGGTTGTGGGCGGTGAAGGAGATTACAATCTCCTATCGATATGGGGTATACTCCCACGTGGGCAACCACTACCACCACTACGCAGTCACCAGGTGTTACAAGCTGCTGCAATGCTTAGGTTGTGGGCGGTAAAGGAGATTACAATCTCCTATTGATATGGGGTAGAGCCCACGTGGGCAACCACTACCACCACTACGCAGTCACCAGGTGTTACAAGCTGCTGCAAGGCTAAGGTTGTGGGCGGTAAAGGAGATTACGGGGTATACTCCCACATCTATGCTCTCTGCCTTCATCAACTCACAATGCCCCGTGTGGTAACGTGTGAGGCTTGGCGCACCGATGGCGAGCTGCTCGTAGTAGTCGGCATGTGTCAACATGTCAGTGGTCCTGTCTGAGTCGTCCTCTTTCTCCACCATGGCTCTCAGCAGCTTACTCGCCATCAGCGCCGCCGCCATGCAGTCTTTGCCCTATCACAAACAAGGCATTTCTCATGACTGGCCATCGACACCTCTCTGCTGCTAAATGTTAAAGGAGTCATTTCCATTGTCAGTACAAAATTAAAGCTCTATTAATCACACATTAGTTTGACATATCCGAATGGTATATTTTATTGTAATTTGATCTTTTAATCAAATCTGTAAATTATGAGAACATTAATCACAAGAGAAAAAATACATGTGGTATTGGAACAAACTGATGGGCGTAAAGATACCGTACCCTTACTTGCCAGAAAAAAATCAGTACAACAAGTTGACTAATCATCATTTGTTTCCATCTTTATGGGAATTGAGTTTTGCTCGCTTGCACCCTTGGGTTTTCTCTCGGCGCTCTGGTTTCCTCCCACAGGTATTATAAACACTCATTAACATCTTAAAATAAAATCAAAATGCAAGAGCCTTCTGATAAAGGCTTATAGAACTGTGTTTTTGTCCAGTATAAATAATTATTAAACTCACATGTTGTAAATAGCATGCATTGTAAAGTTGTAATCGTGTAAATTAGTCATACATTTCCCCACACATTCTAGGTATTGACATATAATTTACCTGCAATGAAACTGTTACAATTAAGCTGACACGATTGATAATGAAGCAGTCACCTATTTGAATGTGTGTGCTGTGAAGTTGTTGTTGGTTAACTGATGTACGGATGAAATGCATTGAAGCAACTGCAGTGAATCCATAAATCCCTTGTACGTCCGCACGTGACTTACCTGACTCCAAAAGTAGGCAGCGAGCTCTCTGCGATTCAGCAACACTGCCCAGATGAAGAGGTCGCGCTCAGGGTCAGAACAGTAGAACTGTCCTTCGTGCTCTGTTTGTCGTGTAGACTCTGATGGCGTCCCACCCTGCACACACATTCAATTGCACACGACTCTAACCACGTACTTTTTGGTGTTAAACTTTTTAATTCGAAATGATTTCCCAGTCACATTAGAAGGTGCGAACAAGAGAGACGGGTCCACGATCGCTTGGGTACAAAGTATGTATCAAGACATGGGATCTAATTGATTCTGCTACTGGAGACGACCTGCAGGAGTTGTGCCGAGAATGTAACCATGCTAGAGCGGCGATATGGGTTCGCAATATCGGTGGTGTGTAAATGCGATATTGGATCCTGGGTAAATGAGCGTTTGGGCCGATTAATTGGCCAACTACATCATATATAGGAAGCAGTGTCTGGCGGGCTGGCACTGACTGCCTGGCTTAACCCCCCAGCCCCCCCTCTTTTTTACCGTTTCCTCATACATCTGTATCCGTATCTCGGCAATTAACAGGCATGGCATTTGCGCGTGTTATAAATTGTAGCATTCTGGTTATTACTGTGTATTGATTCCATATTACAGATAAACAGGCACATTTACCAACATAAGAATGTATCCTCAAGAGAGAGCTGTAAGCCAGTTTAGTGCAGGCTTATTATCTTAAGCAGTGGAAGGTTTGTAGCTATTTTTTACGTAAGCCAAGTACGGCAAAGAAGATAACATATTTAGTATTCTGCTATATTAATTAAAGCAACCTTTGTAAACAATCCTCACAATACTCATATTACATAACAAAATCATTAATGCTGTTATTTTTTGTTGTATATTATTTAGTTTTTCTTCAAAGAAGGAACTATATCAAACGGAGGAGTGTATGACTAATAATATCTGGAAGTTCACCAGCATTAGTGTAGGTACGCCAAAATGCTGCTGAGGCAGGGAATATTTAAATCGGATCAGAATTGTCTTTAATCAAATCAAAGCCGCTGAAATCAATCACTCTCAGAGAGCCATGTGGCTGATGGATATGTAAAATAATAATTTTTGTCCAAAAACAGATGTGAGAAGGAGCCATATTGTCTGCTTATTTTATTTTGTCTTATTAACTCATACCCTTATGTAAAATTACATTTTCATTGATGGATTCCATTTCTTGGGTAAGGTCACGTAAAAAATGTTTGTCGTAACCCTCCGCCACCCGACAACCACAACCTGCTTGAGACGATTTCGCTTCTGAAGCGAACTGAAGCAAACTCGTCTCAAGTAGGTGCGGGTTGCCTGATGGTGGTGATTGCAATTATCAGCGAAACCTCGTATTTCTTTTGTAAATTCTGTGAGTTTGCTCTCCAACACACCGGTGTGCTGAAATAATGAAGAACTGGCACATTTTCTTCACGTTGACAAACTTTACTGATTGGCTGTTGTCGGGTAATGGAGAGTTTCGACAAACATTTTTTACGTGACCTAACCCAAAAATGGAATCTATCGATAACATTGGTCACGAAAGCCTTCGAATTAAAGTTTTCATTATTATTTTATTCCAGCTGTTATGCAGTAAAGCCTCACTGAATGTTAATACTTGCACTTTTTCCTGGAGTGTCCTACCAAGTGCTTCACGGTAGGGGCAAAGTGGCTGCTGTGTATAATTCCCACTGAATGGAATGCTTTGGCTTATACCATATGATAACATTGACATCACAAGCTAAATATTGCACCTTCGTGGAGTCGAAGCTCTTGCTGCTGTGCAAGAGTTTGGAGAATCTCGATAGCCTTTTCCCGTACAGCATGGAGGTACTGTCCCCGAGCAGCTCACGGATCAGCAACGAAATGTGATGCAAACTGAAGCGATTGATTTGCTTGGGCGCCATGGGCAGCATGGACATCAATTTGCGCGAATCCGTCGAGGATGCCTCGCCCTCGGAAATGCGCCTCAGCAGAACATGCATGAGCGAGGAAGAGGGTGCCCCATTGTAGAGGGATTCAAGGCGAAACCAGGCGAGGTACTCCCTCAGGTTCAGCCCATTCTCCACAAACAGACGAACGAACTCGGGCCGATTCTCCAGCAGGGCGGCGTCCATCACCTGCTCCAGCTCTCCGGACTGGCATTGGAAGATGCATTATACAACAAAATGCAACTAGACCGCTACAAACCCTCGATCGTGTGTATTATGTGACCATACTTCCCCACGATGGCCAGTGTGAGTTGTTTACCCAGCAAACCATCATTTGAGTCTCAACACTTTTTAGGAGGGTCCTGCCAAATTCTCACAGTAGAAGATGATGTGCATAATCTCACTTGAGCAATTTGCATGCACGTAAATTTTCAGAATTCAGATAGTTGAGCTGATACCAATTGCACTGTGTGATATTTAATCTATGGGAAAAAACTGAAGAATACCCACGTAGAACAGGGAGAGAGCATACAACTCCACACAGAAAGGCACCAGATTTGGGAATCTAAGCCAGGTGATGTTTCTTAAGGAGCACGTGTCACCACTGCACAACTCTTTTTTTCATTCATTCATTCATTGATTATCAATATAGACTCAATCCTGTACAGGGTTGCGGGGGGGCCAGAGCCTTTCCTGGCCGACAGAAGGTGCAAGGCCAGGGAACCACCCTGCCACCCAAATTTAATTTCTCCACTGACGTTATCCAAGGCCAGGAATCAAACTCAGATGGCCTGGGTCACTGAGCAGTACAGGAGTCCCTCCACCACACAACATCATCCACCCAGCCAAGTACGAGCTGTAATGGGCTTCTTGTGCTAAAGTGCGAGATAATGTTTTCCACTAGTATTGGAATTCAGATGCGGATGCATTTTGACTCATGTGCTGGCCAGAACAGGCATCACTGGCCTGTTATGGCCAATGTTAAGCATCTCGATAATATTTTTTCCTTAAGCCAGCACGTTTTGGGTACCTGCCATTTGCGGTCATCGGTAAAAATTTCACTGGTTGCAATGTCCACACGGTTCCAGGCCAATGCCAGTCGTAGCTGGTGGTCACAGCTCTTCTGTGCATTGTTGGCTGCACCTCTGCTGGCTGAGAAACAAACCATGACCATAGCATACCCATATCAGCCAATAAAAGCAATACATTCATTCACCGTGGCTTTAAGATGAAAAACATATAATAGATGACGTTTCAGACAATAGCCCTTTTTATGGCACAGCTAACGAATGGTGATACATCATCAGCATCCCCTTAACCCCACGCATCCACTACAGTATATGTAGGACTCCCTTAGCATAGCCCTGAAGATCATATGAACTCAACATCACGCATTCATTTACTCCAGTGACATTCATTCATTATAACAAGGAGAAGGAACAACAACGCAATAAAGAGCTGAGACAGCAAAATAGTGATAAGGAAACACAACTGTTAAACAAGCAAGAAAAACTGTGCATAAAGCAAAAAGAGTGAGACAGGAACCACAACACAGGAAAACGGTAACACATATAATATTGTACTGCAATAGCTGTCAGGGAGAGACAGGAGAGCCTCAATATAAATGCACATTGCACCATGACTGACGTCACAACATGCACGATCTACACAGTTGAGGTATGTGATGGCAGTAAATCTTGAGTGCTGACTGATCCATGTCATGTCTGAAGTTAAACTCTAGGTCTGGTACAATGCGGACATCCGTTGGAAATTGCGGGCCATCAAATTTAAGGAACAACAATCAGAGCGGTGCAGAAAAAACACTTGCTCCTTGAACTAAGAAGCACCTGGGTATTATTCCCAACACCAGTGCCCTTTACATGGGGTTACTTTGGATGCTCTGATGTACTCCAATAACTAAATGAACATACAAGGTACATGGTATTGACCAAACATCCTAAAGCAGAGAAATTACCTGAAAATTACTCAAATGGGATTGCACACAGCCATATCCCCCTACTGCGAAAACTTGGTAGAACCCTCCTGAAAAATGAGACTTTCTCAGATAAACAAAGGTAGTAAAAACAACTATTACTTGAGCAGAGACTGCCGTACAGAAGGGTAGATGGTGGTGATTGTGTCGAGATTAGTATGGAGAGTTATGGTTGAACGAGTAGGAGAGAATGAGGCTTGTACCCTCACCCTTGAGCAGAGCCTGGAGGATTGCCACATCGATACCCGGTCCACCCTCCTTGTCTTCAAACACAGTGAGCAGGTGACTCATGTTCACAATGTCCTGAATCTGAATACACATAGCACACACACCAAGCCTTCCCGCATCTTCCCAGTAAATGTATTTTTGTTATGTGACCAAAAACAATATACATTTTTAGTCACACCCAATTCAAATAACGAATATATTAGAAAAGCCAGATCTTCTTTTATGCCTCATTGCGCACAGTATGCATACAGACCAGGCATATAATGATTAATGATGTATCTGTGGTGCCAAGCCCCGTGCCGTGCCAAGCTAGGTGCACCCAAACACCCACAACCAGCGGTCAGGCTGTGAGGCAGGTCGCAGGATGAGTGGGGGTCGTGCGTGATGAGCGGTGCTGGGTTGCGACAGTGCGAATGGATGAGTGGGGTGTCGTGCGTGCCAGTCTGGGTGCACCTTGGCACACCCAGGGTTGGAGCCGAGAGAAAGGGCTGTGTTGGGATTGGGCGAGCGCGGGTCGTGTGTAATTGGCGGTGATGGTGTTGTTGCTACGCGGTGGTTAACCGGAGGGGGGTCATCGGAAGTTCAAGGAATGGAAGACCAGCCTGTGTGTGCGTAAACAACTTTGAATACGGGCCGGTTTCGACCAGTTTGAGCCGGTACGACGGGGAGCTGGTCGGGCCTGGGCAGGGCACTTAGGAGAGCGCCACAGGTAGATAAAAGGCGGGTCCAGGAGACGGGGGAGATAGTCGGTGATGGGAGCTCGGTAAGCTGATGGTTTGATGATATAGAGAACGTAATGATGTAGGTTTTCATGGCTCAATGCATGATGATTGCTTCAAAAAAGCTGCTCGCTCGGGACAGCCACGTTGATGGCTCCCTCTCCTCTCCTCGCGACGTTTCGCCTCACACGTTAGAGGCATCCTCAGGCGCAGTATATGTGTGTGTAGTGCCTGTTGCTCCTTTATAAATGTGGGTACTATGTATGTGTGGAGTCATCTTTTGTTGTGTGAGGTCTACATCTGAATCACATTAACATTCATTTCCTTATCTTATTCCCACCCCAGAACTGCGATAACTCCCTCCCTGCTTTGTCTGTGGCTAGTCCCCTAATTTGCATCTCATGAAAGAAACCTCTCACATACCTAGGCGATCCCTTTCTGATGTCCATACCCAAGATTGGCTGAGCTTTATATTCATTTCTTGTTTTCAGTTCATGATCCTTTTAGTCTTATGAATGTCAATTGCTTCACGAATTAATCTTGGACTTTATGGCAGATGGCTGCTAGTATTCGTATTTTATCAAAATTGATTCTATGTTGTTTATCTACACTATGTGCTGCTGTTGCTGATTTATCCGTGTGCCGCAAACGTACTGCTGCCTCGTGTTCTCTTTTTCTTGTGGCTATTGTTCTTCCTATTTGTCCGATGTATACTTCCTCACAGTTGCTGCAAGGGACGCAATATACGCCTTCTGTCTGTAGCGGTAGTCGGTCTTTAGGTGATTTGAGTACGTCTTGTATCTTCTGGTGGGTTGTGAAGACTGTTTTTATTTTATATTTTTCTAGGTATTTGCTAATTTTGTCTGTGGTGCCTTTCACATATGGCAGGAAAGTGCGGGTCTTGATATCTTCCTCCTCATTTTCTTGTTGTTTATGTCTACGTTCTCGCTAGGTAAGTGCATATCTACAAGATACCAAGTCCTCATGGAAATTAGCAATTTTTTTTATTTTAACAGCTTGTTATTCAACTCATATGGGCTATGATTCATTATTAATTTAACCCATCTGTATTGTTAAGAACCCTCCACCACCCAACGCAGCCAAACAAATTGTCACGTGTATGATTTGCCAATTTAATTTGCCAATTATTATAGTTTTATCTCACTTGCCGGTAAAGTGAATAACCATTCTCTCAAAGTTTAGCGGCTTTGAAACTGCATCAAGGAAGTCACACAATAATGTCACCTGACCCAGCTTTGTTATTTATGTGGTGGATTAATGTGCAACCAAATCTAAAATTCAATTGTGAATAGTGGCTGCAATAACCTCCTATGTGTCAAGTTACACGGACCATGTTCATAAACGTGCGTCCAGTCGGCAGCGTCTGATGACGATGGCGAGGAGAGTGTGGGGAGGAGGAGCAGGAGGGGGCATCCTGGAAGAGAGGAGGGAAGACGAGGACACACCTTTGAGGTCAACTCTGCAATGCGGGTCTCTGAGAAGGACTTGGCTTCATTGCCCAGGAAGTTGTGCAGATGCTCAAGGATGAGATCCAGGGTGATGGTGGCAGGAGGCAGCGAGGCGACACTAGCGATAACATCGGCCACGCGCCCTGAGCCCTCCATCACCACGCACGGTGTGTTGTTGTTCATCGCATTGAAGATTGTCTGTGCGGAAGAAAAAAAATCACGCTAGTTGTAATCCCACAATCGTACCATAATGGCTTTCACACAATTTATTATACAAGAGGATGATAATATACACATTTAATCCCCACCATGCATTACGTACTATTTATTATTCAACATTAATTTGTATGCATGCGATTGTTTGTTTCTCATCTGACTCAGTCTTTTGCTCTATTATATTTTTTGTGTTACTGTACTGCAATTTATCTACTTTGCTTTTGTAAATCTGGTGACCCAAGTCACTCGTGTGAATGAGCCTGCTGTGCTCTCTGCAGTTATTACATTGTTAAAATGTAACAAACTTGACTTGTCTTAACCATCGGCATTTGCTAATCATGACAGATTGTAGCCATTTCAGTCTTTGGTAGTAATAGTGGCTATACACAACGCAAGCAGAGGCAGTCAGTCTCTTGCATGCATTTGAGAAAAGCGGCAAATAGCAACATGCTACTCTGCAGCACTATTGTTCAACACTCGTTTCCCCTTATATAAATCCTATCAAGGAAATGCGGTCCTATTATTCGTTGATTCAAGGATGACGGGAAAACACCGGGCAAAACCTCAAGAAAATAACGCCACCAACGACCTCCTTAACAACGTGCTAATAATCATGATAATTACACTTCTACAGCATTTTTCACCTGAGGGCCACAAAGCGCTGCACAGACCTGTGAAGAGAACGGCATTCCCGCAATGACATATGAACTGCAAATCAACAACAATAACGTATTCTTGGGGGGTTTTTTAATGATACTCACATGGGGAAACTTAAAGCAAAAACTCACGGATCTAAAAAAAATATTTTCCAGAAGATGCAACATCATGATGATTCATGATTGATTGTGAGTTACACCAAAAAATCGAATTGCTAAATCAATCCTCATAATCAAATATAGCAGCAATTAGATACCTGTCGTCTGATGTTATTTAACACATTCCATAGCGAGTAGTTTATATTTGGGAGAAAAGCAACTTATCCAAATAAATATCTCATGCAATTGAGGGAATCCTGAATATCCATGTGCATAGGTGTGGAACACATTTTATATTCTTCCACCGCATAGCCTGGCAGGCTACAGCGTTGCACAAGAAACTGTCTAATTCAGGCTGCTGCCACCATGCTCAGCTACCTTGTGTGACGCCACAGATAATATGAAAACCAGCCAGGTGTTAGCTCGGCCTGCCCCTTTACATCGTTTACAGCAGGAAAATAATATAATGTCTACAACCCGTAGCTTCAGAAACTGGAACCAACAAAAAAATACACACAAGTGTTGATCTATTTACCACATCTCAAGAAACTGCACAGGGTTCGGGAGCACCTGCCAGAAAAAATAGGAGCAGGGAGCTCCAGATAACAGGGGCAGGTGGAGAATACGAGACGCGACCGCCCATTAAGAGGAAGTTCACCAAGGGCACCAAGAAAAGGCCGTGGTAGATGAAGCACAAAACCCTGGACAATGAGTGGGAAGAGATGAGAGGCCCTCGGAGGATACTGGGGATGGTGAATGTGCAGAGGTGGCAGGTGCTTACGTCTAGGGTCCCCACGCCACCCTCCAGCACGAGACACACGATAGGGATTTGAACACTCCCCACACCTGCAGAAGATGAACGTACAATTAGTGCCAGCTGGAAAACAGATTTAACAACACAAGATGTGCAGTAGTGTATGTACAATAGCTCTCAGTGTTATTCAGACGAACTCCAAAGAAATGCATATAATAACAGACGACCAACTCAGAACTAAGACAATACACACGTATTCTCTTGTGACGAGTTTTCCCATCATGTACAGATTTGACTGGTTATGTTAAGCAAGTGCTAATGGGTAGCCATGGTATAAAAGGATACAGCTCTATCTACGTAAAGGGCACCAAGAGGCAGATAGCAGCAGTGCATATCCATCCGTGTACTGTAATGATAATGTTAATAGTAATAATAATTGCATTTATAGAGCGCTTTTCACCCGAGGGTCACAAAGTGCTGCACAGAGCTGCGGAGAGAACGGCATGCCAACAACAACGACGACAAGATCAGAACGGAAAATCAGCAATAATAAGTTTTTTTGGGGGGTTTTTATTTTAAATACGAGTGGTGGAGAGAACGACAACATGAGCAACGACAGAGAACGCAAAATCAGCAACAACGTTTTTTTTTACAAATCCGAGCTGTGGTGAGAACGTCATGTCAACAACAACATCAGAACAGTTCAACTAAAAGTACAATGAGGACAAATCTGGCTCACAGATGTTCCTTTTTTTACCGCTTTCTGCTGAGTCGCCACATCTTCTGAACTCGTATAGTTGTCAGATATGCAGTTCTTTGGAGTTTATGGTCGAGAAAGCTTTTTATACATGCAAGGCTGCACTTCCTCGTGCGTTATTAATCCGTCACCAATACATGAACTCAATATGCAATATCTACTTCCGTGACAAGCAGAACAACATTAAATATAAACAGCTAAACATAGCTCCTGGATACAAATGCACACGAGCATTTGTAAACGAAATAATACACTTACAACATTATTAAACAAAAAACTAAAGTGAATAAAATGTGAAAAACGCAATCAGAATGTATGAATTGGGCCTAGTGGATAGCGCTGTTGCCTCACAGCAAGAATCCCGGGTTCGAATCTCGGCTCGGGTGCCTTTCTGTCTGGAGATTGCAAGTTCTCCCCGTGTCCACGTGGGTTTTCGCCGAGCACTCCGGTTTACTCCCACAGTCCAAAAAACATGCTGCTGCGCAGGTTAATTGTCTTGCAGACTAAATTGCCCGCAGTGCCTGGTGATGGACTGGCGTCCGATCGTGGGTATATCCCTGCCTTGCGCCCTGTGTCTGCCGGGATAGGCTTCGGCTCACCGCGACCCTGTACAGGACTAAGCGGTTTTCTGACAACGAGATAAGATAAGAATGTATGAATTCACAAAATCTAGAACACAATCGCACAAATGCGAGAATTATTAAAATATCCCACCAGCTCATTCGTGGATATAAATATAAACAAATTAAGACCATAAACCGCTACAGTAGTAACAACAAGCTGACAATCTCATTGTACATTCTGGGAGCAGACGCACAGTTAACAAACATCGAAAAGCTCTACAGGCGGCGCGGTGGCCCAGTGGTTAGCGCTGTCGCCTCACAGCAAGAAGGTCCCGGGTTCGAATCTCTCGGCTCGGGTGCCTTTCTGTGTGGAGTTTGCATGCTCTCCCCGTGTCCGCGTGGGTTTTCGCCGGGCACTCCGGTTTCCTCCCACAGTCCAAAAGCATGCTGCTGCATAGGTTAATTGGCTCTCAGGCTAAATTGCCCCGTCGTGCCCGGCGATGGACTGGCGTCCCATCGTCGGTATATCCTTGCCTTGCGCCCTGTGTCTGCCGGGATAGGCTCCGGCTTCACCGTGACCCTGTATAGGACTAAGCGGTTTCAGACAATGAGATGAGATGAGAAAAGCTCTACATCAGTTGCCAGTAGACTGTACACTGTGTAGGCTGCCTGGCAGGACACGGATCTACATGTTGCATTGACTAGCACCGTCACGCAGTGAAAGACAAGAATGTAAAGATTAGGGTTTGAGTTGTGTTTGCTCGTTCATGAATATTTATGACTCTGTTTATATTTTTTGTAGCTTTCATAACTCACATTTTTAAAGACTATTTTGGACAGAGTATAATATAGATTTGCAAAGAATATAAACGCACCAGCATCTGAATATTTCGTTGAAATCAGGGGGCGTTCGTATGAAAGGGGCTTTAAAATTACAGAATTTCACTGGAGTGAGCGAGTGAGGGAAGTAGTAAAATTTACAGAATATAGGTAATGAAAGCACCGGGTGGTAACTCTGAATTCTAAGGCACAGTAAGAATCAAACACTTAGATGACTGCGGTGAATTATAATGTTCAGACATCTGAACAACTGGGCGGCGCGGTGGCGCAGTGAGTAGCGCTGTCTCCTCAGGTTCGATTCCCGGCTGGGGTGTCTTTCTGTATAGAGTTTGCGTGTTCTCCCCGTGTCCGCATGGGTTTTCGCCGGGTACTCCAGTTTCTTCCCACCGTCCAAAGATACACTCGTGTCTAAGTTATTTGGTCTGCTGAGTGAATTGCACCAAAAAAGTGTGCGATGTCCTGGCGTTACATCCTGGGTATCCCCCCCCCCCTTTACGACCTCAGTCGGTGGAGATAGGCTTCAGCCTCCCCGCGACCCGGTAGAGGATTAAGCGGTTATTGATAATGAATGGATAAGAATTGTTTCCTGTGGCTACAACAGCTGCCATGGAGTTGAAGATGGGGGTGGTGACGGCAGAGCCCAGTGACCACTGCTCGTTAAAGAAGTTTACGATTCGAATCCAACATGCTGTCAACGCTATGGGAACTTTTTTGCCAGTATACATATATGAGATTACAACAGGTTTTACCGTATCTGGCAATTATGCAGGTGTTAAGATCCCAAACACCAAAATAGACACATTTTACAATGCGTCCAGTTTGCAAAAGCCACACAGATACTAGTGGCAAAGTATGCAAACAGGTAGCATTGATAACCTATGCATTGTCCTTCAACTGACCGACCTTCACCTGGCAGTGGCTTCCTTTTGAGCCTATTTGACGGTGTCAGTCGTTGCCAAAAGGCAGTCAGCTCAGGACAATGCAGTATCAATGCTTTATAGCTTAGGTGGGGCTGTTAATGCTATGGGTACTTTTTGCCAGTATACATATCTAAGATTACAGGTGTTAAGATCTCAACACCTGCATAATCGCCAGATACGGTAAAACCTGTTGTAATCCAACATGCTGTGTTGATTGATACTGCATTTTAAAACTGTATTAAGTGTTAAAAGCGCACCCGGAGGGTCATTGTGCACCGTCTTCACGGTAAAAAATTTGCCAAATATGAAAAATGACATCACATATTGGGAATAAACACAGCAACATCGCCTTTCGGACTACATTTGTGAAACATAGCAGCACCTTCCTTCGTGAGAACCCTGCACTCTTAGACTGGTGTGAACATCGAATATGCTCATGTTATTATTTTGTTACACAGCCTTAAACGTCTTGTGTATTCGTGTCATGCAATGGCCTCTAATTCCGACTCCCTCCTGCTATACTCACCGCCACTTCCAGTGTGCTGCGTGGAGATGTACTTCTCGAGGCAGGCGCGCAACACGATTTCAACGCCATACTGGCCGTGCGTGCCATTGTCGACCAGGATGAAGTGAGAGTGATTGTTGTCCAGGCAGGAGAGTCGCCCTTGCCCGGCCTCGTCCATGGGATACTCTGCTGGAAACTTGCCCTGCAAACGCATGCATAGAAGAGAATTAGTGCAGCATTCATATCACCGCCGTAAGATAGTCTGGTACAATGCGGACGCCCAGAATAAATTTCTCATCCTCGAGCAAAACATCATCACACCTCTTCACTTTGACATTTCTCCACCTCTCAGGCCAATGTGTACATCTCTCTCATAAATTGATTTAAAGGCAAACCACATTAGTGTGAGTGTGGTCACGCAATCCAATCTATGGTTTAACACTAAAGTGGAATATTTTACAAGATAATTATCTTACAGGGCGGCACGGTGGCACAGTGAGTAGCACTATAGCCTCACAACAAGAAGATTCCGGCTTAGGTTCCCGGCGCGGATGCCTTTCTATGTGTAGTTTGCGAGCTCTCTCCGTATATTCGTGCGTTTTCGCTGGGTACTTCGGTTTCTTGCCAGCCGTCCAAACACACCCTGCCACCTAGGTTCATTGGCCTGTGAGTAAATTGTCCCCAAAAAGTACCCTGCGATGTACTGGTGTCAAATGCTGGATATAACTCCGCCTTGCACCCTCTGCCTGCCAGGAAAAAGGCTCCGGACCCTGCAACCCAACACGATTAAGCAGGTATTGATACTGAACTGGGGCGGCACGGTGGCCCAGTGGTTAGCGCTGTCGCCTCACAGCAAGAAGGTCCCGGGTTCGAATCTCTCGGCTCGGGTGCCTTTCTGTGTGGAGTTTGCATGCTCTCCCCGTGTCTGCGTGGGTTTTCGCCGGGCACTCCGGTTTCCTCCCACAGTCCAAAAGCATGCTCCTGGATAGGTTGATTGGCTCGCAGACTAAAATTGTCCCGCAATAACCTGAGTATAGTCCCACCTTGCGCCCTATGTCTGCCGGGATAGGCTCCAGCTCCCCGCAACCCTGTACAGGTTAAGCGGGTACTGATATTATACTGAATTTAAAAAAATATATTTGTCAATATTTAGTGGAGGCCTTCTTCATGAACTAAGCAACATACGTAAGATTATGCAGGTGTTAAGATCTTTACACCTGCATAATCGCCAGATACGGTAAAACCTGTTCTAATCTTATATATGTATACTGGCAAAAAGTACCCATAAGCAACATACGTTATGCGGGGATTATCTAATTTTACAGGGTGCTATCCTGATGTGTTAATGGTTACAGTTTTAGAAAATGTACAACATTTTATTGGTTTTCACACGATTGACATTTCGATGTGCCAACCATAGTTAATATCAATAATAATTGATAATATTAATTGTTGACTATTTGGTATTTTACAGATGCAGTCTGCATACTGCCATAATTTCACAGTAAGTGGCAATACAACAATGTGTCATTCCAATGCCACCATGACCAATTAATTTTAACCATCACCCGATACTAACCTGTGGGTCGATGAGATACTCCTTATTGTGGATGATGCCCCAGGTTGCGATGCCGATCGCCACCATCTTGCCTTCCTTTGAGCCACTGGCCAGGGTATAATCCCGCACCGACTCACCCACGTACTTCATCACGCCAGCGTTGGAGCCACCCGTGATGATCCACGCCCCTGACAGACCAAC
The DNA here is from genome assembly GCA_036362905.1 of Mordacia mordax. Classification (NCBI taxonomy): domain Eukaryota; kingdom Metazoa; phylum Chordata; class Hyperoartia; order Petromyzontiformes; family Petromyzontidae; genus Mordacia; species Mordacia mordax. The sequence continues at coordinate 22,714,345 of JAZEWT010000001.1, forward strand.
GAAATAGATGCATTGTGCGATACCAAGACACAGCAGTACATTCATTATTTGATATCTCATCTCATTATCTGAAACCGCTTAATCCTATATAGGGTCACGGTGAGCCGGAGCCTATCCGGGAAACACAGGGCGTAAGGCAGGAATACACCCGACGACGGGACGTCAGTCCATCGCCGGGCATTGCGGGACAATTTTAGTCTGCGAGCCAATCAACCTATCCAGGAGCATGCTTTTGGACTGTGGGAGGAAACCGGAGTACCCGGCGAAAACCCACGCGGACACGGGGAGAGCATGCAAACTCCACACAGAAAGGGACCCGAGCCGAGAGATTCGAACCTGGGACCGTCTTGCTGTGATGCGTCAGCGCTAACCACTGGGCCACCGTGCCGCCCTATTATTTGATATTATTATTTAATTTTGGAGGGCAGCCCGGTGGCGCAGTGAGTAGCGCTGCTGCTTCACAGCAAGAAGGTCCCGGGGTCGATTCACGACTCAGGGTGCCTTCCTGTGTGGAGTTTGCGTGTTCTCTCTCTCTCCCCGTGTAGGCGTTGACTTTGTCCTGGTATTCCGGTTTCCTCCCACTGTCCAAAGACACACTGCTGGCTAAGTAAATTGACCTGCTAAATAAAATTGCCCCAAATGCCCTGCGATGTACTGGCGTCACATCCTGGCTATAGCCTCCCCTTGCACCCTCTGTCTACCAGGATAGGCTCCTGGCCCCGTGGCCCTGTACAGGATTAAATGGGTATTGATTATCATGCTAATTTCATTTAATTTATATATCCAGGAAAGTCACTCTGAGTGTTCACTATATACGTTGAAGAAAACGAGAGCACTCAAAGAAAACCCACGCACACGAGCGAGCGACACTTTACCCTCATACAGATGAAAACAGATGGCGATTATTCCACCTGCTGTATTGCCTTCCCCTGGTAAGCCTAGGCTATGGCATCTCCTCGATGCCCACGAGAAAAGAGTTTCACAACATATCCACCAACCCTGGGCACAGCCATGAAACACAGCTCCCCGTTGTCATCACCTGTGCTGCGAGCGGTCTTGTTAAGCCCGTTACGAAACATGGCCCTCAGCTGGGGCTTCAGGTGGAAGTTCTTGGCGCCGCCCGTTACTGAGATGAGCAAGTTGGGCACGTCCAGGTTCCAGTGCTCCATCATGAGCTTGAAGAGCACGCTGGGCTCCGTGTCGTGGTCTACACGCACAAACTGAAGCCGAGCGGAAACGTAAGCAACCACAAGTATCGATAGCAGCGCTTCTCTCTACAGTATCACTTGAGTCTTCTCTTTTTTAAGCGACATTTGTGCAAAACGTTGCGCAAGTGACTCATTCTGAAGTGTACCGTGGTCTTAAAGCTTGTGTTGTTATTGATATCATGACGCTTGTCTACTATGCAGGAACGCATCACAGAGTCTCAGAGTTTTTTTCATGAGGGTCCGACCATGTTTTCACAGTCAGTGGCAATGTCGCTGCCATGCGTAATACCCATCGCGTAATTTGCAGGTAAATCTCCAGCTTTGGGATGTTTTGGTAATTACCAATTACATTTTGCGTTTTGCAATAGAGAGAGAATTAACACTCGACACGGCTATCCCGTAAAACAGTTAAAGAGAGCAATTCTCATGCATCAAACTGTTATAACCTATATCAGCATATTTTGTGTCTTTCAACTATGGGAGGAAACTAGAAAACCTGGATAAAATCCATGCCAAAAATAAAAATCCAGAAAGTTACCTAAGTAGGGAAAAAAAAACATGCCCTTGCTGTGAGGCGCAAACCACTACGCCAACTGCTTCTGCACGGTATTCTATAGCAACTAGCCCTTTGAGGGAAGCTGATTGACTCGTTACTGGGATAGCTTACTGTAGGCTGCACGACAGACGATCGTACATCACCATTACGGGTGATCTTAACAATGCCCCCACCGTATCTCCCAAAGAACTGCTAGTTACCGCTATACTGGGATCGTTTCTCATGCCACTGTCTCGTTTGTTCGCACCCATTGGCCTAAATGTAACATTACCATCTTGTTTGCAAGTGTTTGAGTAAAATAAGTTTTGCAGGTGCGATTCAATGCACATATAGCGAGCCTTGATTATGAATGTAATTTGATAAATTAAACCATCATTACACCCATAGGATGCACATCGCAACAGCACACAGATATGGCACGTATGTCGCAGTGTGTCGGGGTCATCAGTTACTTTACGGTAGTTGTTTTTTTATGACGCGTCTGCCCTATCATTTGTTATAAAAAGCATGTTGCCATGAAAATCCCTTTCCAGAAACATATATAATGACAGTCCCTATTTATTTAGCACAGCAATGATGATGGTGCTTCACACCCCTGCTGGGTAAAGCTTGACACTGCCCTTCTAATGCTAGACATGCTTTGCGTGTATTGAATTCGCAAACGGCACTTGACGCTACAATTTTTTAAGGCTATACGGGTACCTTTGCATTGAATTCACACACCCACAGCCGTGCCGATGGCAGCCACAAAGAATTAAATCCTCCACAATACCCGTGCATTTATTGTGAGCGCAGTCTCCTCGGTGATCGCTCGATTATGGCTTCGCCTCTACAATCCCACGCAGATCGAGCGTTGTTCCGTTCTGTTAATCATCTCGTGAAGGCGTGAACAACATTTCTTACCCTGCAACCACATTTCTTACTGTGAGAATCGAAGGGCAATAAATGTGGAAATTATTCGGAACCAAATTATTCTTTGTACACAAAATAACTAATATATGTACTTTACAAGTATATCGGGTTTTTTTTCTCTATTCCAGCTGAAAGATTGACAACCAGCCTGGTGCGGCCTCGGCGTGCATTTCCTCGAGATGACAGCCATTTAGTGTTGAATCGCATCTCCCTGGTAGTGCTGCCTAAATACTGCCCTGGACTCACCTTACCAAGCCTCTGACTAAGGCCGGTAAACTTAATGTCTCCGAATGCGTTCGTGGGCCCCTTCGCAGTGTGCTTGGTGGGCATCCATTTCTCTCCCAGCAGAGTCGGTTTCAGCAGGGCGAACTTCATATGCTCGGACCGTGGGAGACCGCACTCGCACGCACTGCACGCGGCGCAATGGGGGGGCAGAAGCATCATCGTTGCCTTGCTGCACGAGCTTCGAGCCCACGGTTTATGTCGTCACACAGAGATCCACATAAAAAAAAAAACTTACCTGCAAAATAATGTGTGGGTACGTTATATATATAAAATTTAGATGTTTAGCCGAGACCAGTTAGATTGATGATTGCTTCGAAAAACTGCTCTTTCGGGATGACCGTGTCGATCGCTCCACCTCTCTCCGTCGAGTGTACAGCTATAAAACTCTTGACTACGGACATCAGGAGGGAATCAACAAGTGTTTGGAGAGCTGGGAAAGCTTTCGTGCTATACAAACTGGTAGGTGAGTCAGTGGCGGAATTGGATTACGTTAATGTTATTCTAATATGTGAGCAAGACAATGGAGCCTTTGAAATGGACCCCCGCCTTTCTTCCATTGTTCCTGGAAGAACAACGCTGTAGAAGGGACTTAACATATATATAGTACCTAAATACAAATAGGAGTCATACACGTGACACACATACAGCGCCTGAGGATGCCTCCAACGTGGGAGACGAAACGTGGCAAAGGAGAGAGGTAATAATAGCAATCGTCATGCATCGAGCCATGACACCCTACATCATTACAAGTTAGATCTCATCTCATCTCATAGTCTGAAACCGCTTAGTCCTATACAAGGTCACGGTGAAGCCGGAGCCTATCCCGGCAGACACAGGGCGCCCGGGACCTTCTTGCTGTGAGCCGACAGCGCTAACCACTGGGCCACCGTGCCGCCCACAAGTAAGATTTTTTTTTTACAGGTAATTTTCTAGAATAACAATTGTCTATCAAGTATTTAACTATCATATACATTTATATATTACATAAATCTGAGAGTCTGTTTTCCATTTGTTATTCATACATTCAGACATCACTTCTACCAACCCAAATACACTTTGCATGGCCTCCAACTTTCACTACGGGAAGGTCATAGATAGCCTACATTCCTTGTCTAGTTTATGCTACAAATTAACACATAAACAACAATGTGTCCTTTCTATACTCTATTACCCGGGTGGTACCGTGGTCCATTTGGTAGCACCGTCGCCTCACAGCAAAAAGGTACTGGGTTTGAATCTAGGCTCGGGTGCCTATCTGTGTGTAGTTTGCATGTTCTCTCCGTGTCCGCGTGGGTTTTCGCCGGGCACTCCGGTTTCCTCCCACAGTCCAAAAAACATGCTGCTGAATAGGTTAATTGCCTTGCAGACTAAATTGCCCACAGTGCCCGGTGATGGACTGGCGTCCCATCGTGGGTATATCCCTGCCTTGCGCTCTGTGTCTGCCGGGATAGGCTCTGGCTCACCGCGACCCTGTACAGGACTAAGCGGTGTTGGACAATGAGATGAGATGAGACTATATTACCCTCTGCGTTCTGAAGAGTTTACGTGTCTCTCCTTACACCCTATTCAGATGTCCGAGGCTGCGTGACCTCAATGAAGGTGGCACCTGCCCTCACAAGTACCATGGTGGTGTAACATCCATCGTTGCCTCCATGCCTGGCACCGATATTCATGCTCATCTAATACAATTGACCAATTGCCTAACGCTGTGGGGCATGGGCGTTGGGTGTCTATGTGTAGTGTAAAATATAAATGTGTGGTGCCAAGCCTTGCACGTGAGAGGCTAGGTGCGTATGAGGGGTCACCCGGGGTGATAAAGGGTCAGGTAATGGTGACCGGGGATTGCGTCAATTCCCCCCTTCTGAGATCGTAAACATCACGTGGTGGTGGGGGGGGTGGTACATGAGGCGAGATGTGGTGTAAATGGATTAGATCGGAGACGTGGTGTGATCTTACGCAACGAGGTGATATATGGGGAGATATAAAACGAGGTGGGCGGAAGCGCAAGAAGAGCTCTCATGGGGAAATGGTGAGGAACCCGCGTCAGCATGTAGCCAGCAGGATTGAGCGTTGAGAGCACTAAGCGCGAGAGGGTAGAAGTTGATGTGTGGTGTTACCCCGACACGGTGTTGTGTTTAGCATCGACAACCTCAGAAGCCTCTGCTGATCTGCTTGCTGGATGAATGTTCGCATGCATGCTGTCGCTGCTGGTCGTAAGAAGCCCACGCCATGTGGTCGCCCGTGTGCGTCGGAACCCGAAACACTGACGGCGGAAGGAGTTCGACTCTTGTGGAGAGAGGGTTCTCTGCCCGATATCACACATGAATAGTTTCCGTATGTGGTGTCAAGCCTCGCGCCATGCCAGGGCAAGTGCGTCGTGGCCGCCGTGCCAGAATGAGCCGACAATGTTATGGTGGCCCGGGGTAAATAGTCAGTGAGGTCGATTAGGTAGTGGGTAAACATCACGTGGACTCGAGATTCGGCAATAATGATAGAGGTACGTGGACGATACGGATTGGGTGTGATGTGACGTGACGAGGTGACATCTGGAAATGTTCAAGGCGGTGTGTGCAAGCGCAAGAAAGAATTCCCATGGGGACTTGGTCTAAAACCCACGTTAGAATGTAGCAGCAGGATTGAGCCGTGAGAGCGCAAAGCACGGGAGGGTAGGATAAATGTGTGGTGTTACCACACAAAAACCTCTGGTCTGCTCGCTGAGTGAATGTGGCGTGCATGCTGTCGCTGCTGGTCTTAAGAAGCCCACCACGTGGTCGCCTGCGCGCGTTGGAACTCAATACACTGGCGACGGGACAATTTTTACTCTTGGAGAGAGGGTTCCCCGCCAGGGTAGCACACGTATAACACACGTGTATATGTGTACTGTGGGAATCCTGCGGGTCTCAGGCCACATCAGGTATATCTGCAATAAGTCTCATCTCATCTCATTATCTGAAAACCGCTTAATCCTATATAGGGTCACGGTGAGCCGGAGCCTATCCCGGAGA
>JAZEWT010000001.1:22733030-22747942 GCA_036362905.1 Mordacia mordax
TTGGATGCTAATCATAGCCCCAGATATGACGTCACAAGCTCCACTGCTGCACATGTCTCCGTCAATTTCAATGGTGCTGAACAAAGACGAAAGGCTTCAAGATTTGCTCAAGAGTACAGTATCAGCAAATGCCTCACTAACATAACACTGTCGCTCGCTGCCTATGGTACTGAACTGCTCTGTCCCACAGGCATCTCACTGGCCTGGTTCTGCATTTATACTCAGACTCTGACTTCTTCCAGTTAGAATGTCTTTAATCATCCATGTGTTCTAATTCAACTACTTAAGCAATGGCGTGGGGTGTTTTTTTTTGGTACCAGTTGAGTGTCCAATTTTTTTTATTTAATTCGATCCATTATTAAGTCATTCCGTCAGCGATAAGCTCCCTGATCCTCTTTCCGGAGAGAGTTGCTTTCCCTCTTATTGTGCGCTAGAGTACAAAGCCCTGATTACACAAAGCAGACTATCCCACGTTGTGTGTGTGGCTTGTTCCTCCCAGGGTGTGTGCATATTCACAATAATCATTTGTCCAATACTAGATGAGGACTTTCCAAAGTCATCATCATTTCACAATCTTACAATGCAACAATCATACTAGCTCCTGCACACCAGCTAATTTACTCTATCCATCTCTGTGGTGAACATCTTCTCTGACATGTTTGCACCTTTTGATGGACAACATCATTACTCTCAACAATCGGCCATCAGCTCTTCAGGTCAGGTGTCCTGGCATAGCCCGCCTAACTTTTCCCAACAGTCAATAGTGTTTGCACATGTGCGAACGTGTTAGTGCAGGCTGAAAGTACAAGTTTCAAGTTTATTTTGTTTAGCCAGGTTTCAATTGCAAGAAGTGACTTGGGACACTAGTTTGTCAATAGGCGGCGATGATTGCTATGTATGATTCAAATGTGATAATTTGTGGGTGTGTGTTTGCAGGGTTTTGAGTACAGCAGGAGTGGGAATCCCACCAGGAACTGCCTGGAAAAGGCTGTGGCCACACTGGATGGAGCCAAATATGGTAAGACCCTCGTTAATAAACATTGGTCATTATTACTATAATTAGCACATGTTTATTCGATATTCCTTCATATACATAATCTGATTAATAAACTTATATCCATGTGTCACATATGTGTCCCTATGTCCCCATGTGAATGTGTGTATTTCTATATGTGTATATATGTATGGTATGTTTGTGTTGGAAGCGGGGATGCAGTGATCAGCACACTATACTACAAATTCAGTGACTCGAGTTGGAATTCCATTCAAAGCCAACATCACTGATGATTATATGAACCGGTCCGAGGCTTCCCTGAGGTATACTCTGCCTCAAATAACTACCTGGTGCGATAAACATTGCCACGAGGGAGACATAGGTGGCCGGGCATGGTGCTGGTCACCCACCTGCTCGTGTACCGTGTCGACCTTCATAGTTTACGTGCCGTTCTCTCCGCAGCTCTGTGCAGTGCTCTGTGACCCTCTTGTTAAAAGCGCTCTATAAATGCAATTATTATTATAGGTGCTCGCTAACAGCACTTGGCCCGACAGTCTGTTTTGGCTATACGGGGGATACTTGTTTTGTATTTGTGTCTCCGTGAAGGAGATTCGTGAAGGATGCTATCGGGGAGTTGGAGGTAGCCGCCCTCCAACAACAACAGAGGGCGGAGGAGTGGCGCTCACAACAGCGAGCGGATCACCGAGCCGCTAAAACTCAGCGAGTTGGCGCAGTAAGGAGCACATGTAGCACAGGTGTTGCCTCGGCTAGTCATCTCACTTAGTCGGTCATTGGTACCAGGGTCTGTCATGTGACATCCTGTCAGCGGGCCTTTGACACTTCACCTGGCCTGAAAGTGCATCTGGACTGGCACTGGTGCCGTAGGGATGTAACCACCACTTTGTGGCTAATGGCGGTTGTATTTGCTGTTATGTCTGCCTGTATGCCTCTGTGTGTGTATCTCAGCTATGGCGTTCTCGTCGGGCCTCGCTGCTACCATGACGGTCACTCACCTCCTCAAGGCTGGCGATGGCGTCGTCTGCATGGATGACGTTTACGGGGGTTCAGACCTCACCACACCTCGTCAAAACCTGCCGATCACTACCACCGACCAATCATTCACTGTTATCGTCACCTCATAACCATCTTCCTTACTATCTCATAATCACTATCTTGATAACTGCTCATCATCTCCCAACTCATCATAACCATATTTTCATACTCATGTCTTTCTTTTGCTCATCCTCCACATCAGCACTTCCCCATTGTTATCATATCCTCGTCACCATCACCTCCTCATCACCACCTATTCCCCATCACCACTTTCCCAATATCATCATCTCCTGCAATTCGTTGTCATCACTTCGCGTCCATAATGGTTCCACCTGAATACACGGTTATCGTTGCTGTCGGACACTTTTCCTCACTCATCTCTACACACACACACGCACACAGCAGAGGTCGCACCTCTACTGTGTGCGTGTATGAAAGTATATAGCCGTGCTGTGTGTCTGTACAATTGCCTGTACGTGCGTATATGCATGTGTTTATGGGTGTGTGCAGATATTTGTCTCTACTGTTGTGTGTCTGTGTGTATGAGTGTGTGTGTATATTTGGCAGTTTTTCAGAGAAGCGCTAGTGTGGTGTTTAGCACACACTCCTACAGCATTCATAGGTGATCGCTACGAGTACTTGTCCAAATAATCTGCTGATATAATCTGCTGAAGGCTATAGGTGCATTTTTGCCTTTGTTTCATCTCTATTTGTTTATATACTGTGTCTCAATCTTTAATTAAACAGGAAGGATCCTTTGCGTTATATAGCTCTTTTTAACAGTGTCCAGTGGGATGGGGCAAGTAAGTGACAGTAGAAAATGGTACACCCGTAGTAAAAAAAAACACACCTTGATTACCAGAAATACGTAGAAATTAAACAGGTGAACATATCCAAATATTATAAGCTTGCACTAAACAGCATTTGAATTGTTGAATCTGTCATACTTAAAAATGTATATCAGTCTTATTGGTGTGGCTAATATTAATTACAATTTTAAACTGATGGCGATGGACCGGCGTCCCGTCGTCGGGTGTATTCCTGCCTTGCGCCCTGTGTTTCCGGGATAGGCTCCGGCTTCACCGTGACCCTATATAGGATTAAGCGGTTTCAGATAATGAGATGAGATGAGATTTTAAACTGAAAGTTACAATGAGACAAAAGTTTAAATAACTCAAGTTACAAATAAAAGAAAAATCTAAACTCTAATCATCACGAGACACATCAGGCAAAGCACAACAATTGTGTAAAAAACAACTCTGAAGCCAAAAAATATATATATTTAAGATAAACCGGCAGCAAATTGCACATTTGTAACAATTCACTTTAGTGTCCTCTAGCTAAGACAGTTGATGCTGCTCACTGTTGTTATGCTTGAATGATATGATGGCTCGCTGTTGACCTGCGCCTGCTCAGGAATTCTTATTCCGTCCCTTATTTGTTTAACAATTATTTTATGTGTTATTTTATGTCTTTCATTGATTTATAGTTATTATTTTACTTTTATTGATCTACTCTAATGTTGTTGATATGCTGGTCTCTCCACAGCTCTGTGCAGTGCTTTGTGACCCCCGGGTGAAAAGCGCTCTAGAATTGCAAATATTATTATTATTAGAGCATTCACATTATTTAGGAAGCCATCAAAGATTACTTCACAGTAATGGCATTTGTGTATCTGTCCATTAATTCACGTGACAGTTGCAAGTATGGCTGTACTTGTCATTTCATTTGATAAGAATAAAATTTGGATCGCATATCTACTCTGTGTTCAGAGGAGACAAAGTTATTCCAGGAAGTAGGTGCAGCTACAGAAATGGCGTCACCTATCGTGGTTCTGGAGCTCGGAATGGTTATCATACAGTTTAATGGATGTTGTAGATATACCTGTATAGTGTGTGAATGCAAGTGCATATGTGTGTGTTTGTCTGGCTATGCACGTGTGTGCATCTTCCATTGATCTCCTGTATGTCTTTGTGTCTGTGTACCTGTGTCTATCGTGTGACAGGCACTAACAGGTATTACAGACAAGTCGCTGCTAACCTGGGCATACAGGTGACCTTTGTTGACTGCTCGGACCTCGTGGCCTTGGAAGCAGCGATCACACCCAACACACGGGTAAGTGGAAGCACACAGTGTACCAGTGTGTGAGCAGCCTTGAGCACTTCATACGGCCTCAAGGCGCATCTGACCTGGCACAAGCACCGTGATGTTACCGCCGTTTAATGGCTAACAGCGGTTATTAATGTTTTTTGTAAGTCAGCTGGTGTATGAAGCTGTGTGTGTACCATAGTTATGTATACTATGTTATGTGTGCTGATGATCTGGTGATTTCTGCTCACCCTGATGAGGCATTGGAGAATTGTTGCTGAACCTGGAATGTGCCAGTAAGATATGGGAACTCACCATCAGGCCAATCAAAACTGAGCACCTGCCTGGATATTCTGTGTCACCAAGCACTCTATTCCCTCAGTTCTCCATGAGTGTTTGGACAGTTGTGGTAGAGTGGAGACGTTTCTGTCACTGGGCAATGTTCTTATGACCAGTTTCAGTTTGGCAGCAGAGGTCTCACGCCATATAAGTCGGGCAGTGTTATCCTTTCATCAACTCATCAGTGATGAAAGGATACCACTGCAGTGATGCCCTCTATCCTTTATTATTGTGCAACGTGGATCTCTCTGAATGAACATGTGTGCCGGCTTGAAAGTTTCAAGCTGGCCTGCTTACGATCAATCCTAATTTTACCTAGACTGGATTCTCTAAGGAGCTCAAACATTCTTAAAAGATCAGGTTAAGTTCTCATCAGTGAGCTTCTCTGGCAGGAGAGGCTGCATTGGCTGGGTCATGTAGCCTGCATCACCCACCGGATGCCCAAGCGACTTCTGTTGGTCAGTTAGAGGGGGTTAAACAGACGCAGCACAGTCCAGAGAAGAAATGGCCTGATGTGGTGCAGATGGCTGTGAAGCAGATTGTATTTGCCAATGACGTGTACTAGCGGTGTCAAGATAGACCTGTGTAGGAGAGGTTCGTGAATTACATTACTGGGCAGTTGGAGGCATTCCCCTCCAACAATGCTCACAACAGCGAGCGGAACATCGAGCGAAACACTCAGCGAGTTGGCAAAGTAGGGAACACTGCTGCCTTGGCCATTCATCTCCGTCAGCCCATCGTACCTGGGTATGTCCCATGACCTCTTTTCAAAAGGCCATCGACACGTCACATGGCCTGAGTACACCTGGCCTCGCACAGGCACTCAGAGGATGTCACCACCATTTAATGGTGAATGCTGGCTGTTGTAGTGGGGAGTGAGGAGTGGTTAGCACGATACACTATGAACATGGCGACCTGATGCCGATTTTAATTTGAAGACTTTTGTGACCAATGTTATTCATAAAATCATTTTTTGGGTTAGGTCACAGTCAGTTTCCGTTAGGTCACGGTTTATGTGAAGATATTACACAACTAGCTGAGCATTGCCTAAACAATATCTACTTCTTATGGATAGGTGACTTCTATAAACAAAACGATGGAGCAGCAATGTGATCCCCTCTGCTAATTTGTTCATGGAAAGTTTTGAAACAAAAGCTCTAAAAATGAGTATATTTCAACCATCCTATTAGTTTAGGTATGTGGATTACACATTGGTCGTATGGCCGCATGGTAAATATACACTAAGTGGATAAAATATCTCAATTCACAACATCCGTCGATACAATTTAGCATGGAGGTGGAAGTGGATAATACTCTTCCATTCCTGGACATCCTGCTAAAATGCAGTTCAAATTATAAAATAGCACATAGTGTTTATCAAAAACCTACACATACTGACCTTCACCTAAGTGCACCATCACCCCGCACAAAAATCCACTCTTATCAAAACTCTTATACATCGGACAAGACAAGTGTTTGATGTCAAAGGCTTGAGGACTGAAATTATACATGTCAAGAAAGCTCTCCAACTAAATGTTTATAATAACACAGAATAAAAGAGCTCTGAGTGATAAAATAAGCTGAACAGCACAAAGGGTGAAATACATTTTTAATGTAACTAAAACTATTAAACTACCATATATTACTAGAGTAACTGATAAATGTGCTAAAACTCCAGAAAACAAGACATTATAAAGTGAGATTTAGCACAGTACAAAAAAAAACAGAAAGACTTCTAACAAGTACCAAAGATAAACTACCAAAATTCTCCACAGAGGGTGTTTACCGCATCACCTGTTTGCGTGGACAATGTTTTCTTGATCAGACGGGTAAAAATAACAGTAAACGTCTTCGAGAACATCAAAGGAATATCAAGATTTCACAAATACAGCTGTTGGCAGTTGCAGAACATGCCTGCCAATAATTTTACACAATTAATTTTGACAGTGTTGATATTTTATGTAAAACTAATCATTATTGGTCTAGACTAATCCAAAAGTCCATTGAAATTGAGAAAAATAAAAATAATTTAAATCGTTCTGATAGCTATAAACTAAATGTGGCATGGAAATGCATTATTAAACTATGAACTTAAGTTGCATATATTCTGAACGTTAACACACTCCCATTTTATAACACTGATGAAGGTAAATTGACATGCTTGGTAAATTAACCTAACTTGTAACACCTGCGTAATCTTGCCCCTCCCCCCCCCTACCCCCCATCGGATACCGGCACGTGTGAGCACCTGATTGATGACATCACAACCTCCTCATATATACAAAAAAACCCCAAGGCCAGAGCACACTCTTGAAGCTGCTCGTCCCAAATTGGCGCGAGTTTCTGATGATGCTCATTGTAATTATCAGCGAAACGTCGTATTTCATTGTAAATGCTGTGGGTTTGTTCTGCAATGCAGCTGTGTGCTGAGATAGTGAAGAATTTGCACGTTCTGTTTACGTGACAAAACATTACCAATTGGCTGCGTCGGATGGTGGAGGGTTTACGACACAATTGTTGTTGTGACCTAACCCAAAATGGATTTTTTGGACTGATTCCGATTCCTGCTTGTGGCCAACACCAATGACAATTTTCTGAACAGATCATGGGCTTCCCCTTGGCTGACTCAGCCTCATATGATTACCTGGTACAGTGTGTAAGCATCACCACTATGGAGACGAAGGCGGCTGAATGTGATGCTAACCACCCTCCCCCTCCTTGTCTTTGTGTATAGATTGTGTGGGTGGAGACCCCCACCAACCCCTTGCTCAAGGTGCTTGATATCCGTGCATGTGCTGATGTCGTCCATGCCAAGGGTGACATCCTCCTTGCTGTCGACAATACTTTCATGTCGGCCTACTTCCAGGTGAGAGGATTCCACACGTCTCCGTGTCTCCCCAATGTTTCTGTGTTCTTATGTCTCCATGTTCCCCATTATCCATGTCTGTACGTATAGCTCTGTCCCTATGTCTGTCTCTCTCTGTGTTTTGCCAATGTCTGTATCGGTAGGTTCCTCTGGCTTGTTCTTTTGTCTCTTTGTCTGTCTCTGATTGTGTCTCCTCAGTGCTTTGTGTCCTTGTCTCTTCTTTGTTCCTATCTCCTCGTGGCTTCTCACCATATGTCATTGTAGTGGGTGTTTATACCTCATCACAGCGTTCCCATATCTAAGTGTTTTTATATTCAGCTCTGTGTCCTCAAGTCTCTGAGTTTCCCCTTTTTTTGTTTCTCTGATGCTTTGGGCTCTGTGTGTCAGTCTCTCCTCAACTCTTTATCTTTAAGTGTCCCTGTATGTCACATGTCTTCGTGTATGCATGCTAATGTCTCACTATAATGTTCCCTGTGCCTGGGACTCTGTATTTGTCTCTCTATTATCCCATCCCTTCATGTCTCATTGTTGCACTTGTCTCTGTGTCCTCATGTGAAATATGTCTATATTCATATGACCGTAAGGCCCCCTATACCTAAGCTTTCGGATATCTGCTTACATCTGTTTCTCCTTGTGTCCTTGTATTGATGTGTCATGTGTTTCTATGTCTGCTTGCCACTGTGTCCCTGTCATCCTCATGTGTGTCCCTGTCTCGGTGATGTGTGTCCGTGTCTCTACGTGTGTTTGTAGCGTCCCTTGTGGAAAGTGATAGATCAGTGGTCAATGAATGCGGTACCCCCAGTTCGATTCCTGCTTATGGTGAACGTCAATAAGGCTTTTATAAACCGGTCCTAGGCCTCCCCTAGGTATATTTAGCCTTAAATAAGTACCTGGTATGGTGTGTGTGTAAACATCGCTACTAGGGAGAATAAATCTGCCGGGAGTGGTGATAGCCACCCACTCCATCGTGTGCCATGCTGGCCTTCATATTTGCTAGCTAACAACACTTGCCCATACCATCTGTTTAGGCTATACGAGGGATATTTGTTTTTGCAGCGTCCCCTGGCTCTGGGTGCTGACATCTGCATGTACTCTGCCACCAAGTACATGAACGGTGAGAAATTTCACCCAGCAGAACCTCCTATAACGCCTTGCGCACTTACACTAGGCCTACCGAATGACAGCATCCATTGGCCGCAACTTGTTTTCATTGTGAGGAATTATTAACCCATTGCAGATTGAACAGAAACTGTTATCTGATCATGCAGCCTGACTTAATGTACAATATATTTTTATTTTACAATTGTAATCATGACCTGGGTTCGAGTATCAATTTCGAGAGACGACGGATACTCCACGCATTCCTATAAAAGTTTGTCAATGATGACGTTGACGTTACAATAAACAAGTAAAAATTCCGTTGCACCAACTTCGTCCGTGAGAAACAACACAACACTCTTTTTACACGGATGTTGTTATTGATGTTCAGGTGAGAGTGAGGTGGGGGTGTTCATGATGTTCATAACTTTGATGCCACCGGTGTTGATGTGGTTCAGGTCACAGCGACGTGGTGATGGGCATGGTGTCACTCAATCGAGACGACGTGTATGCGAAACTCAAGTTTCTGCAGAATGGTACACGAGGAGCACTGGTTCCCTCTCTTCGTGTATTTCTGTCTCCTTTGTCCCTGTATGTCCTCTGTGTCTTTGTCTCCCTGTCCATGTTTCTCTATCTTGCTCTCTTTATATCGCCACTTGCAATAATAATAATAATTTAAACTTTTAAAGCGCCTGTAGTCCAAAGGTCACAGCACTATAGAAGTCGTGTCTTCCCCCTTTGTATCTGCGTGTCCTCACATTCCTGTGTCCCCATATCCCTGTAGTCTCCCTGTCATTACGTTCCCACGCTCTGTAGCCTCCAATTCTTCTTGTCTGTGCCTCCCTTCATTTCAATCTGTCTCTGCATCCTAGCATCACTAAATTTATGTCCTAACACGTATCCATCCTCGCCATTGGTCGTTGTGTGTTCCTTGTATGTCGCTGCTTCTCACCATTTATGCCTTCGTCTCAGCGAGTAATCCCTGTGTCTCCCCGCGTGTTCCTCATGTGTTTCTAGCCGTGGGTGCCGTGCCGTCCCCATTCGACTGCTTCCTCGTGTCTCGGGGCCTCAAGACGCTGTCCGTGCGTATGAAGCAGCATTTCTACTCGGCAAAGGAGGTTGCCACCTTCCTGGAGCATGACCCCCGCGTCACCAAAGTCATATACCCAGGTAACACGTAAGCACGGGGAAACAGGGACATAGGGACACGTGGGGTCATTTGACTGTGTACACACAAACGCGGGGTCACGGGCACCGAAAGGCAAGGAAAACGTGCACACACAGGATTACTCTCAACAGTCACCGGGAGATCGATACCGATTCTGGTCGGTACCTGGCCAGTCTGGGAGGGTTGCAAACCCTACCATGGGGACAAAGAGACGCGGTGACCTGGACATATGAGGCAGACGTGCGGATATGCGGATGAGTAATGTATGTGTCGGTTCCGTGTCCCTTTGTCGCTGTATCTTCAGGCCTCCCGTCTCACCCACAGTACGAAGTGTGTCTAAGACAAATGAGTGGCGCTTCGGGGATGGTGACGTTCAATATCAAAGGGGGCCTGCAGCAGGCGAATACATTTCTGAGTAGCCTCAAGGTAAGAAACAGGGACTTTAGGAGGCACGGTGAGACATTGCAAGACACATGGAGGTGTATGGAGAAACAGGCATGGTGAAATACGCAGAGATATGTGGAAAGGTGATGAAACATACAAAGGTAAAATAAGACCAAGATGGGTTCTAAGGAGGTGAAGAGAGACACAGGGGAGGAAGGGATGTTAACTGGGACAAAAATGCAGCTACACTTAGGGACACGGTAAGGCATAGGAAGATATATGAAAACAAGGGGACAGAGGGATAGTGGGAGCCATAGGTCCAGTGTTTTTTAACATTTTGCCCCTCAAGGCCCACCTGGCACACTTGTTTATGGTATATATTGACCACTAGGTGGCGCTTGCGGCCCACTGATGGGTTGCAACCCACCAGTTGACCATGGCGGGCATAGGTGATGGTATACACACGGGCAAGTTAGTAGGAGGCATATGATGACGTGTGTGACATCATTTTAAATTTGCGAGAGCATGGGGAGATGAATGTAGATGTGGGGAGGCACGAGGAGATTTCAGGATATGACCAGTGATCATTCTTGTGATGATACTCTCAGGGATCATTTCTATAGTTTTTAACTTACAAATGGGCTCTAATTATTGTTGTTGATATGCCGTTCATATGTTGTTGACATGCCGTTCTCCCCACAGCTCTGTGCAGCGTTATGTGACCCTCGGGTGAAAAGCCCTCTAGCAGTGCAATATTATTATTATTAAAATATGTGCAGTGTGGCCATGTGCAACCTCGTGTGTCTCCATGTCTCCCAGGTGTTTACTCTAGCTGAGAGCTTGGGTGGATACGAGAGCCTGGCAGAACACCCGTGAGTGAAATAGCTACAGCAATCACAACTAACAACCATGACAATAACATCTACAACCACCTCATATACTATCAGTACCACAACAAAAACTACAAGCATAATAATCACAACTACAACTAGCAAAATGGCTACAACCATAACACAAGCACAACAATGGTACTTGTGCCAGACCAAACACCACAAATACAAACCTGACACAAATACCGAAACTACAATAACCAGCACAGCAGCCACGACACCATTGCAGTGACAATACTGATAATGCTTTCTTTACCCGGGAACGTCTCAGTACTGAGTCTCAAGACTCCCTTTGCTGGGGGGTCTTGCACTGGGATGTTTTGGTCATTTCTGTTAATGAGCTTTTGGCTTGTATCAACCAAACACGTGAGGCGGTCACACTCCAAGTTCTACACAGATAGACTCAGGAATCTCCTGCTGTACTTAGCATCTCCTGGCAGCCTCCCATCTAAGTACTAATCAAGTCTTTTGAGATCCGAGGAGTCGCACGCCTTCAGGGTGATTCGGTTGTTTTTGTTATTCAGGGCCCTCATGACGCACGCATCTGTCCCCGCTGAAATGCGTGCAACTCTGGGGATCTCGGACACGCTGATCCGTCTGTCCGTGGGACTCGAAGAGACAGAAGACATCATCGCGGACATAGACATGGGACTGAGACTCGCGGTGAGTGAAATGCACAACTCCCGCTGCACGTACAACAACTACAAGACACGCAATACTAAGACCATTTCAATCATGCTACAACCGGAAAATACAAATGTTACAACTGCTTTAAATTGCCATTACCGTCACCTTTATCACCCCCGACAGTGTTCTTGTTGATTGAAGTGGTGGCTGTGGTTGATTGGATGACTGGGAATGGGTATGGTGGCATAGTCGCCATTCTGTTGTGGTTGTTGTTAATTTTTATGTTGTGATTGTTATAGTTGGGTTTTTTCTGTTTGCTGATATTTGTTGCTGAGGTTATGATTAAAATTGCTCTTGAGATATGTTGTTTGGGGTTAACCGTGTCGATTGTTCCTTCTCCATTGACACTGCTCTCCCCAAAGAGTAGCTCTTTTGAGCAATTCTCATATATTGAGCTGTGAAAACCTACATCATGACCGCGTCTGTTGTGGATGTGATTGCTTTTGTGGTTGATGCAGCTTTGGTTGGAGTGTTGTTGTTGTTGACGGGGTTGTTGTTGTCATGGTTACAGTGTCCGGACATCCCTCTACCACCATACAGCCCCAAGAAGACGTCTTATTAATTCCACCTCGTTAAACAGTCTAAATACCTCTTTACCATGACCTCATGAAATGAGCTTGTTATGAGCACACTACGCTTCGTGTTAAGTCGGAGACGTGAATGTACCATACAAATAAACTCGACATTGGTTTCCAAAGTAAAGACTGAGCGCTTGTGCATGTGTGCACACACGTAAAAGACACAGATCCTCCGTATAGGCTTAACAGACTGTAGGGTCAAATGCCATTTGCGAGTACCTATGAAGGTCGACACGGCACACAAGGAGGTGAGTGAGCAGCACCATTCTTGGCCGCCTTTGTCTCCCTAGCGGCAATGTTTACACACTGCAGTAGGCGCTCATTTGAAGCTGAGTCATCCTGGGGGGGGGAAGGGGGCAAGGAACGGTTTAGAAAGTCGTCACTGATGTTGACCGTGAGCGGGATTCAAACTCCGATCACTAGGTTTGTAGCCCAACGCGATAACTGTTGAGTCACCGCTCCCCCACACACATCTGCATCCATACACAATCACACAAATAAAAAAGATCACCCATATAGACCTCACAGGACTGTTGGAACAAGTATTGTCAGCAAATACCTATGGATGGTAACACTGCACACGTGAAGGAGGTGTGGCTAGCGTCACACCCGGCCGCCTTTGTCTCCCTAGGGCAGATTATATGCTGGAGTCGACCTAGCGGATCCGGATGACCATTTCTGATATTCGTCACTTATCTAGGCTTTGTCAGAGTTGAACTATGGTCACTCAGTCGATATAGCTGTGTGATAACTGCTACGTTACCACTTTCCACACGTACGCATACGCACGTACACGCAGCACACGTGCACACAGACATTTAGTGTACACGTGTCGAGTTTATTTGTTTAACCAGGTGAGAATGTGTACTCACGTGCATGTATAAAAATGCACAGTTATGTTTCTACACACTATGATAACGCTATGGGTACTTTTTTGCCAGTATACATATATAAGATGAGAAAGGTTTTACTGTATCTGGCGATTATGCAGGTGTAAAGATCTCAAACACCAAAATAGACACATTTCACAATGTGTCCAGTTTGCAAAAGCCACACATACGAGTAGCAAAATATGCAAACGGGTAGCTTTGATAACCAATGCATTGTCCTTCAAACTGACCGGCCTTCACCAGGCAGTGGCTTCCTTTTGAGCCTAATTGCCGGTGTCAGCCGTTGCCAAAATGCAGTCAGCTCAGGACAATGTAGTATCAATGCTCATAGCTTAGGCCGGTCAGTTTGAAGGACAATGCATAGGTTATCAAAGCTACCCGTTTGCATATTTTGCTACTCGTATGTGTGGCTTTTGCAAACTGGACACATTGTGAAATGTGTCTATTTTGGTGTTTGGGATCTTAACGCCTGCATAATTGCCTGACACTTATGAAGGTGTTAAGATCGTAACACCTGCATAATCGCCAGATACGGTAAAACCCTTCTAACAATATGATAAGTTCAGACTGACTCAAATATTTTCCATTTCACATCAATCTGTTGGGATGGAATCTATGGGAGAAGACTTGCCCATGGCTGGGATGGGGCACGTGGATATGGAGTAGCCAGCACTGAACTGAGGCTCGGAACAACTCGTGACACCCTCTGCTGCGGGTGCTATAAGGCACTACCTGACCACCTCTGCTTCGCAAGGTTGAGCAGAGACTTAAAATGCAATTTTGTCAACACATCGGCAGTGTCTTTTAAACCATCAAATTGCATACTAATGAGTTTGACGATTTGCATAACCCACGAAGCCACACAATGTTCGATGTCCTGTTCGTGCTCCATCTCATCCTGCAGAGTTAAAACGGAAGTGACTTTCTAGCAGAAACCTTACCAAAAGCTAGCGTATAATGCCGTTTGGCATCGTTTCATAGAGTTTTCATCACCAATTTTAGAAAAAAAAGGCTTAAAGTACAATTGGGGGGTGGAGGTGGGGGTCCACGGGCTGCTAACACACACACCACCTCTTACAGTCACTCGCACACTTGCCAGGGAGCCGCCTCTGATGGCCACTCACACACTCAGACTCATCTCCGCTGCTCAGAGCAGTCGGGCGCCCTGCGTCGTCTCCACCGCCCCGCCCGCTGTGCTGTGCCTCACCAGCACAGCCCAGCGGCTCGCCTCGGGGCTTCCCAGCGCTCCTCGGACCGCCTCCTGTCGGCTCCTCTTCGAGGCACCGCCGCCTAACGGCCCCTCCTCCTGGGGATCCGCCCACTGACGGCTCCGCCCTGCAGCTGGGCGGCTATGGCTCCGCCCCCACAAACAAGGGGCGGGGCACCACGCCCGCGCGCTCCGTGCCACCAGATGGCGGACTCGCCGAGTCACGCGGCTGGTCCTCGGCCAGCCTGACGCAGCTCTGACTCCACGCTACCCCGGACGCCTCCAGCCACGATGCAGTCGCAAGCCGTGGCTCCCTGGAGCCCGCCTCACCGTCTCCTGCTGCCTCACCCGTTGCGTCATACCTCGTACCGCACCGGTCGCCTTCGCCTCACGGCACGCCGTGCTGCGCTCTGCTGCAACGCTCTCCTGCAACGCTCTCCGCCGCTCCACGTCTCCGTGCTGCACCGCCGCCGCACTCTGCGACGCAATCACCACCACCACCGCCGCTGTGCTCCGCGTCTCTCTCCGGCTCGCGCCGCACCGCCAGGCTACAAGCCAGTCTTCAATCGTATGTCCATCCATCCATCTTCATCCGCTTTATCCGATGCCGGGTCGCGGGGGCAGCAGTCTAAGCAGCGATGCCCAGACTTCCTTCACCCCAGACACTTCC
>JAZEWT010000001.1:22760507-22777472 GCA_036362905.1 Mordacia mordax
TATTCCTGCCTTACGCCCTGTGTTTCCGGGATAGGCTCCGGCTCACCGTGACCCTATATAGGATTAAGCGGTTTCAGATAATGAGATGAGATGAGATTATAGGGTCGTGTTATTAGCGAGCACCTATGAAGGCCGGCATGGCACACAAGGGGGTAGTTGGCCTATACTATGCCCGGTCGCCTTCATCTCCCTAGTGACGATGTTTATACACTACACCAGGTGGTGACTTAAGGCTGAGTCGACCTAAGGGAGGCCCAGAACCGGCTCAGAAAACCCCTCACACGCACACACGCACTGACACCGCGCCGTGAATATTGTGTGTTCTTGAGAACTTTACCAGAATTATTCTGCTCTACCCGAGTGCTGCAACCTACTGCTGCTCTCGAACAGGCTTCGGGGGTCACCGTAGTTCTGCACGCGTCGCCCGTACACTGGATGCAATGGAGTTGCTGGCCTACAGTCGCAATCACACACATACAGCAGTTCACGCACAAACACATACCGGGTTTTTTTTTTTACACTCGAGTCATCACGGCCCTGACCTGTTTCTGCAGCATAGAGCGGCCTGCAATGAGGCTTCTGTTGTAACGCTACAGGGCAACTATGTTTAGTAAGAACGGCTTAATACCGTGTCCACAAAATTTCAGCGAGCTCTGACATGGAAAAGCAGGTCAATCACAAACAGATAATTAATTTTATTGCGCTCTCTTCTGGCTAATTAAAGAACGCCCATCAACGGCAAGAGAACAATTATCAATTGACCTTTATTTACCCTGGGAAGAAAATAAATCGGTCAGAGGAAGGCTTTAATGGGAATGCGCTCTCGTCTGGCTAACTGGCGGACGTGTATAGGCTGTGGAAACTCACCTGCTGCAGGTGTGCATGAGAGAGCTGTCACACAGGCGAAGACGAGGAGGAACAGGTGGGTTGTAGACTCCATCACGAGAGACGAGGAGGGTACGATTACCGTTACGGCACGAGCACAGGCCAGATGGAGCAGCGGGAGAACACCTGCAGGTCAGAACTCACCATAACGAGATCACTTATGTACTTATATATGCTGTTATTAGCCCGTTGTCATTTATTATTTGTGTGGCCTCATACCTATATCAATTTCGTAATTATATAACAGAGGTTGTATTTTTTATGATGGTTTTATAAGTTTGTGGCTGTTTACTTGTTCATGCGTGGCAAGGTTACGAGCATTGCGGAATGACTGTTGTGGTAATACGGTGGAACCTGGTGTAATAACGTGAAAGATACATATTCGTGCTTTACAACCAGCGTGGGTGATTGTGGGGGCGTTGACCATTGTAATACAAGCTTGCACGACCTCACCTTGACAACACGTAACTTCTGACAGGGTAGGTCGTCGTGATCAGGAGGTCGTGGTGATCGGGCAATTGGGTGTCTATACAGAGGTAATATTTGCGCCTGACAGAAACAAAGTCCTTTCCGATGAGGTTCGATTCCTGCCTTGGTGCATTTTATTTTTGCAGAGTCTTTGTGTTCTCTCTTTATTCTGCGTGGATATCCTCAAGGCCCTACACTTTTTCTCCATTAACTAAATGGCTGATGAGATCGTAATCTATAAAATGCAGTGTCTGCCAAATGTTGGCAGCAACTTCCCCCGTCGTTGCCTTTCACCTCCCTGCCTCTATGTGGTTTCCTCGCACCTCTATATTGTTATCATTATCTATTCGAAAGAGTACCTTCGACAATGAAGTAATATGATGATGTATGTTTTTACGGCTCGATACATAATGATGGCTTCCAAAAGCTGCTCTTTTGGGATAGCTGAAGGAGAGAGGATGAGCGCTCGACACGACTATCGCAAAAGAGCAGCTTTGGTAAACAGTCAGTGAACGAATATGTGCGTGTTCTAAATTGTAACTTTAATTACAATTATGAATGATTCTGGGGCCCCAGGCGAAATTCAATGAGTCTCCCCCCCACACAATGATAATCTCTATATCTTTTTTTTCTTAGGGCACTGAATGTGTTCAGTTTATAACGTCTCCATTTAATCCGTTTCACCACATAACCGATGCTGTATTTCTATATGACACGTATGTGGAAACCGCTCCACATTCTTGCATACCCTGAGTCGAGCTGCTGATGCACTTAGCGAAGACGAGGTGGTACCGGTGGGATGTTTGCAAAACACTTTTATGTTGATTTAAGAGAGTCAGGTATTGTACCAAAAGAAGACGTGTTGTGTTCTTATCTGTGCTGAACGACACGTGGGACCTCAGAAAACGTACGTAAGATACCTAAATGATGTTTTCCCTTTAATAACCCCAGTTACCCTACTAACTGTTATGCCTGGCGTTAATACCTTAAATCGTTACCTCATGTGGTTATAAAATAAACCCCTACCTCGAGTTTTACGACGTCTCCGAGTCATTACATTTATATAGGATACGCTGTATAGAGGATATGGACTGCATATAGGATACATGTTTTATAAAGAAAATGAGATGTTTAAAGGGTATTTACAGAGGATGTTGGCTGCATAGTGAGGGCATTGGCTATACAAAGGATATGGGCTGTATTTGATTACGTTTTAAGTGAGAGAAATCATAAACATTGTATTTGTAAAAAATAACTTTGCATTGCAAACAATCTCATCGATTCATGTACAGCAAGTTGTAGTAACGGTGATCGCTTTAGTAGTGTTGTGTTAGAGGTAAGACTTGTGTCAGTCAGTTTTTATTTAAACTGGAAGGAACCGTATGGCTGTGTATATATCTTTAACAGTTGTCCAGTGGGGAAGGGTTAGCAAGTAACAACATGTCAGGGCACCGGGTGAAATTTCATCACGATAATTAACCGAGGCAGAATGTCTTGTGCGAGGATACCGGAGTACCTAGCAAACCCCCGCATGGAAATGGGGAGAACATGCAAACTCCACGTAGAAAGGCATCCTTCTGGTAATCGAACCAAGGACCTTCTTGCTGTCAGGCAGCAGCGCTACTCACCACGCCACTGGGTAGCATTATCAATAGATGTGTAATAACCTATTCGATAGCCCGACAGAAGAACAAAAACGCCAGAAATATGGTGACGTCACAGGACGGCAGCACCCTAATTGGAGAAGTCTGAGAATTTGAAATGTCAAGCTAGGATTGGGTGAAAGGAGCTTTTGAAGGGGAACGCCATGGCAACGAGGCTGAAGGGGTGCAGAGGCCTATTTAAGGGGAGCGAGGTTATTGAATGAAAGTTGAAAGCAGAGCCACGCAATTTGGAACACGTCTCCTATCCCTGTTGAAAGACTTAATGCGAACACTATTATGGTCTTTATTTGTTAGTTGCTTAATACATAATTACGGTTCTCCTCATTACGTCTGCGGGTCATTTCAGATGTAAGGCTAGGATTACGGATATTATGAGTGTTGGGATGGTGCTAGAGTTTAGGACAACGTTACTATTAGGGTTATTATCTCGGATAACGTTATGGATATTAGAATTAGAGGTATGGCGGGATTAACCCTACAATCTTAAAGCTGCATTGATCATATCTCTGACTTTCAGGAGTTAACACTGGCACCGAGTAATCGTAAACGTGCCCATTGTACATTCTTTCTCTATGAACACATCAGCAATCAGTCATTGCCAAAGCTTCTGGGCCACGTTACATAATAACGAAAAGATTATTTTAAAAGAACATTACGATTATGTAAGGTGTTTGAATTGCCATACGCCTTTAATGCAAATAGAGTGTGCACTTCGGATAGAAATGATAAATGCACCATATTTTATGACACCATTGTAAAAATAGAACGAAATCAGTTTGTGGCGTCAGCCGTTATGAAACGGCACTGCGAGAGTGCCAGAGTACCGGGCGTTAGGCGCGGTGTTTCGGAGCTAGACTCTGACCTGCAGTTGCTTGGCAAAATGTATTCCTTCCATGTTTGTTGAAGAATAATATTTTTTAATTATTGCTTATTTTATGTCCTTCTCTAATTTATTGCTACTATTTGACTTTCAGTTGAACTGTCCTGATGCTGTTGACATGCCGTTCTCGCCACAGTTCGGATTTGTAAAAAAAAAATATGCAAAAAAAAACGTTTTTGTTGCTAATTTGTCGATCTAATGTCGTTGTTGACGTGCCGTTCTCTCCGCAGCTCCGTGCAGCGCTTTGTGACCCTCGGGTGAAAAGCGCTATAGAAATGATTTGTGACCCTCGGGTGAAAATCACTCCAGAAATGCAATTATTATTATTCTTACGGGGTATGAAAGAACTGTGGTGCCAAGCCTCGCGACATGTTTGGCTGAGTATATGTTGACACTCACGCTGGGGTCGGATTGGATCGTTCGCTAGGTTGCTCCGGGTCAGTATGTAAGCAGCCGTGGGTAAATGCTGGCTGGCTTGCAGAGTGAGGTGATGTCGTGTGACTGGGTGATGTCAGACCGGACCGGGAGTGGGGTCTGAGAGTATATAAGGAGAGTTCAAGTCAGGAGAGATAAGTGAAGCCATCGAGTGAGAATCGAGAGAGCGTCGTCATGGAGTGTCTTGGTAGAGTCGCGCTGAAGGCGAGAGTTCGTTCGTGTGCCCGTGAGTTGACCACGTGGTCGTTGTTCAAGTTCGGCGCGGACGAATAAAGCACACTTCGTCGTTGACATGGAGAGCCTTCGGAGTCCCAGTCTGCCTGTGTTGGAGAGAGAGGATGAGTGGCCGCCAACGCAAGCGTGATCGTCGCTGGCGCGTGAAGGTCAGCAAAAAGAACCCATCCCGGGGAAATCCACGCGTCGCAACAGAACTTATGCACCTCGCCAAAAAAACGTGCAATATCCATGACGACCAAATCGTGATCACAAAGAGCGGCACTACTTTATGGGAGCTGTATGTGGCCGGGCAGCACTGTGGCGCAGTGAGTAGCGATGCTGCCCCTCACAGCAAAAAGGTCCCGTCTTCGGCTCCTGGCTCGGGTGCCTGTTTATGTGGAGTTTGCGTGTTCTCCCCGTGTTTGCGTGAGTTTTCTCCGGATACTCCAGTTCCCTTTCACCATCCAAAGACCTGCTGCGGCCTCGGTTATTTGTCTTGATTAGTAAGTTTCACCAAAAATGTGCCCTGCGTTTTACTGCCGTCACGTCTTGGCTATAGCCCCACCTTGCACCCTGTCTGCTGCGATAGTTTTAAACCCCCCGCGACCCAATAGAGGATTAAGCGGGTACTAATACTAAACTATACGTGGCCCCGCCGGTATATTGAATTGATAAGCAACCCCGGCTGGCTCATTATCAGAACTAGCAGAACACTCGCCTTACGGGTAATATTGTTACAAGCGTGTAGCATTCTTATGACATCTCTTGCTGATAACGTTCTCTGCTGACATGACCGACTACTTTCACCTGGATTTTTTTCCTGAGGTCTTTTGGAAATAGAGCTGGATCTCTGAAGTTTCATAAGCGTAATCAAGAAGTGGAAAGTGAGCCTGAAAAAAATATATTAAAACATTCCTCAAGTGAAGGAGTATAACCTGGTATACTCAGTGCGAACATACATATATACCTAAAAAACACTTGCTCCATTCTAAATTCAATAATTATTATTTTATATTACTTGTGTATTCCGGCTTTAATCAACCTAGCCTCAGCCTAGCCCAAGATCTAATCGAGCTCCAGTCAACCGGGCTCCACTGCAGCTCCAATGAACCCAGCTCCACTCTAGATCCAGCAAGCCGAGTTCCACTGTACTCCAGTGTGCCCAGCTCCACTCTGGCTCAAGTGAGCCGAGCTGCAGTCTCAGTCCAGTGAGCCCAGCTTTACTCTAGTTGCAGTGGGTTGATCTCCACAGTGGCTCCAGTGAGCCGAGCTCCATCGTGGCTCCAGTAAGCCCAGCTGCACTCTGGCTCAAGTGAAGCGAGCTCCAGTCTTAATCCAGTGAGACCAGCTCTACTCCAGTTCTAGTGAGCCGAGCTCCACTCTAGCTCTAAGGAACCCAGTTCCACTCTGGCTCCAGTGAGCCAAGCTCCACTCTGACGATTGAGGACTCTAACAGCGGCCGCTGGAGTCCTCAATCGTCTCCAACGTATGCAGAATGCGGCTGCTAGTTCTCACCCGCACACCCATCCATGGGCACACATCCCCAGTGTGGTGTCTCTCCACTAGCTACCGGTTAAATACGGGATTGAATTCAAGATATTCTCACCTACAAGGCTCTCACTGGCACTGCTCCAGCATAACATTCGTGACCTACTTCAGGCACCGCTTCTCGACACAACTTCGACCCTCCAATACGGGCTTGCTGCATGTGGCCAGATCGCACCTCCGTTCGATAGGTGACAGAGCCTTCTCGTGCACTGCTCCCAGACTCTGGAACGCCTTTCCATTGGAAATTCGATCAGTTGAGTCCCTGGCATCTTCCATCTCGTCTCAAGACTCACTTGTTCTGTAAGGTCTTGCAGTCCTCTGGTTAGGACTGTTGATGATGCTCACTGCTGTGTGCTTGAGTGATGGCGCGCTGTTGACCTGTGCCTACTCAGGAACACTTCTTCTTTGCGTTATTTGTTTAACAGATATTTTACGTGTGATTTTATGTCTTTCGTTGATTTTAGTCATTATTTTATTTGAATTGATCTACTCTGATGTTGCTGTCGACATGCCGTTCCCTCCACAGCTCTGTGCAGTGCTTTGTGACCCTCGGGTGAAAAGCACTCTAGAAATGCAATTATTATTATTTTCGCCTCCTACGTTGGCGGTGTTTGCCTGGTGAACGCATGATAATGCCTCCAACTGAGAAGCCAAACATCGTGAAGGAGAGAGCAAGAACACTCGGCGCGTATATCCCGAAAGAACAGTTATGGATAGCAATTCTTAGAGAAGCCCTAATGTCTAATCTAAGACTTTAGTCCTATGAGTAAAATGACTTCAGTTCGTCTCTCAGAACTATCATTACCGTCGCCCCGGAGAATTTGGACGAAATAAAGACTAATGTAACAAATGCGCTCCGTCGTATGTAGCTGTCCCAACGCGTCTCTGTCTTTGTAATGTCCTTGTATGTTGTTATATACCTTTGTGTGGGTTTGTGTGCCCATGTATGTATGTGTGTATGAATCTGTGTCTCTAGCTCTTCATTTTGCTGTACGGACTGTTCGGGCAAGCATTATGCGAGCACCTATTGTGGCCGACACAATACACGATGCGGGGGCAGGGTGCCGGTGTTGTGGCCAATCTCCTCAATGGTGACGCTTAATCAATATTGAGTCGACCCACGGAGGCCCAGAGCAGGTCCAGACGTCACCTGCCATTGATCTTAGCCGTGGCCAGATATCAAACTTTAGGTGGGCGGGTTTGCAATTTAGGGCACTTCCTGATGTTAATGCATCAAAGATAAAGATTCCCCCGTATAACGTTAATTAACTTTTGGGCTGAGTGCTATTACTAAGGCAAATATGGTACTTAATGCAGTAGTTGAGCAGCACCACACCCGGCCGCCTTTCTCTCCCTAGCTCCGACGTTTAAGCATTGCAACAGGTTCTCATTTAAGGCTAAGTCGACCCAGGAACCGGTTCATATATTCGTCAATGTTATTAGTTTTAAGGGGGAATTGAACTCGGGTCACCTCGGCTCGTAACGCAGTGCATACTGATATACAACGGCACCAGAGACACACGTGCATACAAACAGCAACACACGCGCGAAAACGATGGGAATACAGGTTCACGCCTTTTAGACCAATTACCACTCATCGTGAACAATCATGTAGCTCAATGAGCCCATTTCCTGGTGTAAGATGAGATATTGATCCGATATTTTGAACACCAGGTGAAGATAGATAACTCAAGTTTTAAACAATTGCGTGCAGGATATACTGAACTCGAAAACAGCAACTGTTGTCAGTCATTATTGCGCTCGTGCCAGACAATGTACACTTTGACACCACATGAAGTATAGAAGGCTTGTAAAAAAGACGAGGCTTTGCCCATTTTCCTGGCAATAATAGTGTTAAGTTCTTAAAAACACCAAATAGATACTTTTCATAAAGTGTCAAGTTTGCAGAAAACCACACACGGTGGTAAATACTGCAAACAACATGCTTTAATAATATGTGCATTGTCCTTGAAACTGATTGGCCTGCATCAGAGACGGCTTTCTTTTTAGCCTTGTCTCAATGCTAGCCAGATGTTGCCAAAAGACAGTCAGTCTCAGGACAACACTATTAATGCCTTATAACTTTTTTACAACTCTTACTGGGAAAAAATTACGCATAGTACAGAAGGCTTGCTTCTGCTTGGAGATCATGCAAATGATCCAGGTGTTATGGATTGACTGACAGATGACTGGCATTTGCAACACCTGTGCTCCCCACTGTGCCAACTTGATGCGTATTATTCACCCGGCGCTCCGCTCGTTGTGAGCGTCGCTCATCTGCCCTCCATTGTTGTTGACCTGAATTCGATCGCAGCCACAGCTGACGTGAGTGGTGAACGCTTTCGCGGCTCCTCCATACACAAAAACAAACAGTAACCAGCGAGGTCAAATATGACCACACATTCTCAATAATTGACACGGTGTGGGCATATGTTCATCCAGCAGTGGATTGAAAATGGCTATATCACTCGTAGCTGTCAACCAGTTTCGTCCGCTTTTTCTGGTCTTGTGCCAGGCGCTAAATCTGGAGTCTGAACCTGGCATGTGAGCGAGCTTAATCAACCATCTAGCCCGAACGGTGTAACATAACCTGTGGATCATTCCAGTTATTTGTAAAATGAACGTGTATCAGTGCCGAATGTTAAGCTTTATAGTCCCTTCTGGAACATGATTAGTAATTCACATCAATTCCACGATCGTGCATATAAAATACTGCGATTCAGCTCCGCGGTTTAGTTCAATGAACAATTCTTGTCTCGTATTTTACCGTCTGGTTCGTTCATTCAATGCTGCCGCTTGGCTCTGCAGAGGGTCACGGTGAAGCCAGAGCCTATCCCGGCAGACAGAGGGCGTAAAGCTGGGCTATGCCGAGAATTTAACGCCAGGCCATCCCAGGACACCGGGAGGAAATTTAGTCAGCACGGCAATTAACCTACGCAGCATATCTTTGGAATGTGGCTGGGAACGGTAGAACCTTGCGAAAACCCACGTGGACACGGATACAAAATGCACACTCCACACAGGTACCCGAGCCAGAAATCGAACGCGGGACCTTCTTAAGGCAGCAGCACCGCTTATTGCGCCACAGTGCCGCTCACCGTCTCGGATGTATTTGTGACTTTTCTGTGTTGTTTTTGATTCATAATGATGTATATCTTTTCTTGATACTCATGTTGAAGCTGCTCAGCTGATGATGATACTGGGTCTGTGGGCACAGGTGTGATTGCTAGTGCGAATGGTAATAGTACTTACACTGCTATGGATCTTCAGTTCATTATTAGTACCGCCTAATCTTATACGGATCCGCATGGGGGCGGAATCTATCCAGGCAGACAGGGCGCAAGGCGATGCTGTACCCAGGATGTGACGCCAGTAAATCGCAGCGCACACTCTTTGGGGCACTTTATTCAGCAGACCAATTAACCTAGGCAGTAGCGTGTCTTTGCACGGTGGGAGGAAACTTGAGTACTTGACGAAAACTTACACGGACACGGGGAGAGCACAATAACTCCATACAGAAAACCATCTCGGCCGGGAGCCGAACCCGAGACTTCTTGCTGTGAGGTAGCAGCGCTACTCACTGCGCAACCGCTCGGCACACTGCTCTGAGTGTCGCTGCTAATGTATTAATGTAGGTTTTCACTGCTCGACGCGTGATTATTTTGCTGCTAACGGCGTTCACATTACAAATGCTGGTGATTTCTGATGTTTTTCTGCTACTGCTGATAGTTATGCTGCTGATTGTTGATGATGATGAATGCATCGACACTGGAAATGCGTTCTGTGCGTCAAAGAGGAGAGCTCTGTGGAAGACCATTGTCACCCATTTTCTGTTTGGGAATGGTGCCTCGAAGAAGTTTGTGCTACTAATGATGTTGCTAGTACTGATGATGATGATGCTGCAGCGAATGTATTCGGAGTGATGAGAAGACGTTGAGTTAAATTGTAATCGACAGCGGGATAATTGGGAGCATCTTCTTTAACACTTTTTCATATCCCGGTGCGTACAACGCGCTCCTGTGCACAGCATAACTGGACCGACAATGTGTCAGTGCGTCTGTGCGTGCGTGTCTGTGTGCGTGCTTATGTGTCGGGAGCGCTCGTGTAGCAGTTAGCGCGCTGCGCTATGAACTCGGTGATCTGAGTTCGATTCGCGCTTACGACGAACACCAGTGATGATTATCTGAATCAGTTACGAGACTCCTCTACGGGTACTCGGCCTCAAATGATGACTTGATGCGATGTGTAAACATAACCGTTAGGAAGACAAACGCGAGCGGGAGTGATGCTGACCACATCACCCCGACCTGCGCTGGTTCCAGCTTTCATCGGTGCTCACGAGCAGCTCGTACCCCGACAGCCTGTGTCATCTGTATGTCGGATCTCTTATCTCGGCGATGGACTGGCGTCCCATCGTCGGTATATCCTTGCCTTGCGCCCTGTGTCTGCCGGGATAGGCTCCGGCTCACCGTGACCCTGGATAGGACTAAGCGGTTTCAGACAATGAGATGAGATGAGAGGGATCTCTTATCTTTGTATACATCTTTGTATACAAAGATAAGAGATGTATTAACTGATACATTTATATTTACATACATTTAAGATATGCACAGTTATTTCTGGTCCACCGTGTAAATGTGTATCAATGTGTACTATGTGTACACGGTTGCATATGAATAGTATCGAATATTCGTGTCTATAACAGTTTAGCTCGTGAGTGAGATATACTACGGTCAAATTATTTCTGGTGATTGGGTGGCGTGTGAAAGAGTGCAGTTAATAAGGTGATTGGAGAATTCTTGGGTCCGCCTGTAAAGAGTTTGTTTTCTGAAATGTGCTTGCGCAGAGCTCAGTAGGGTGTTATGTGTAGGGTTCAATGTGCGTACGCACGTATGTGCACTATGTAGGTATGTGGGGAGCGGCAGTACAGCGGTTAGCGCGCTACACTACTAGCCCAGTGATCCGAATTCGATTTTCGTCCACGGCCAATAACAGTGGTGAACGTCTGAGCAGAATCTGGGCCTCCCCAAGGTGACTCAGCTTCAAACGAGCACCTGCTACTGGCCATCTTTCCTGCTCGTATACCGTACCGACCTTGCCCCACAGTCTTTTAGATCTATATGGGGGATCTATGTCTTTATGTATAAGTATTTGGAGCTGATTTGACTTGCAGATGACTGGTAGCAGTGGTGTCAAGATCGGGCTCTGTATGGGACGCTACAGAGCAGTTGGAGGCCAACGCCTTTCAGCCACAGTGGTGGAGAGCGGAGCGACGCTCACAATAGCGAGCGGAGCTTCGGGTGAATAAAACGCAGCAAGTTGGTACATTGGGGAGCACAGGTGGTATACATGCCAGTGATTGCAGTCAGTCAACCCAAAACCCCTGTGTCTGTCCTGTGACCAGCAGAGAGCCTTCGACGCTGCACGTGGCCTCAAAGTGCACCTAGCGTGACATGAGTGCCTTGGTGGTCTCCGCTTAGTGATGAACAGCAGTTGTGTTTCAGTAATGATGTAGGTTTTCACGGCTCGATGCATGATGATTGCTTCGAAATGCTGCTCTCTCGGGACAGCCGCATCGTTCGCTGCCTCGAACGTGTGAGGCGAAACGTCGCGAAGTGGAGAGAGGAAGCGGTCGACGCGGCTGTCCTGAGAGAGCAGCATTTAGAAGCAATCATCAGTTGTATTTATGTACGTGCAGGTACGCCGTATATAACCCTAAGGCGGCCAGACATGGTGCTAGGCACCAACTCCGTCATACTGTTCATTAACAGAACTTGTGCCTACAGTCAGTCATGGCTATGTGGAAACTCTTTGTCTTGGCATGTACATGCAGGTATATGAATGTGCATTTATAGACTGTGTGTGTATGGAGTAATGGAATAGTGGTTATCACATTGCTCTATCGACACTGAAACCTGTGTCTATAGAGCAATGTGGTGTGGTGTGTAGGCATCGGCGCTGGGGATAAAATGTGAACTCGGTAGAGGTGGAGTGCTATCTGAGCACACTTTGCCCAAAAGTTTCGTAATGCTGTCGAGGGATCTTTGTGTGTATATCGAGATATATATGCATATGTGTAGGACTGTCTGTTTGTATCGTTGTAAAAATGATTCAGTGTTTTATCATTTTCACCACTTCCAATTCCGCTTTGAAATGAGTGAGGTTCAGGATTGAGACTCACGCCGCTCTTATGGCTGCACATGGTACCCAATCCAGACCTCCCCCTGAGTGACAGAGATTTCCCGGCTTGCCAAGAGAAGGTGGTGAGTCAATTTGCACTGATTACGATGCTTCATAGTTAAGGATAGAGAGAGCCGTGCGGCACTGCCACCCCAGATCACAAATCACACTTTAATTCCATCAAAATATTAACGTGCATTGGTCTCAGGCTTACCATTCTTAAGGCGAACATAACCTTTGACCCCCAAGCTCAGGTGTGAATATTTAGTGCTATAAGGTGACCCTCGTGTTATAATCCATCCAGCACCTAAACAGAAGCTAAGGTTATTGCTCTAGCATCTTGGTGGACATCCTCCTTGGCTACCACTGTCATTATTCTTCATTGTTACCCATCAACTCATCTAGCGATGAGTCCTACCCAATCCCACGTTTGCTACGTTTTTAATGACCTCATTAACCTGCTATGTTCTCCAATCCCTCCATTGTCAACCGGTGGGTCGCGACCCTTCAACGGACCGTGATCGCCACCTAGTGGCCCATGTGGACCAGACCCAAGCGGCCCAAATGGGCCTTAAGGTGCAAGAGGTTAAGAAGCTCTGCTCCAATCAATGTTCCTAATTTCGCACTTGTTAATGTAATTGCCAGCGTGTATATGCATGCAAGTCTGTATTTTTGTAATGTGTACATATCTCTGTCAAGGCATACGACCTGATATTAGATGCGGTTCAGGAACATCGTGGTCGTTAACTACAAATATATTACAACTTTTGGAAAATGTAATGATGTAGGTTTTCACGGCCCGATGCATGATGATTGCTTCGAAAAGCCGCTCTCTCGGGACAGCCGCGTCGATCGCTCCCTCTCTCCTCTCCTCATGCCCCTGAGGATGCCTCGAAGGTGTGAGGCGAAACGTCGCGAGGAGAGGAGAGAGAGCCATCGACGCGGCTGTCCCGAGAGAGCGGCTTTTCGAAGCAATCATTTTGGAAAATGCTCAAAGTGAATTTGAAAGAGACGTATTCTTGTAAAAAAAGAGATTCGATGCATGGAGGATTAAACATGCGCAAGTTAATGACATCGATGTTCAGAGAGGTCGGTGGACTTAAGCAGGAAACGGGGCTGGAAGGGTGATGAGATGCTGTACGATGGATAAGCAGACTAACCGGAGTGGCAGATAAAGAATGGGACGCGTCTGAGAGGACTGCACCGAAAAAAAAGGTTAAATTTGAAATGTGATTTCACCCCAATCAAGGACATATCAAAACATCGTATTGATGTAGGTTTTCACGGCTCGGTGCATGAGAGTTGCTCTCATATATCGACACGGATAACCCCAAAGAACATCAATACATTGTACGAACAAATGAGACATGGCGATGAGATGAGTTTGTGTGTTGCGGGTGCCGGGTGGATTGTTGCATCGCAGTGCTTGTTGGAGGTGATGGCTGGTGGCTGGGGGGATTCCTTAATACAACAGCGAATTGATCGTGCCTGATTGTATCTGATGGTGGTGCATGTGTGCGCATATCACGGATTCCCTCTCGCATATAAAAGGCTCCGCCTCCCCGAGGCAGTGGCCTGCTCTGTGAGACGCCAAGAGGACCCGAGGGCACCATGGCTGTGCGCTCCCCACTGCTCCTCGCCGTGTTCGTCCTGCTCGGCTGCTCTTGCGCGGGTAAGCGCCACCTTCCACTCTCCGCGGCCTTTATGACAATCACTCCCAACGAGTCATTCAGTTCGCATAGTGAGATGTTTACTTTAAGATGTTTATTATTACAGCAGAAAGTCCCCAGTGCGCTTGCAAGCTCCAGATGCCGGGGTTCCTGCGATACAGCAAACATTTGAATTTACCAAGGCAATAACAAAATATCCAGTCCTAATAGCGATCTTAACCATGTGGTAACCCAGGCACCACGGTGGCGAGAAGGTGGGGCTTGGCTGCCCGTTTGCCTGCAGACAATTCCGCGATTCACTGCAGTAGGTTTTCAGGGATCTATGTAGAGTGAATCGCGGTCCATATCTGCTCTTTTGGAATATCCGCGTCGAGTATTCCTTCTCTCATCTTCGCGAAACATCGCGAGAGAAACGTCGTGAAGGAGAGAGAATAATCACTCGACACGGCTGTCCCGAAACAACAGCTGTGGAGAGAACATTTCACAATAGTTGCACAATTGATTAGTCATGTACACATGACTATACAAGAACGCGTGTATACTGCTTAGTGCCCTGTTAAAATAAATAGAGTAAATCAAATATCAACATGGGCGGCACAATGGCCGAGTGAGTAGCGTTGTCGCCTCACAGCAAGAAGGCCTCGGGTTCAAATCTCGGCTCGGGTGCCTTTCTGTGTGGAGTTTGCATGTTCTCCCCGTGTCCACGTGGGTTTTCGCCAGGAACTCCGGTTTTATCCCACAGTCGAAAAACATGCTGCTGCATAGGTTAATTGGCTTTCAGGCTAATTTGCCCTCAGTGCCCGGTGATGGACTGGCGTCCCATCGTGAGTATATCCTTGCCTTGCACCATGTGTCTGCCGGGATAGGCTCCAGCTCACCGCGACCCTGTACAGGACTAAGCAGTTCTGACAATGAGATGAGTGGAGAATATCAACATTGAAATTCATTATTGCAATATTGTTGGAAAGGTTCATTGTTTTGTAATCAGTGTTAGGGGGGAGTAATCATTTAAATTTTCTTGGGACCTCAGAAGCACTAAGACCGCCTCTGCCAACGAGTCTTTCATTACCAGTATCTGCAATGGGCAAGATTTACCCAGTTCTGTATGTGTGTTCGAATAGTGGGTAGCACTGGTGGCGCATATGTCTGTCATCTAAGTCAAGTAAGAATGTCAATTTTCACGGCTCGATGCATGATCAATGCTCTAAAGATCTGCTTTTTCGGAATAGCCATGGCGAGCGTTTCTCGTCTCCCCTTCGCTCGCCCGGCTATTTCTGAAAAGCAGTTCTTAAGAGCAATTCTCCAATTTGGGACTGTCCCGTGGCCTCCTGTCATCAAGCCTTTTACACTTCACGTAGCGTCAACGTACACCTAGCCTGGTACAAGCGTTACAGAGACGTCACGCCACTTTGTGGCAAGTGGTGGCTGTTGTCGGTGCATGTGTCTACATAGGTTTGTGAGGGCGTTTGTTTCAGTTTGTGTCCAAAACATCGGAATGCTGCCATTCAATCTCTAAGTCCATTTTCCCAAGGACCTCATCTTGCTGCTAATGTTCATTCGCCTATTTTTTCTTGTTTATTGAGATTCCCCGTCAATAATACCCACAGAAAATCATACTTATTCATAATCAATGCCCACTTCATCCTATACAGAGTCGAGGTGAGCTGGAGCCTATTCCGGTAAACACATGATGCAAAGCAGGGCTATAATGAGGATCACACCAATCCATCGCAGGACTTTGGAACAATTAAACCAGCAGGCCAATTTATCCTAGGCATCAGCATGTCTTTCGACTGTGGAAGGAAATCGGAGTACCTAGCGAACAATCATTGCAGACAATGGGAGAACATGGGAACTCCGCACATTAAGGCACCTAGGCGAGGAGTCGAACCTTTATTATTCATCCTGGGAGACGGCTAAACAACTCACTGTGGCATTGTACCGTCCAGCAACACATGTTCTACAAACCAAAATTGTTTGGTGATGCTGCATTCGTAGTGGTGCATAAGCACGAATAATACTAATAAAATAAAAACTCAACACGTGTCAAGAGCACATTTCTTACCGTGGAATCTACAGCAATATTGGTTAAGGCTTTGGTTCTGTCCCGCCTGAATGATTGCAACTCTCTCCTATGGAATCTACCGGCAATTCGTCAGCTTCAAATTATTTAAAATTCGTGTAGACTTTTCTCTTCCTCTCTTTTCCCATTCCACTCCTCAACCCTGCTGTCTACACTGACTGCCGGTGGCTGCACGCATACAATTCACAATCTTGGTTCTTACTCATCGCTGTCTTCACCAATGTATTCCATCATTTCTTTGCTCTACTATCTCCCCCTACACCCCCTCTTCCAGCATCGTCAAATTCTGGTCGATTGGTCGCACCACACTTCCGCTCTCCGGGTTTCAAGGCTCGCTGCTTCGCTACCCTGGTCCCATCATGGTGGAATGAAATCAGGATCACCGTCGCTCACGTTATTTTCGGAAAATACTCAAGACAAACCTATAAAAGCATTACTTAAAGGCCTGACAACAACACTGTCACTTTACAATGTTGGCCAACTGGTAGTATTTAGTCAGTCAGTATCTGTACCCACTTAATCCTACACGAGGTCGCGGGGGGCTAGAGCCTATCTGGATAGACAGAGGGAGCAAGGCGGGCTATACCCAGGATGTGACGCCAGTACACCGCAGGGCTCTTTTTTGGGAAAATTGACTCTGCAGGCCACTTAACCTAGATAGCAGCGTGTCTTTGGACAGTGGGAGGAACCCGGAGTACCCGTCGAAAACCCACACGGATACGGAGAAAACACGCAAACTCTGCACTAGAAGGTACCTGAGCCGGGAACCGAACGTAGGCGCTTCTTGCCGTGAGACAGCAGTGCTACTCCCTGCACCACCGAGCAACCCTTGTAATGTAATGATGTAGGTTTTTCACGGCTCGATGCATGATGATTGCTTCGAAAAGCTGCTCTCTCGGGACAGCCGCGTCGATCGCTCCCTCTCTCCTCTCCTCG
>JAZEWT010000001.1:22783009-22805194 GCA_036362905.1 Mordacia mordax
CCGCGTGGGTTTTCGCCGGGTACTCCGGTTTCCTCCCACAGTCCAAAAGCATGCTCCTGGATAGGTTGATTGGCTCGCAGATTAAAATTGTCTCGCAATGCCTGGCGATGGACTGGCGTCCCGTCGTCGGGTGTGTTCCTGCCTTACGCCTTGTGTTTCCGGGATAGGCTCCGGCTCACCGTGACCCTATATAGGATTAAGCGGTTTCAGATAATGATGATGATGATGATTTTCAAGTTCTTTTCTTACTCCGGGCACCATCGGGTTCGTATTCATGAATTTCACGCGCCTTTTCTGCACGGGTAAACCATAACGTTTACCCGGACAACGCACATGGATCAACCATCAAGTTTACCCGGGCAACGCCGGGTCTCCCCATCCAGTTATTGATACAGATACAGAGTTGTCTCGTTTGACGTTGTCTATCTGGAGCACAGTTCATAGTCTTGTTGAAGTATTTTATTTACATCAATTAATCTGCTGTCACAACGCGTATAACTTTGAAGTTTGTCGCTGGTGGGAAGTGTTAAACCACGCATATGGTAGAACAACTGAACATGTCATAAATGGCAGCTGCGAAAAATAATAATTGTACAATTCATAACGCCCACGCAAATGCCACGCCTGGTCATTGACGACACACGGATACGGACACGCGAGTAAACCACAGAGATGATGGGGGTAGTCAGCCAGATGGCAGTATTTATTTAGTATCTAGGGATTTTAAAAAATCTATTTATCCCTTTATTTATTTCTTTTAAAGTGTGTGTATATATGTGTGATGACTAAGTCGCCCTGAGAAAGGTCTTCTGCTAAATAAATATCTTACCTGGAGAACCGCCATTACGTTAATTGCGTGACCGATTAGTTGCCTTTCTTCCCTCGGAACACCTAACCTGACACATTAGCATCTCCTGCAGCTGTACAACGGTGGGGATATCTTTACCCAGGTGCGTAGAGACGAGATAAAAGCTGTTTATATTGAATTTTTCTTTACGCCTCACATTCGCTTAGGGCAAGGATTTGGAATCTTTTCTTACGGAGCGCCAAATAGGCTTTACAAATACCCTTCCAGGCTACATTTACACACATACACACATCAGTCACTTATCACTGCTAAGTGGTCGTTAAAGCTACGTAAGTGATTGAACTCATATAATTAGCACCGCAGTATAGCTACCTTTAAGATACAGCAGTAGCGTCTAAGATTGTTTGCGGGCAGTTTAAAACTGGTAGGTTTCCTGTCGATGACGACTGCATGAAATGAATTCGCGGGCCGGATTAGGCCCAAAAAAACATGAGTTCTCAACCCCTGTCCTAAAGTCATCATCTCTGTCTCCTCTTTCTCAATATTCTGCACTTCACAGTTTGCCTTCTGAAGAAATGTTTCAAGAACCTACAGCTGTGCATTGAACTCAGGAACCAAGGGCTGCAACAACAACGTGAGTTTCAACTTGACTAGAGCTCAGTGTGTCACAGGTTTATATCTCAGAGAGCCATCCTACGGCACATCATCATCTTCTTCATCAGCTGCAGCATCACGGTAATCAGCATAATGAGTTTTTAAGCATAATATCTGTTCACGTTATTGGTAATAGAAAAGCACTATACCTATGCATCGAGGAGTATCACACGTTAAACTTGCATGTGGTTTAAGCATATTTACAAGCCACGTCAGTGAGCCGTGGTCCCCAGGGTACTAATCTGGGCAGGCAAGTCTAAACACATTACCAAGACACCTGGCCAGTGTGCCGCAGGTTGAGGAACGCTAAGCCATAATTTATATGTCCACCTGTATCTAACGCTGTTCATTTGCGTCCTTATTTCTATAGGCGTACCACGCGACGGGTCCCGATGTCTGGTCCGATATCACGAATGCAGTGTCACGTGTTCCAAGACTCTCCACGAAGTAGGGGGACGGGGATAATGAGAAGCACCTCCTCCGCCCGTATACATAACCACCTGACGTTAATGCTGGCAGAGGCACAGGGTATCCGTGTATCTATTTCATCAGTGTTCCCTTGTATCTAGTGTTGAAAAAAATGCAAGTGTACCTTTGTGTTAAAATTAAATGTGCATCAATATGTCAAAAAGCAAAGTGAAACTATGTATTAAAATGTACCTGTTTACTTAGTGGTAATAGAAAAACATGTCCCTTTACGTGAAAATTAAACGTGTTGCCGTGCCAAAGTTAAACGCTATCTCAAGACAGCCTGTATTTATGTGACAATACTCAATGTGTACCAATCTATCAACATTAAACATTTACCCATGTGTCAAAATGCAGAGTGCACTGGTATAATCTGTCAAAGTGTAAAATTAGTATAAAACTAAATGTGTACCCTTCTTGTATCAGTTAAGACATACAATATTTAAAAATTCAAAGTGCGCCTACGTGACCATGAAAATGTAAACATTAATTCGAAGGCTTTCGTGACCAATATTATCAATGAAATCCATTTTTGGGTCAGGTGACCTGACCCAAAAATGTAAACATGTTGATCTATAATATGCGCGTATAGCTCACGTTCAAACAATGGGTATCAATTTGTCAACAGAACAAAGTGTACCTATATGTCTTCAGACAAATCTTGGCCAACGTGCAACAATTCCGTGTGGTCATTTTCAAAACTGCGTACCATACGTATGTTTTAGTAGTTATTAATGCTCCAAATGTCGTTATCGTGCACCCAATGTGCCAAGACTTAAAGTACAATATTAGTTTATGATGTAGGTTTTCACGGCTCGATGCATGATGATTGCTTCGAAAAGCTGCTCTCTCGGGACAGCCGCGTCGAGGAGAGAGAGCCATCGACGCGGCTGTCCCGAGAGAACAGCTTTTCGAAGCAATCATCAATATTAGTTTACTGTCTGAAGAAAGATCTTTGATACAAGTCCTTTTCTGTCCAATCTTCAGTTTTCTAGAAACGTGTGTTCTCTTCATGCCCGCATTAAGTTTCGCTGGATACTCCAGTTTTCTCCCACCGTCTAAAGACACGCTGCGCCGAGGTTACTTGGCCTGTGGGGTAAATTGCCCCAACAAGTGTACCCTGCGATGTACTGGAGTCACATCCTGCGCATTCCCCCGCCTTGCGTCCTCTATCGGCTGAAATAGACTCCGGTCCCCCGCAACCCCAGACAGGATTAATCGGTTTTTGATAATGAATTAATACTGTCGAGTACGTTAAAAGGCGTCCATTTGTGGACGCACGGTGGCGCAGTTTGTAGCGCTGTTGCCGAGCAGCACGAATGACCCAGTTCGCTTCCTGGCTCTGGTGACGTTTTGTGCGACGCTTCCTCCCAGTCCAAAGACATGCTACTTAGGTTTACTGGTCTGACTAAATTACCCCAAATTCCCTGTGCTGCATTAACGTCCCATCCTGACTATAGTCCTCCCTTGTTCCCTGTGTCTGCCGCGATAGGTTCCGGCTTCGCTGCAACCCTCTGCAGCAGTGATTCTTAACCTTGCCAGCACGCAGCCCCTGGGGCTGAGAGATGCCCTTTCTCGGAGTGCGAGACATGCCAGATTTGTTTAGAAGGTAAATAATAATTAAACAAAAATTAATTATAGGCACATAAGTAAAACAAATCTATGCATTTATTAATAGGTGATGCGAGGACATATTCTGAGAATAAAGGGGGTGCAGGGTGTTGTAAATGTGAAGAATCGTTGGGTTAAATGATAAAGTGGGTAATCTCATCTCATTGTCAGAACCGCTTAATCCTGAACAGGGTTGCGGTGAGCCGGAGCCTATCCCGGCAGACACAGGGCGCAAGGCAGGGATATACCCACTATGGGACGTCAGTGCTTCGCTGGGCACTGAGGGCAATTTAGTCTGCAAGCCAATTAACCTATATGCAGCAGCATGTTTTTTGGACTGTGGGAGGAAACCGGAGTGCCCGGCAAAAACTAAGTGGGTAATGAGAATGAATAATGATATCCATTTGTTTAAAGTCAGTGTACACAAATGGGATAGATCTGCTTTGTGTAATCCATATTTAACCGTAGTGTACTTGCTATCTGATAGTTTGCTGATTATGTATTTTGTTGTGATTGCTGCTGTGGTGGCTGAAACATGTAAAATAGCCGAGAAAACTGCCAAACGAGCTAATCTATAAACAACATTAGTCTTCTCCTCTGTGCTGTGGAGTCCTGCAAGTGCATTGCATTCCTTCAGAGGAACGTGAATGGGAATTTTACAGTTAATGCAGGGCGTTAGTTGCAATCTGACAGCATTTTTTTGTAAGGAGTGATTTTGGACATCACCGGGGACCAGGACACCTTTGGTATGGTTTCATAGGTCTTGTGATGATCCCTCTTGTGAGCATTGCTCTCCAAAGCTGTTCTTTCGGGGTAGTAAGATGCCCGATGATGCCTCCAACGTGAGCGGCCAAACGTCGTGAAGGAGAAAGCAGATACAATGGACACGGCTATTATTATGATTACTATTTAGCAGATCCCGATAGAATGGATTTTGAAAGCAAATCGTATGTATCGAACCGTAAAAAAAACCTACCCCAGTACAATTCACATTGTGTGGTTAAAGATGACAATCCGCCAATTTGGCGTGGGCAGAGTTTCGCCAGAGCTGGGAGAAGTATCGACCTCACAAGAGTCCTGGATAATAATAGCATTGAAAGA
Source organism: Mordacia mordax (assembly GCA_036362905.1). NCBI lineage: Eukaryota > Metazoa > Chordata > Hyperoartia > Petromyzontiformes > Petromyzontidae > Mordacia > Mordacia mordax. The sequence goes on from JAZEWT010000001.1 coordinate 22,787,652, forward strand.
GCTCTTTTCACCCGAGGGCTGCAAAGCGTTGCACAGAGCTGCGGAGAGAACGTCATATCAACAACAACATAAGAACGGAAAATCAGCAACAATAACGTTTCTTTTGGATTTTTTTTTACAAATCCGAGCTGTGGAGAGAACGGCATGTCAACAACAACATCAGGACAGTTCATATGAAAGTCAAATAGTAGCAATGAATTATAGAACATAATGTAAGTGGGAAAAAAAGAAGTCTTCAACAAACAAGGAATAAATGTTACCGAGCAGGCGCAGGTCTACAGAAAGCCATCATCCCGGCATGACTACATTGAGCCGCATCAACAGTTCTAGCCAGGGGACTTTCAAGCCGGGGGGCTTAAAACTTTAACAGGCTAGGACTGTTGATATCTCATTGTCAGAAGCAGCTTAGTCCTGTACAGGGTCGCGGTGAGCCGGAGCCTATCCCGGCAGACATAGGGCGCAAGGCAGGGATGTACCCACGATCGGACGCCAGTCCATCACCGGGCAACTTCAGGCAATTTAGTCTGCAAGCCAATTAACCTATACAGCAGCATGTTTTTTGGACTGTGGGAGGAAACCGGAGCGCCTGGCGAAAACCCAAGCGGACACGGGGAGAGAACTTGCAAACTCCACACAGAAAGGCACCCGAGCCGAGATTCGAACCTGGGACCTTCTTGCTGTGAAGCGAAGCACTACCCACTGGGCCACCGTGCCGCCCAGGACTGTTGATGCGGCTCAATTTACGGAACACGGATGTCACGGGTTTGTGCACTCGATCCCCAGGGTGGCGAGATTTGTGTTGCTATCTATATATTATATTTATATTATGATTATGTATAGCTTACACCGATATAGCGCCTTGTTTAAAATCTCAAGGTGCTTTATGTATATACTAGCAGACTACCCACTCTACGCATATACTAGCAGAGTACCCGCACTACATTCTACTGACATTACTGTTTTGACTTGGATTCCTTCCTGGTTAAGGGTAGAAGAGTGCTTAACAAAGTTGATTGTACTACAAAAGTAGAGATTTAATTCTGAAATAGTGTTAAAGTTTCAAAAGAGCAATCACATATGTGGTAAAGCTGAAATACGACATAAAATAGTTGGTTAGGTGTTCTCAATACGGACATACGTACATATACAGAAACAATCGCTTCATTATATATGGAGGGCAATGGGAGGAACGGGGTGTTACGGGTGGGAGGGTGGGGCATGAGTACAGCTCCCCAAACCTCCCATACGCACACAAAGGCTAAGAGTCCCTGTATCGCCTTAACAGACGAGAGGTACACGTGCTGTTAGTGAGCACTTATTAAAGCCAGCACCGCACACGAGGGGGTGGGTGGCCAGCATCACAGTCACACACACGACGGCATACAGACACTTCCCTACCCGTTTACTATACCCTATAACTACTGTCTATAGTCTACATAATCTAGTCATACAGTCTGTAGCGAAGTGATGCGTCACATCCTGGGTGTGCGCTCCTTGTCTCGAGATTTGGACTCCAGCCCCTGTACGATATGATCACCTACACATCCGCGGCTCCAAAGAACTTAATTCCTGCATCGTTTCCTTGTAACCCCAACCATCTGGCCATTTGCCATGAGCTGATGATACTTCGATGTCCTCGTTATATCCATCGGAGCGCCAGCAACAAAAAGCCCATTAACCTGTCTACTATTAATTTCCCTACCCTCATCCCCGTATTAAGCCCTACACATTGGCTACCAAGGAAACAAGTTAGACAGTTTGCAGCTCGACATTGCTTTTTAACAATACCGCTGGTTAGTAACCCTCTTCCAGCATGCACATTGCCTGCAAATGAAACCCACTTTGCCCTGCTCAATGTGCGCTCTTTGAACACCGAAAACGCCCAACTCATCACTGAGTTGATCTCGTTCAATAGTCTAAACTTACTCTGCCTAACAGAGACCTAGCATCATCAAGATGATTTTCTCACATTGAATCAGATCCTACCGCAAGACTTTGCATTCCATCAGAAGGCTTGTTCACATGGCCGTGGTGGCGGCCTAGCAGTTGTCCACTATATCTGCCGACAACCGACCGATTCCGTCACCGACCTTCAATTCATTTGAGCATATGTCTCCGGATTGGAGTTCGGCTCAACCTGTGCAGTTGGTACTGCTCTACCGCCCACCTGGAGCCTCCTCTTATTTTGTCAATGAACTGTCAGAACTGCTTTCTAAGATGTGCTCCAGTTCTGAAAGGATCCTGATTCTTGGCGATTTGAACATCCATGTTGACTGTCTATAGAGCCCTCTTGCAAGGGATCTCATGGCCACTCTGACCTCACTTGGCTTCACTCAACACGTGACATCTGCCACTCACAGATTTGGTTTGCTCATGGGGTATGTCAGTAACCAACCTATCTGTCACTGATCCAGGTCTGTCTGATCACTCCGCTGTGTGGTTTGATCTTCAAGTACCACCTCCAGGGCGGCACGGTGGCCCAGTGGTTAGCGCTGTCGCCCCACAGCAAGAAGGTCCCGGGTTCGAATCTCTCGGCTCGGGTGCCCTTCTGTGTGGAGTTTGCATGCTCTCCCCGTGTCCGCGTGGGTTTTCGCCGGGTACTCCGGTTTCCTCCCACAGTCCAAAAGCATGCTCCTGGATAGGTTGATTGGCTCGCAGACTAAAATTGTCCCGCAATGCCCGGCGATGGACCGGCGTCCCGTCGTCGGGTGTATTCCTGCCTTACGCCCTGTGTTTCCGGGATAGGCTCCGGCTCACCATGACCCTATATAGGATTAAGCGGTTTCAGATAATGAGATGAGACTAACCCCTTTAATAATTAACTTCGCTCTGGCATCATCCCCCACCTATTAAAATGTGCTGCGGTTACCCCTCTGCTTAAAAAATCTGAGCTCGATTGCAACATCCCTGATAATTATCGGCCCATCTCAAATCTACCAATCTCTCTGAAGTCCTTGGATGTGCAGTCGCTGTGCAATTACAGAAACACGTTCTCAACAATGACCTCCTCAATCCCTTCCAATCTGGGTTCAGATTCGGCCATAGAACTGATACTGCTCTGGTCAAAGTAGTTCATGACCTCCTTGTCGTGGCTGATAAAGGCTTGCCAAGTATTCTTGTCCTCCGAGACCTAAGTGCTACCTTTGCTACTGTTGACCACCCAATCTTACTTCAGCGACTGGAGAATATTAGGGTTTCTGGCTTCGCCCTGCATTGGCTGAGCTCCTGCCTTTCCGACCAGAAGCAGTTCATCAGCATCGGAGGACAAATTTAGAGATCCATCCTCTTTTGTCTGGACTTCCTTAGGGCTCAGTTCTCGGCCCACTGCTCTTCAGCATCAACATACAACCACTTGGCCGTATCCTGTGCAGCCTCAATGTCAGCTGCCATTGCTATGCCGATGACATCCAAATCTATATACATGCAATACCATCCTTCAATGCATCTGGTCTTTGCATGTCCTCCTCACTGTCAACTGTGAAGACCTAGCTCAATTCAAATTTCCTATAACTAAATGGCGACAAAACAGAACTTTTGATTGTGGGAACCCCGCACCAATTATCCAAGGCTGAACCTATCCAATTGATGCGTGACGACCAGACCATTGAATTTACTAAGGCAGTCCGGAGTCTAGGTCTGACTCTTGATTCCTCACTCAACTTTGAAACACACATCAACAAGGTGACGAAGGTAGCCTATTTCCATCTCAGAAATATAGACAGACTGCGCAACATCCTGTCACCCTCTAATACTGAGAAGCTAATACACATCTTCATATCCTCACAAATTGATTACTGCAATGCACGGCTCCCTGACATCCCTGCCGACCTGGTCAATCGTCTCCAACGTGTGAAAAATGTGGTTTCCAGAGTCCTCACCCGCACACCCATCCACGATCACATATCCCCAGTACTGATGCCTCTCCACTGTTTACCCATTAAATACAGGATTGAATTCAAGATCCTCCTCACCTGCAAGGTTCTCACTGGTGCTGTTCCGCCAGTGAGAACTTTGTCAAACCTTGTAGGTTCTCACTGGCGGAGCAGCGCCAGGCATCCTCCTCAACCCGATCAGAGTGATCCTCCAATACGGGCTTGCTACATGTGCCCAGAGAGATCGCACCACCATTCCATGGGTAACAGAGTCTTCTCACGCGCTGCTCTCAGACTCTGAAACGCCCTTCCATTGGAGATTCGATAAGTTGAGTCCCAAGGCATCTTCAGATCTCGTCTCAAGACTCACTTGCTCCGCAAGGCTTTCAAGCCTTCTGGCTAGGACTGATGATGCGGCTCAATGTTTTCGTGCGGGGATGAAGGCTCTCTGCCGACCTACGCCCGCTCAGGAACATTTATTCCTTCCTTGTTTGTTAACGAATTTTTTTTCTTTTTAAATATTGCTTATTTTATGTCCTCTTTTTTATTGCTACTATTTGACTTTCAGTTGAACTGTCCTGATGTTGTTGACGTGTCGTTCTCTCCGCAGCTCTGTGCAGTACTTTGTGACCCTGATTGAGAATGTGGCTGTCTTAAAGGCAACGTGGACATATGACGGGCGAAACCCTGTCACTCGAGGCAGAATCCAGTGAAGGAATGAGGACCAGCGCCAAAGAAACGCACATTCCGGTCCCGTCACTCTTAAGCGGTAGAAAGAAGACGCACTGTGCTGGCGAAGCTGAGTGGGTGTAGTCCGCAGATCCAATAACAATAAGGAGCTGGTAAATTTGGAACAAGCGGCGCGAACGTTTGATCTATCTATAAAGATCTGAACAACCGAGGGCGATAAATAGTCGAGCACATTTTCGCTTCGCTCGATCTCTGCCGGCCGTGAGGAGCAGCGGAGAGTGTAACTGCGAGATCGAGACGAGCGCCTCCAACTAAACCCGCCGAGCCCTGGCCATCGCGCGAGAAGTGACGGAGCGCAAACAGCGAAAAGGTGAGAATACGTATCGAATGAAGGCTTTATCCACAATAAAGTGACTTTTATTTGAGTCACGTAAAAAAAGGTTACAATAAATGTGATGGGAATTGAAAACGTATTGCGCTACCTCTGGTTATGTGTGGGCTAGCGAGTGAGCGAGGTGCGCATGAGTCGTGAAGAGCGCTACGGGACAGTTGAGCGGAGTCGCACTCAAGTAACAACCGAGCGCGGAGGAGCGACGCTCACGAGAGAAGCGCCCGGCAATCAAAAGCGAGTTGACACAGTGGGGAGTAGTCATCGCGGGCAGCCATGTCATTGCATATGGGTCTGTCCCATTAACCCAAGTCAGCGAGCTTTAAACACTTTCAACACTTGGCCTCAAGGTGCACTTGGCCTAGCACAAGCATCAGTGGTTCATATATTCGGTGAGAGGGCGCTTGGGCGATCGACGTTCATATCAGTGCTTTCTAATCGGTGTGGGGATGCTTCATTAGAAATTTGCCTCGGGGCCCAGAATCACTCAGACCGCCTCTGAGTTATGGTGTTGGGGGGTTAGGGCGAGTTTGAGAGTGAATCGCCGTGGGGCTCTGGGAGCGTTTCTGCTGATGTGTGTCGGTAATTTGCTGTGAGTCTTGCTGTATATCTCTTTGTTGGGGGTTCTGCATTGCTGTTGACTCTAGAGCATGCTACAAAGAGGTGTGTGTGGGGGGGGTCTTACCATCAGCCCCACCAAAAACAAACTCCTGCCAGGGTATTTTGTACCACCAAATACCCCACCCCCTCAGCCATCCATGAGTTGATGGGGTAGTTGTGGAGAGAGCGGAAACGTTTCCATACTTCGTGTGCTTTGAGTCGGTTCCGGTTTAGCAGGTCTCAATCCCAATCAGTCGGGTTACATTATCATTTCATATCATTTCTGACATGCCGTTCTCTCCACAGCTGTGCAGCGCTGTGTGACCCTCGGGTGAAAAGCGCTCTAAAAGTGCAATTATTATTATCAGCTACGTGACGCTGTGAGGAAGCTGCCTGGACTGTGGCTCCACACGAAGATTCAGGCTTTCGCAGCTGCAGTCATGCCCTCTCTTATCCATACTTGAGAAACGTAGACCCCCATGACGGAACATGTGCGCCATTTCGAAACTTTCCGACTGGCCTGCCTACGATCCACCCTGGGTTTAACCAGGTTGTATTGTGTGAGGAGGTCACATTCTCGAACTATCTGGGCAGAGTTCCATTGGTGAGCTCTTCGGGCAGGCGAGGCTGTGGTGGCCGGGTCATGTAGTCCGCATGCCCAGCCACCACATGCCCAAGCAGCCTCTGTTTTGCCGGATAGCGCGCGCTAAACTACCAACCTTGCAACCCGAGTTAGAATCCCGCTCACGTGATATGAGTGGTATGAGAACCTTCTAAGTCGACTCGACCTCAAACAGCGACCCAGCACAGGTCTAAGCGGTTCCTGACAATGAGTTGAGATCAGACTCATCCACCCAAATTGTTGCGCGCTGGTGACATCATGACGCACGTTGCGTCATGATGTCACCAGCTGCGCAACCCGCGAGCACCGGAACGTTACTGGCTGACGTCAAGCGCACCGGTACGGTTGCGTGCGTGATTACGCATGAACGCAGCCGTGCGCTGCAGTGCACGTGTTCTGCGTGACCTCATCCGGCACGTTGGTAACTTGGCCATGACGTCACCGCGCACTGTGGCTGTCGTACGTCACGAGATGTTTGCATAAAACGCCGGAGCGTGGTGACAGTGCTGTAGTATGCGGCTGTGCGCGTGTGAGATACGCTCTGCACCCATTGTAAGTACGCTGCTTTTTAAAATTGCTTTTTTGGGTAAAATTGTACCGAATTGTATTCATAAAATCGTCCAGTTGATAGACTTGTGGCATTTGAATTGATTCATTTTCCCTGCAAACTCATACAGTAATGCACTGGTGGTAGTGATGGTGGTGGCCGGCTGCAGCTTGGCAGCAGAGGTGTCTCGTTCCGAATCAGTCGGGCGGCGTTATTTTTTCATCGGCTACGCATCAATGTGTGTTATTATTATCATCATTTAGCTGTGTGGAAGATGCCTGGCCTGTCGCTCCACACGAAGCTTCAGGTCTTCACAGCTGCAGTCATGCCCCCTCTCTTCTCTATACTTGCGAAACATACACCCTCCCGGCAGAACATCTGTGCCGATTTCAAACTTTCCAGCTGGCCTGCCTACGATCTATCCTGGGTTTGACCAGATTGGATTGTGTGAGGAGCGGACATTCTCGAAAGATCTTAACACGGTCCCATAGGGGGTATTTCGGGCTAGCAAAGCTACGGTGGCTGGGTCATGTATCCCGCATGCTCAGCCACCGCATGCCCAAGTATCTTCTGTTTGGCCGGATAGAGGGAGGCTAAACCGGCGCGGCACAGACTGGAGAACAGATGGACCGATGTGGCACAAGAAGACCTGGAGCTGCGTGGACCTGCTAAAGACTGGTACCAGCGGTGTCAAGATCGACCTGTATGGAGGGGGTTCGTGAAGGACGCTGCGGGGCAGTTGGAAGTAGTCGCCCTTCAACAAGAGCCGAGGAGCGTCGCTCACACTAACGAGCAGCGCACCGGGCGGCTAAAACACTGCAATTTGGCAGAGTAGGAAGCACGGGTGATGCATCTGCCAGTCATCTCAGTCGAGCAGCCAATAACACTTGGGTGTGTGTGTCCCGTGCCGTCCTCTCGGCGAGCCTTCGACACTTCACGTGGCCTCAAGTTGCACCTGGCCTGGCACAGGCGCCGGTGGTGACATCACCGCCACTTAGTGGCGAGTGACAGTTGTTGTTGGTAGTGCCTGATTATTGTACTGCGCTACTAACCCAGCGACCAGAGTTCGATGTTTGCTCACTATCAACGTCAGTGACGAATATATGAACCGGTCGTGGACCTTGCCTAGATTGACTCAGCCTTAAGTGAGTACCGATGCGGCGGAGTAGGTGGTGGTGATAATGTAAAGGATCTGAATCTTGAGCAATCTTCGACTTAGTTTTAACTGTTACGAAATGCTTTATTTTTAAGGTTAGTGGTCATGTCTTTCTGTGTGGCGGTTGAATGTCCTCCACGTGTGCGCATGGGTTTTCGTCGGGTACTCCGTTTTCACCCCACCCTCACAGTCCAATGAAATTCCTAGGTTCATTGACCTGCTGACAAAATTTCCACCGGTGCTCTGTGATTGACTGGCATCTTCACCTAGTAATAGCCTCGTGTCTTCACCAGGACCCATGACATGGTTAAGCGGATACTAATAATGAATGAATACTGGTGATCATGAGAGTGTGCTTTTTTCCTGTCGCCTTGTCAATGAGAAGCTGGTGGTGCATCAGTGACACCAGGTGACGTCCACGGCAGCTCAACCAGTGCTAGTGCTGGGCAAGTCAGCACGAGCAGAGACGTTGTCCAGTCAGATGCCTTCAATCATGAAACTTTATTCTGTAGCGTCTTGCTACAATCGGCACCTGCTTCCAATATAATCTCATACACATCAATATTGATGTAAGTTTTCATGGCTCAATGAATTAAATTCTCTCTCAAGAGCTGCGTTTTTGGGACTGCTGAACACTCGGCATGACTACTCCGAAGGGCAGTGCTTATACACCCAGCTCAAGGGAGCCTCCTGACAAATATTACACTCGACACACTAGTAGCGCTCGTGGCTGAGAACTCCCTGCTCTCTTACCTCTCAGGTGGCAAGACCTTCCCTCAGGACGACATCACCATGGCCACCTCCGTTCCTCAGGGTACTCACGAGGCACTCTTTGTGAAAAGCGCGGAGATTCCCGTGGACACGCCCCAAGTGCGCGGATACGATTTCAACAGTGGCGTTGATCATCACGGTCTGCTCAACAGTCTTCTCACCACGGGCTTCCAGGCCACCGCGTTTGGGAAGGCAGTGCTGGAAGTCAACCGCATGGTGTGACAATAGACGATACACATTTCACCATCACACGTAACCACAGTTCACATTGAGTGGACTTTCACTACCATCTGACTGGATTACTTTGGACTCAGTTGCAATATACCAGTTACCAACTGTGGTAGGATGACAAGTCATGGACGTTGCACACTCACCACATTTAAACACAGCTCACGTTAGGCAGCCTTATGCTATATTTGTAGCTCACGTGTGTTATCGGGTTGTTCCATGTGTTCTTTGACATGATGTCTGACGTTTCACGTCAGGAATTGAATAAGCTGCCATCACGTGGAGCGAAAGTTCAAATGTGCCGAACAATACACGGTGCATGATGATTACTTCGAAAAGCGCTCTCTCGGAACAGTCGCGTCGATCGCTCCCTCTCCATCGCGACGTTTCACCTCATATGTTAGAGGCATCCTCACGCTTGAGGATGCCTCTAACGTGTCATCATCATGCATTGAGCCGTGAAAACCGATATTATTACAATACACGGCGCAACCCAAAAAAGCACATCGGAGAGCTGTACGGCCATCCGCCACTAAAGTAAATTGTACTCCATTTTAAATTAACCCTATTAAGAGGACCTGAACAATGTTAGCCATGATTCACCTAATCAACCCAAATGTGCCCGATCTCATTGTATCTCAGAAGCTGAGCAAGGCCGAGTCTGGATAGTTCTTGGATGGACAACCATGACCTCTACACATGTCAGATTGCTGTAGATTGCTATGGTGATATGTGGCCTGCAGGAGAAGACTGCTGTAAATGTGTTCCCTGCCTTCCCCACCTGCCACTGATGTGGGGAAAGCCAATAGGCAACTGATAAAATTGACATATGTATGAACATACAACTGTGATAAAGCAATGGTGACGAATTAAATGAATTTAACTACGAATTAGCCCATACTTGACGCTTAATTTGCTTGTGATAATTTCCCAATGTTGGCACAAACTTTGAATTAATTATTGTTACATTCATGCCAGTAATTTATTTCCAATGGTTGTGATTAGTTTAATAACCTCAATAAATAGTAACATTAGAGGTTGTAAATATGATTGATATGTTCATGATAGCTGCATCAAATTGTATGTGAGAGAAAGGAGTATTTATGATTTTTTAATCAATGCATGTCTCAGATTGCAAAACGCAAGGAGGCCATCCCTGCTGAGGAAGATGGTGATGGTGATGGGTTCGTGGTGAGGCCCTCAGAATCCTCTTGTGAGAAACCTGTCAAAAATTGCACCATCTTCCTCGGATACACTTCGAATATGATCTCATGTGGAGTGAGGGAGACCCTGAGATTCTTGGTGCAGCACAGCATGGTGAGTGGGGGTGGTGACAGTGCGAATGGCTGTGACCGTTTGTGGTTATGGTAAATGTTAGATGATTATTGCTTTTAAAAGCTGCTCTCTCGGGACAGCTGCGTCAGTCGCTCCCTCTCTCCACCACGCGACGTTTCACCTCACGTTAGAGGCATCCTGCGCCTAAGGATGCCTCGCCTAAGGATGCCACGTTAGAGGCATCCTGCGCCTAAGGATGCCTCTAACTTGTGAAGTGAAACGTCGCGAGGTGGAGAGAGGGAGCGATCGACGCGGCTGTCCCGAGAGAGCAGCTTTTCGAAGCAATCATCATGCATCGAGCCGTGAAAACCTACATCGTTACAAATGTTTAGATGTTTATTATTACAACAGAACGTTCCCAGTAACCTTCAAGCTCTAGATGCGGTATTCGTTGAGAATCAATGTCCGAACCGAACAACGCAATGGTATGTGCAAAATATGAGATAATGGATCCGGTGATGCTTCTGCGTTTATAAAGATGACATTGTTGATGGTGGTGGTTTAAGAGATGCTGTTTGATGATGGTGATATAGGTGGATGTTATTGTAACAACGGCTGGTGGAGTGGAGGAGGACCTCATTAAGTGCATGGCTCCCACCTTCATGGGTGACTTCACACTCAAGGGCAAGGACCTCCGTCTAAAGGGGATCAATAGGTGAGACCATAGGATCATCAGATACATTTTTTTATCCTGGAAATGTATGTGCTTCTGTGTGTGCATAAGTCCATGTATGCATTACATGTGTGTGTGTATATAATGTGTATCTTTGTGTGATGGGCAGGTTGTGTGATGACAAAGTATTATTTACTCCACTGCTATGAACTCGTTATAGTATCCTGAGTTTTTATTTCTGGCCATGACTAATATCGGTGGCAAATGACAATAAAGCTAGTCCTGTTGCTTCTCTCGGCCAACTTGTCCTAATTAAGAACCAAGTGCAGTGTGCAAACAGCACTGAGGAGACAATGGCGTTCAGATCTGGTGTTGGCCACATTACCTCTTCGTGAGCCATTCTGGTCTCAATAGGTGTGTATTAACTACAATTGTACCAGAACAACTTTGAAGTCTACAAGGGGAATCTTTGTGTGTAGTCCGCATATAATGATTCTTATGATTCTTATTCGTGCCCCGTGATTTCACTGACGTTGTAATGCTATCAAGACCATTTGTATCATCTCGTTTATATTATTGCTCATTTTATATCTGATTTGTACAGGTAATGTAAACATACATCACAAACTTAAATTCGGGTCATGGAATCTCACCAGCACAATTCGATGCATGTGACACGAGCATTAGAATCAATTTTAATGTGTCTCTTTATTTTTGGTGAAAAAAAGGGCACCACCACTCCACCCTTTTGTGTGTCATTTTGTTTTTTTTCACTTACTGTCTTGATCTGTTTGTACGCTTGTGTTTATGCTTGAATGAGTTTCAGTTCTCTTTTTGATGATTCTGCCAAATGTCTGCAGTAGGAGGTGATTGACACCCATATTCTAATTGAGTCATTCGCTTACACTGTGCTTGTGAATTTTGGATGTTGTGTCTTCAGAACTGGAAATATCCTTGTCCCCAACAACAACTACTGTCTCTTTGAGGACTGGGTAATGCCAGTCTTTGATAAAATGTTATTGGAGCAAACAACTCAGGTAAGACGATGGCTCATCATTATCATCGGCAACAGCTGAAGCATGATCAGTAGCTGCAGTAACATCAGCAACCGCATCATCATTAGTCTCATCACCTACAGCAGATGTATCATATCAATAGCGGGAGCATCATCATAACTAACCTGTCATCAGAATGAATGAAGGCATTAATGAATGAGCGTCTGAATGAAGGTCAATATTCCACCCTCAGGGCATGAAGTGGACTCCATCTAAGATGATCGCCCGTCTGGGGATGGAGATTGACAATCCGGAGTCTGTGTGCTATTGGGCTTACAAGGTGGACAACACAAACCATATCCTGTTTGCTGACTAACTTTTTGCATCCGCACACATTTATTCTTCCACACACCAACTCACATCTGCCGGGATAGGCTCCAGCCCCTTGCGACCCTATACATGATTAAGCAGGTGCAGATACTGACTGACTCGCCACCTACTCACTCACGCAGCTGCTTACGCATTCACTCTAAGTTATGTAAACCGTGACCTGCGTTTCATTCCCAGCCATCTTAGATGATCACGTTTCACAAGTAGAATTACATGCATGCATTGTGATAGGATTCAATTTAGCAAGAGAATTCATGCATCATTATATCCTGTTGTTGTTCATTAACTTTATAAGTCAATAATAAAATCTTTTTTTTATTGCTCATAGAACAATATCCCGATATTCAGCCCAGCAATCACAGATGGCTCCATAGGAGATATGCTCTACTTCCACTCATACCGCAACCCAGGCCTCATGATGGATATCATAGAGGGTAAGTCACACCACATCCAGGCCTCGAACTGAGATGCTGACCACTCCAGGCTCAGTCTTTATAATGGCAATTTTGAACCCCGAGAGATAATTCATAGTTTGCAACTTCCAGTCAGCTCTATAGCAAATGGCAGCCGCTGCTAATGAATTTGGTATTTCTGATAATCATGAAAATGCTTTTGCTGCTTTTGCTGGTAATGATACTCCTGTTACGGCTAATTTTGCTCTTACAGATAGCAATGATGCTGCACCTGCTGGTACTGATGATGCTGATAAAAACGGCGATGCCACATTTGCTGATGCTGATGCTGCTGCTGCTGTTGTTGTTGCAGACATCAGATTAATAAATAACCATGCTGTGCGTGCAAAGAACACGGGGATGATTATCCTGGGTGGCGGTCTCGTCAAACACCACATTTCTAATGCGAACCTTATGGTGAGAATCCACAATATCGCGTGTGACAGAAGATACAGCACAAAAAACAATTGATGCGTCTTTAGTAGCTATAACTCTGGTGTTAGTTTTGTGCTGTCCCATGTGAATTTTAAGCTTTGGTTACATTTACACTGATATCTTGTTTGTAACCCTGACTCATTGATTTGCTGATGTCCATTGCCACCAATTGCTTGATATATTTTATTGCTTGGTATATTTTATTGCTAATCTGCAAACATCTTGATTTATCAATTACACATTGCTCTAGTTTATCAACTTCTTCGTCATCTAATCCCCTGATTGCCCGATTAATTTGATTGCCAACTGGGCTAATTCCTTGACTACTAACCACTTACCTCTCTGATTACTGTTCGTCATGACACTGGTTCCCTCCATCACAGAGGAATGGTGCCAACTTTTCAGTGAACATCAACACTGCTCAGGAGTTTGATGGTTCCGACGCGGGGGCCAGACCTGACGAAGCTGTATCCTGGGGAAAGATCAGCATCAATGCCAAGCCCGTCAAGGTGCTCAGAGAGCCATGCTAAGACTGCCCGAGGGGAATGCGTTAAATTACTGAGGCTTGGAGGCACTTTGTGATCAGACACATAAAGGCTGCCTGAGTAATCGGTGGCAATGACTCTATCTCTGTGATATGTAGCCAAAAGCAAGACCACCTTAGTGGTTAGCGTTAATTAATGGGGAGTTCTTTGATTCAGAACCAAATTAAGGATCCCTTAGTCGTTAGTATAATAACTTAACCTCATTGAGCCAAACTAAGGCTTCTGTATGCTTCAATATTAGTGATTGTGTCTTGTAAAGTACGGCTAAGGTTCCCTTATAACTCAGAGCCAGATTTGAAATTCCTTAGTGTTAAGTCAGAATATGGCTTCCCTGGAATTTACTGTTAATGCCTACGTTTCAGAGAGCAGACTTGGCTGTATTTGTGGGTGTGCATGAATATGTATATGCAGCAACATTCAGACACTATCAAAATCACCGTAATTGTATTTTTGCATGTTTGTGTACTTGTTTGTATATTATCCTTTGTGGGAACTGGTGGCTCAGTTGTCCGTGTGCTGAGCTACAAAGCTGATGACCTTTAGTTCGAATCCTGCTCACGACCAACACCAGTGGTTATTTAATGAAATGGGCCTAGACCTCCCTTTGGTGGAGTCATCCGCAAATGGGTACCTCGTGCAGTGTGTAAATATTGTCACTAGGGAGACAAAGGTGGCCGGACATGGTGCTTGGCACTTAGCTCTACAGTCTATTAAGGCTATACGGGGATCTTTGTATTAATAATAATTGCATTTATAGAGCGCTTTTCACCCGAGGGTGATAAAGCACTGCGGCGAGAACGGCACAACAACGACATTAGAACGGAAAATCAACAATAGCATTTTTTAGGTTTTTTTTTATATGCACATCGATGCAGAACATGTAAAATATGATCTGACTTTCAACTATAATTTTAAAATGCTAAATTATGAGTGTTAATACATATATTGGGAAATGGTTTAATGTAACATCATATAATAATAATTGTATTTCTAGAGTGCCTATCACCGACAGTCACAAGCACCGCACAGAGCGATGGGGCGAACGGCACATTGACAACGAGATTAAAACGGCAATTCAACAAAAAAAACTTTTTTTTAAGATTATTTTTTTGTCCTTTTTTTGTATTGTCCTGTGCTAAGTTGATGCCCATTCACATCTCTTGCCTCCACATTGTGTAAGGCTAAATGGTGCAATTCTATGTGTGTATATATATTCGTGTGTGTGCATTTCTGATTGTGTTGTGTGTGTGCAGGTTTATGCAGATGCCTCCCTGGTGTTCCCTCTTCTTGTAGCGGAGACATTTGCCCGTGAACATTTTTCCATGGAATCCTCCAAGGAAGCTTCATGACGAGACTGGCCAGAGAAGGATGGGGCGGTCAGGCGGACGGGCGGATGGGCGGGCAGGTGCGCGGGTGGGTGGTGGCAGGGTGGTGAAGGAGGAGAGGATTTAGCATTGGTCAAATGTTATTGTTTGTTGTATAAAAATGTAATACGTTGCTCTTGAAAATTATTGCAATGGGTAATTTAACTGTTTTACTTAAGGGTTGCTTTTGGTTAATGTTGCTTCGGTGAACCAATGCAATGAATAACATTTAAAAATATATTTTTCGTCAAACAGGACAAAAAGATCGTGGTGTTTTGGCAAAACTCCCTTGTCGAAATGTTTACAGTTACCATGGTAAAGTAGATTTTACTACTGAAAACAAAGATCAACCTCTCTAGCAGTATAGGCTGTTAGCAGACACACTCCTGCTGGTGTGACAAGAGAAGTGATAGAGCCAGCACCATGCCTGGCCCCCTTTGTTTCCCCAATATTGATCTTTGCACATTACAGGAGGGGGTGGCACGGTGGCCCAGCGGGCAGCGCTGTCACCTCAGCAAGAAGGCCCCGGGTTCGAATCTCCACTCGGGTACCTTTCTGCGTGCAGTTTTCATGTTCTCTCCCCATGTCTGTGTGGGTTTTCGCCGGGCACTCCGGTTTCCTCCCACAGTCCAAAAAACATGCTGCTGCATAGGTTAATTGGCTTGCAGACTAAATTGACCACAGTGCCCAGTGATGGACTGGCGTCCCATCGTGGGTGTATCCCTGCCTTGCGCCCTGTGTCTGCCGGGATAGGCTCTGGCTCACCACAACTCTGTACAGGACTAAGTGGTTTCTGACGATGAGATGAGACATTACAGGAGGTACTCATTCAAGGGTAGGCAGAACGCGAACCACTCAAGTTCCGTTCCACTACATTTGTATTGACTCACACAGTCCTAAGACTCAGTAAATCTCAGCGGTCCTTAAAGAAAGCCAGTTGTTCAAAACATTAATCGTTGTCCTCTAACAGTACAAATATCGTCTCGTGTTACATTTCATTTCAACTTTATTGTCAATTCTGCCATATGTACAGGACATAGATAATCGAAATTCTGCTTCTCTCAGACCCCAGTATTGGCATATGCAAGGACTGAAACAACCACAAGGGTTTAAAAATAATAGGGTAAAAAAAATACAAAAAAAAGTACTAACAGTTTTAACATTTACAAGTTAAGCTAAGATGGGGGTCGGAGGGGGGGGCAATAACTAGGCACAGATCAAGAACAAAAACTGTAATAATTACATTTACAGAGCGATTTTCACCCGAGGCTCACAAAGCGCTGCACAGAGCTGTGGAGAGAACGGCACGTTAACAACGACAGAACGGAAAATTTGCAACAATAACTTTTTTGGGGCTTTTTAAAAATATACACATCGTTGCAGAACATGTATAATCTGATATAACTTTCAACTATAATTTTGAAATGCTAAAATATCAGTGTTAATGCATATATTGGGAAATGGTTTAATGTAACATAATATAATTATAATTACATTTCCAGAGCACCCATCACCCGACAGTTACAAAGCGCTGCACAGACCTGCAGAGAGAATGGCACATCAGCAACGAGATAAGAACGCCAATTCAGTAAAAAAATTATAACTATAGTGCAAATAGAGTGCAAATAAAGATTAAAAGATATGCAAGTAATATGCCATCCACAGCATGAGTAATACGCAGTTTTTTTGTAGTGTTCTGTACAAGGTGGCTAGTGCTGAATTCAGGTGTGTGTATGCATATATGTTGGTATAAAAACGTTCTTATGGCTTATGCCATTGGACGTGAAGGTGATGGTATGGGTAAGTTACAGTTCAGACTTTTTAGAGGCAGATGGGACAGGGTTTGGCATCCTGACAGCCTGATGTATAAAGTTGTTACAGAGTCTGGTGGAGCAGGTTCGGAGGCTCCGGTATCTTCAAGATGGCAGGAGACTGAAGATGCTGTCATGGATGGATGGGTGGGGTCGCTCGCTATGCCGGTGGCTTTGCGGGATAGGCGGGTGTTGTAAATGTCCCGTTTCTGGTTTTGCAGTACAGTATATGAAAACAATAAGCCACTAATGTGTTAATTCATTCGGGTTACACTGGTATGTTGACCAAATTTATTGTCTTTATTGACTTATATTTAATAAGCTCCCCATTGTGTGAGCCTTGATGTGAGGGCATTCGTGACGATTTTTTTTTGGGTTGTGTTTCGTTAATAGCGAGTTATATGGTCATACAACATGTGCTGTATAGACCGTCCACAAAGTCCAATGGACTTTACGGTATCTATACCGGGTGGCACGGTGGTGTCGTGGCAGCGCTGTCACCTCACAATAAGGTCACAGGTTCTATTCCTGTCTCGGGTGCCTTATTTTGTGGAGTTTGCATGTTCTCTCCGTGTCCGCGTGGGTTTTTGTCAGATGCTCCGGGTTCTTCTCATCGTCCAAAGGCACCCTCCTGTTTAGGTTAATTGGCCTGCTGAGTAAATTGCCCCAAAAAAAATGTACCCTGCTATGTCCTGGCGTCACATCCTTGATATTCCCCACCTTGCGCCC
>JAZEWT010000001.1:22805223-22839211 GCA_036362905.1 Mordacia mordax
CCCCGTCGGCCGCGATTAAGTATGTGTACCACATTTCATTTGGAATGTTCATAATGATAATTGGCTACTAAATTTCTGGGAAGCTCAAGCCCACTTTCTCGTAGCTGCTGCTTGAGTAATCCCAACATTTTACCTATCGCTGTAATGACTTGTTCACTCTATGGATACCTTTTGCCAGTATACATATATAAGAGTAGGACAGTTTTTACCGTTTCTGGCGATTATGCAGGTGTTAAGATCCCAAACACCAAAATAGACACATTTCACAATGTGTCTAGTTTGCAAAAGCCACACATACTAGTAGCAAAATATGCAAAGAGGTAGCTTTGATAACCAATGCATTGTCCTTCAAACTGACCGGCCTCCACCAGACAATGGCTTCCTTTTGAGCCTAATTGCCAGTGTCAGCCGATGCCAAAAGACAGTCAGCTCAGGACAATGCAGTATCAATGCTTAGAACTTAGGTGGAGCTGTTAACGCTATGGGTACTTTTTGCCAGTATACATATATAAGAGTAGGACAGGTTTTTACTCTTTCTGGCGGTGTTAAGGTCTTAACACCTGCATAATCGCCAGAAACGGTAAAACCTGTCCTACTCTTATATACTTGTTCACTATCCGCAAAGGAGAAACTCAAGAAACAGGGTGGTGTCACCGTACAGCAGCACCTTGATTGGAGAAGTCTTGAGAATTTTAAATGCCAAGTTAGGATTGGTGGAGGGGGATTCTGGAGGAAAACGCTATGGCAACGAGGTGTCGGTTGATGGGAGGGGAGGTGAGAGCAGAGCTCCGCGAGTTGGAACGCGTCTCCCACCCCGGTTGATAGACTCACACCGAATACTGTTTGTGAGTTTATTAATACATAATTATTGTTCTCCATCACGTCTGCAAGTGACTTCGTAAGCATGAAGCCAGATTGAACGTTACCAGAACAATACCCCGAGTGTTGTATACGATTTATGAAAACATCGTGTGCCTCACAGCCAAACCTGGATGGTTTGGTAGCTTATTTTACAGTAAGCATTGTTGCACAAAACCAGTTAGCCAACAAGAAGTAGGTTTCATTTTTGATGTGACAGGTTAAAAGCAGACATCTTATAAATAGCGCACTGGACAGGTCCAATTTTTTTTATATCAAAATCGGACTCGCCACGTAGTTGTGGCAGTGTTTGCGCATTAAGTCCCTTATTTAACCGTTTGAAACCCCACTGAAATGTGTTTTTTCGTGTTTTGAGTAACCTGATCACGGGTGTTTTGAGATTGCCTATTGTAATGGCCTTTACTGAATCAATTGTTTACCCTGAGTCTTTCGTGATGACCATCCTTTATTTCATTCAGTGCGGGTATATTTACCTGAATCATTATTTAAAAAAAAAACAACACGAGTCAATCATCTCTCAGGCAATGCTACAATGGTGATAGCGTTTGTGAACCCTTTAGAATTTTCTGTATTCATATATTGACCTAAAGAGTTAATCTCTTCATCTAATTCCTAATTAATCAGGTTCTCTTTATCATATAAAAAGGATCCGAAACAAAACAGTACATCTTCAACAGAATGACTAAAGCAAAATAAATTTTGCGTTGTGGAAAGTCCAGACAATAACCCAATTCATGTAACCTGAAGTGAGCAGATAATGCAAGACCCCCCCCCCCCCAAATATCTGAGTTGAAACAGTTATTTGAGGAACGAGCCAAAATTACATGTAGTAGAAGTTTTTGTTGCTTACAGGGGTTGCCACCAGTGACTGAAGGAAAAATGTGCAAAACCTTAACAAAGATGTTGCACGTGGGATAATTTTGCTTAGTAAATGAAAAATATTTGCGTGTGTTATGTTTAATCAGGTTCTTATTCGGACCTAGATACATATCTCATCACACTTTAGATTATGCAGTAATATAGATAAATTTAAAAGGTTCACACTTTTCTCACTGCTGTATGCGACAATGTGTCTCATGGTGTGGGGAGCGGTGGCCCAGCGGTTAGCACACTGGGCTACAAACCCGGAAACCCAAATTCGAATCCCGCTCACGGCAAACACCAGAAACGATTTTATGAACCGGTCCTGCGCCTCTCCTAGGTCGACTCAATCTCAAATTAGTACCTTGTGAAGTGTGTAAACATTGCCACTAGGGAGACAAAGGCGGCCGAGCGTGGTACTGGTCACCCACCTCGTGTGCCTTATCGACCTTCATAACTTGCTAACGGAACTTACCCCGACAGTCTGTTAAGGCTATACAGGGGATCTTTATCTTTCATGTCAATGTGGTATTCTCGGTCTGTCTTCCACAGGTGTGGGGAATTCCAACGGGACTTACATTTCTGCTTATTCACCTGGTCACGGCCTGCGATAACATCAATGGGTTATTCTTCGTACAGTCAGGGTCCCTGACTGCTCACAATCATTAAGGACCTTCATGATGGTGGGCAGGCCCGGGTAAAGCTGCGTTGCCAGGAGTCCAGCCATATGTCCACCTTGGGGTACGGCAGAGGATGCCCTTTGGCGCCTACATTATATAACATCTTCGACCACGTGCTTTCCATGGATGTACTGGTTGATATTCATCTGGTACAGGGATAATGGGAGGCTGATCGATGTTCGTGTGCAGTCAAGGGATGGCTCGCTATATTCAACCATGTTACTGGTCTTATGGTTGCTGCTTATTGAAGAGTTGACATGTTGCTGAATCTGAAATGCACCATTAAAAGATGAAGACATATCATTAAAACAATGCACCTGAGCGATAGGACCGTTGTTTAGAAGTCTCCGTACCTCGGCAGTTTGCTTCTGACCAGTTCCAGTTTGGCAGCAGAGGTCTCAGTCGAGCGACGTCATCTTTTCATCAACTATGTAAGGTTGTGTAAAAGCTGCCTATTCTGTTGCTCAAGACGAATCTCCGGGTCTTCTCGGAAAGTGATGCCCTCGCTTCTATATGGCTATGCAACGTAAATTCATAATAATAGTTGCACTTCTAGAGCGCTTTTCACCTGAGGGTCACAAAGTGCTGTACATAGCCA
Organism: Mordacia mordax; assembly: GCA_036362905.1. NCBI lineage: Eukaryota > Metazoa > Chordata > Hyperoartia > Petromyzontiformes > Petromyzontidae > Mordacia > Mordacia mordax. The sequence continues at coordinate 22,808,242 of JAZEWT010000001.1, forward strand.
TGGAGAGAACGGATTCCTCTGATTATAGATGCCGACTTTCAGGCTGGCCTGCCGACGATCCATGATGGGTCTAATACTTTGAGAAGAATCCCTCGTTGCAGCCCGGTGCGAAAAGGCACCAATGCGACCAGTATTCATACAGCACGAATCAAGCTGCGCACATGAAGCAGCACCAGAGAACACACACGGGTGAGAAGCCCTACACGTGTGTGGGAAGACATTTACGACACGCCGTTCTCTCCGCAGCTCTGTGCAGCGCTTTATGATCCTCGGGTGAAAAGCGCTTTATAAATGCAATTATTACAAAAACTAAGTTGAGGACTTTCCATAGATCCACGTCGTGACATTGGCCAGTCTTTGCTGGACCGCCCTCTGCTGTCCACATCGTAGGATTTACTATTGAACAAAATAAGTTATATAAGATTACAACAGGTTTTACCGTATCTGGCGATTATGCAGGCAAAATAAGTTATATTAAATGAAAACCGCAAGACATCAATTCTTTAAATTAACATTTGCGACGTTTCTTAAAACGACCATAATGCAGACATGGAATGGGTAAAAGTTTGAGACTGCATTTTACCCTATGGAGCTTAATAAGAATTCTCATCTCATCTCATTGTCTGAAACCGCTTAGTCCTATACAGGGTCACGGTGAAGCCGGAGCCTATCCCGGCAGACACAGGGCGCAAGGCCCTAATAAGAATTCAATATCAAAATTGTTTTTCCACGATATTTCTGTCAACATGAGTTACATACGACGTGCTTCAACTAAAACGTACCAGTTAATGCATGTGTATAACAAAAAAACCTAATTTATTCCGCGTGAGTTTTCGCCGGGTACTCCGGTTGCGTAGATTTTGCCTGCTGAGTAAATCTCCCCCAATGGGGTCACATCCTGGGTATATCCCTGCCTTTCACCCTATGTCTGCCGGGATCCCCCCCTCCCTGCAAAGGATTAAGCGGGCATTGATAATGAAGATGACTAATGTATTCCTTTCTCTAACAGGGCATGCCTCTACACGTGCCACATCTCCAAGGTGACGAGCGCTGCCCTTGTGTTAAAACAAAATCCATCTTGGTAAGGGTATAATACAATTGAAAATGTACAAATCCGATAGCTGATGAGAGACACTATCGAAGCAGGCCCCGAGGTTACGTTATATTAAATCGATGCTTCTGACATCCATTCGTTAAAACCCGCGTAACCAACGGCGTGTTACAAAAATCTATAAGTGGTTTAGAAGCTTAATACTCGGTGACCGCGTTGTCAGTGATGCACAAGCGATTCAACTCCGCACGTTCGCCAAATAATGTCTTGAAAGAAAACAATAAACCGGCGACGATTTGGAGCTACGAAGACATACGTGCATTACTAGCGAACTTGTCGATTATGAAGAACAGTCGTTTAACAATATTACGCGTCCTCCGCAGCCGAGGTTGTGACCGAATATCGGCTTTAGCCTTACCCAGCATGGCGAGCGAATTCACAAAGCGCGGACTTCATCTGAAACCGCCGCCACCACGAGGGCGCGCGCCATCTCTAGCCATCTTGGTTGAGGACACGGCTCCACGTTGGCGAACAGGGAGCGCTCTGAGCGGGCGCCTGGCGGGGGAGCAGCGCGGATGGGATTAGCGGAATCGATGAACCCCATAGGAAGAGGGCGGCCACAAACGCAACGCGGCGATGCTCGTGCGCGTTAAAGCGAAACGTATTTTAAAACATCGCCAAATGTGACAAAAAATAGGGACGAGGGACTAGCCATGCACGTTTAAAATGCAGTCGCTGTCTCTTTCAATAACCTCTTGAGTTCGCATTGGGGTCTGTGCTAGAGCAGCGTGCCCCCCTTTGAAACCCGTCGCTAAACAACACCGGCCGCTGCAACTTCTCTGGCGGAAAGTTCAACGCATTTCGCCTCAATAACAGCCCCAAATTGTATCGATAACCTTAGAAAAGCAGCAAAAACCGCGCGACAACCATACATGCGTATAATATATTCCATTTTCTTAACAAAATGAGCAAGACGCCCACCCTGCTGGATCCCGGCGCCGAGGGGACCGATCCGGCCTGGCCTCGTCGCCGGGAGAGGTCGCCGTCACCACGGCAAACGATCCAAGCAAGAGCGAGGCACTGCAGACCGGGTAGGCCTCGCCTTCGGTCCTTCGAAAACAACAGCAGTGGCAGCAAATCGACAACCTCCCCAACCAAAGGGGACGCACAGATTCAGGGGCTTAGCCACGAGCTGCAGCTGGGGCACCGCTTGCTGCAGGACTTCACTACGGATCGGTACAAGGCGGTGGGATCGCACTTCGTGGGACCGGAGTACGCGGCGGGCAAGCAGGCCGCGCCGCCCCCCCCCATCTGCCTGGGCGCCATGCGGGAGAGGTTCGCGCGGGGCCGGTATCAGAACCTGGCGGAGGTGGTGTCGGATTTGCGGCTCGTGGTGGAGACCTGCTATCGTGCGCGCGGCGTGGACCACTGGCTCAGTAAACGGGCGCAACGTATGGAGCTCATCATGGAGCAGAAGCTCGCGTTGCTCTCCAGGTCAGTGATGCTAATGAGAAGTCTGCCTGTGTGTGTGTGTGTTATTGTTGGTGTGCGGATGGACTGGGACTTGTCATACAAATATTGAGGTTTAATCATCGGAAATGACTGATTTGTATTGTAATCAGTGTGTGTGTAATTGTAATGTGTGTGTGCACGTTTGTGATAGAAATGTGAATGTGTGTTTAAGATGACATTTACTCAGCCGCGCGGGTTTTAAAAAGCCTGTGACTTATGCGAATGTGGAGGTTTAATCACATGATACATTTGTGTGAGTGCGTGTAAGTTTGTGAGAGAATTGTGAATGTGTGTGTAGGATTACCCCACTGCGACGTGTGACATGGAGTGTGTTACTACGGGGTCGTGTCATGAGAATATTTATTTTAATCGCAGGAAACGATAGGCTTGTTTATGTGCATTGCATTGTGCAAGTACGGTACGGTTTGCTTGGTCACTGAATGTGTAAGAATAGTTGTTCACCCTTGAAGCACAAAGTACACCTTGCCCGGCACATTCGCCACGAGAACGTCACCGGAACTTGGTGGCGATGGCAATTTTCGAAATCTTTTCGTCGTTGTGTTCCCATACAGACAATATATTATAGGTGTAACCATGCACTTATCTATGATGTTTGCAATATAGTTCCAGTTGATAAGAATAAAGACAAATGCATGGAATCGCGTTGTTATATTCGATGAGTTTTTAAAAAAAATTGCTTAAGTATCCTGATGCTACATTTCTAAAATCTAAGAAAGCTGCAAACGAAACATATTAACAATTCAAAACAGAAAATAATAGACATATCTATCGATTCAGAAATCTAATGACCGCCATGTATCATAAGAAATCAAAAAGCTTTGCGGGGAATCGTTGAGTAAGTGTATGTAGCAGTGGTGGGCACAGATGGTGCACCCGTTGGTCACACGACCTGCGACTGTCCCGTGACCTCTAGCCAGTGAACTTTGCACGCTTCATGTAAAGCCTTCGTAGTGCACCTAGCCTGATACAATCGCTGCAGTGACGTCACGGTCTCTCTGCTTTGGTGCGTCTGTGTATAATTATTACAAGTGATGATTCGCACCTCTAACGATGCAGAGAATTGTGATTTAAAGCTATAACTAAAAATAATTGGTCCGTTTTATATTTAAAAGTCCCTTTCGTGTTCTAATTAATATACTGTACCGGTTTCTTTGCCCCATTAACTGAAATATTAATATATCTTTTGGTATTCGTCACTCAAATTAACATATAATTTACATACACTGAATTCTCGCATCCACTATTCAATGCATTAATCTTGCACGTAAAATATATTATTGAATCGCTATATTAATATAGTTGGTATGCGTATCTTAAGTTGTCTACTAGTCAATGCAGGTTGGTGACTGCAGGTTGGCCTGTAATCAAATATTGCTTGTCACTGACATTAGTCATGGCTGAGAATCAAACTCCGGTTACCTACTCATAGCACAGTGTTGTACTAGCTACTGTTCCTGCTCCCACCCGTTATTATGAACATACATTCACCTGTATCTTTCCCCTTCCAGGCCCCTCCGAGAACAGACCTCGCTGTACGCCACCACGAACGGTCGCTATGGTAATGACGACGACCGCTCATCAGGCTTGGTATCGTCGCGGCGGCGAGCTGCAACACGTTCTGCCTACTCCTCGTCTCCAGCTGCCTCCGCGGGAGAGTCCGCCATGGTGACAGCCATCAGAGCCGAGGAGCAGCAGAAGGCGCGGGATGAGAGACGGTGACCCTCTCCTTGAGATCGCAAACACAACGTGGAAAATTTACATTTTATTTTTTAAACTAATTTCTTTATCTAAATGAAGTCATTTTAACGAATTTTAACTAATTTCTTTTTATTGTACTTGTCCACGACCAACTTGCCAAAATGTATCCGTCTGATCTCAGATCTCAGGAGGATTCAGCCTGGATAGTGCTTGGATTGGGGGCCACCATGCATATAACAGGTGTTATAGGCTGTTTTGGGGCTGGATAATGATCATTAGATGCTAGTACAGTTATGCTATACTGCTATGATCCCCATACCTTAAAACTGTCAACTTTCACCAAATAACCCCCACGACCCACACATCATGAGGAAGTCCTCACAGATTTGAAAAATGGGCTGCATACACATTTCACACATCGCCTGGAGCTGCTGTTCGTTCCATCGTATTGTCCGATCACTAACATCTCCATTTGGCACAGCGAGCGGCACAATGTCGTTTTGGAGAACTGCCCTAAAACATATCACAATTGCAGCACAACTTAGAATGTGGGCGGCGCGGTGGCCCAGTGGTTAGCACTGACGCCTCACAGCACGAAGGTCCCGGGTTCGAATCTCTCGGCTCGGGTGCCTTTCTGTGTGGAGTTTGCATGCTCTCCCCGTGCCCGCGTGGGTTTTCGCCGGGTACTCCGGTTTCCTCCCACAGTCCAAAAGCATGCTCCTGGATAGGTTGATTGGCTCGCAGACTAAAATTGTCCCGCAATGCCCGGCGATGGACTGGCGTCCCGTCGTCGGGTGTATTCCTGCCTTACGCCCTGTCTTTCCGGGATAGGCTCCGGCTCACCGTGACCCTATATAGGATTAAGCGGTTTCAGATAATGAGATGAGATGAGATGAACTTAGAATGTCTTGTAATATGTGGTGATGGCACGACAGCTAATTAAACAGCATTTAATTCCCAGCTGTGGAATAACCCACATAATGGATTTTTATCATGCTGGTTTTTTGTTTGGAATTAAGTTGAGACCATGAAAGTGCAATATAAATAATATGAGCAAGATGATCATATTGTGTTTTTGTAATCCAGGAAAGAGAATTGCTCTGGAGAGCTGTTCTTTCTGGATATCTGTGTCGAGCGTTAATCCTCATTCACAGCGTTTTCCAAACCCACATTGGAGGCATCGGTTCGCTAAAACCTACATCAATACCTCGTCTCATAAATATATATTAGATATAGTAAATATGTATTAAATAATACATATTTACATTGTAATACATTTGTAGTAACTGTAGGATTTTCAATAGTATTCCTACATTAACTATGCTGTATAAAGTAACAGTAATCTCTCCCCCACCTGGAGCCTGCATAAGCACAAGCATCGTAAGTTGTAGGAAGTGAGCGTCTGTTATTCTGATCCCAAAATATCTACAGGAATATCATGTAATCCCACAGTAACTAACCCTACTGGAATGTTATCCTACAGTTAGTCATCTCTCCTTCTCCTATTTCGTCTGCAGTGTGCGTGACCAGGAGCGTCGTGAGGCAGAGGAGGCCAGCCTCCGTCACGCCGAGGAGTGGGAACAAACCCTCTTCTCCATGGCTGCCCCCCTCGCCCCTGAAGAATTATGGGAACTTCCGGCTGTGGGTCACTTCCTTTGCCTGGCACAGTCAGCTCTGGGGCTCCCGGAGTTGGCGTTTTATGAGCTCGAGCGCTGCCTGCTCATGCCCCGTGCCAGTTCCTTCCTTGCACGCATCATGACAGCGCTGCTACTGCCGCCACACAGGAGGCACAAGCACGGTGAGCATGGCGGGGGATGATAGCGTAGCAATTGGGTTTGCATGTGAAGACCAGGTGCTAGGTTGTGAAGGGAAATTGAACCGAGGTGGGGAACCTATTTCATGCCTTACGCCATAGCCCATACCAACCACACATAGCCCATACCAGCCACATTAAACCATCGTGTGGTGAGGAGCAATGGTAGAGAATGTTTTAGTTTGATAATGGTGAATATTTTAAGTGATAGTGATGTCATGACTTCTCTCCGTTATACTTTCTACTTACATTCTCACGTTTCCTCTGTATCTCCCTTTGTTTTTCTCAATGTTATCCCTTGCTTTCAACTACGTTCTATTTGACCTTCCCAGCACTTATAATCTCTGCCACTTTGCCTCTTTAATGCCTGTCTTATACCTCCCAAACACGTCTACCATCGCCGTAGTATACTATTTCATATTTCCCTCCATTCACTTCTTGCCCTGCATGCTGTTTGTACACTGTGATCCTCATTTTCTCTGCACGTCTAACACATCTATTTATCGTTTTCTGCACACCCCTTTTGGCATAACACGTCTAATCAATCCTGCCTGCCCCCACCTCTGGCCCTTTTTGCTTCCACCACCCACACTTTCAACATGTCCATCCGTCTCTCCCCCTCCTGTTTCTCCCATGCCCCTGTGCTCATCCCCACTGTGCACAGCTCCAGGAGGAGGAAACACCGCTGGTGGCAGTGCTGGCGCCGGACGCAGCATGAGCTATGCGGTGTGGGAACGGCGCCTGCGCGAGCGTGTGCGCACGTGGTACGCTGACGTTAGCACTGCCCCCTGCGCCGCTGTACGAGCACGGGCGCTTGGACTGCCACCGCAGCTCTTCGTGGTGCTCGGGGAATCAAGCCCACTCGAGAGCAGGTCCTTTCACCAGCTGTCGCTCACCCAGCGTGTCTGGTTGCTGAAGGTGCGGGGGAGGTGGTCGGAGCACGCACATACCATGGACCAAAAATGGCCCACTGCATACGGCCCACTCACATAGAGGCTACTATTTTGAAATAGGTCACACGCGATGATTGTATGTCACTGCAGACACCTGAGCTGCACTAATTGGGTGTTAGAAGGGAATATTTTGGACGTGGCAAGATTGTGTTTTTTTATTTTATTTCTGTCGTTTAAGTCACAGAGGGCCTTTTGCAGTAACAAAATTGACTGAGGTGTGTGTTGATTTGTTGCAAAGGTATTTGATAATCTTATTCCTCCTCCCACCTCTCTACTCATCCCCTTCCACCACCACCTGCTCTTACATCCTCTATTTCTCTACTTTCATTTGTCGCCTATTATTCACCTCTAATTATGTCTCCTTTCTCCTCCACTTTTGTCGCTCCATCTCTCCCCTCTCCCTCCCCCGTCATGTCCTCTCCCCCCATCGGGCGCTCCTCTCCACAGGGCCTGTGCGAGCATGTGTTTGAAACTGAGCGTTCAGTGCAGGCGGCTGTGCTGGCCCAGCCGATCCACGAATGCCGTGAAGTGATCTTGGGATACGATGCCCATGATTTCTGCTACATCCATTTTCCACAGTTCTGCGGCCTCGACTTCCGCGTCTACAAACAGGTGACTTTTCACCCGCGATGAGTCAAGGGGCACCAAGTGACTGCTGATTCCCCCCCAACTGCTGCCCCCCTCTCCTCACAGGGAAGGTTAAGAATTTTAATCCAGGGTAGAAATGGAATCTTAAAATACATTGGTGTTTTAGTATTCATTAGGCATGTAACACTTTCTTGATTAAATGTTCTTATGCTGAAAAACACACAGTGTTGTGGGTGAGTATTGTTTACTACTGTGTATGCAAGTTATATCTACATGTTACCTGTAGGCTAAAGTATGAATGAAGCAGACGATACAAGTGAGAAATTACAAACAAGATGTTAAATAATCGATTTTTGCAATTATTTCTGCTACCGCAAGTACTATTACTTTTAGTAGTAGTGGCTGCAGTAGTAGCATAATAGAAGCAGTATTATAGCAGGATCATAGTATTATGAATAGCACAGTAGAATTATCTTAAGTAGTTGTAAAATTATTATGATCATTGGCAGCAGTGATCCCATCTTATAATGCAACCTACTTGCTGTACTTCCTCCAACAGGCTCCTCTGGGTCCGCCCGCTTACCCATCGCCCCCTATCCACGTGCGAGGACATTCAGCGTCATCTGGCTTTGGCTCGACAAAAGCAGACGCTCGCTGTACCAGTCCAGGGGCCGCAGTGTCAGCTGATGTGGCTCCGGATGTGAAGGCTGGCGTCAAGAGAGAGTGGTGTCTGGACAAGTGTAGTGGTGGTTGTGGTCGCAGTGGTTGTATTCGTAGTAGTGAAGTTAGTGGTGGAGGTAGTAATGACACTGGAGGAGTTGGTAGTGGCTATTTTGATTGTGGCAGTCAAACTGGTGGTAGTGGTAACCTTGACATAGGTGATGGATGTGGTGGTCTGGTTCGTAGTGGAGTCGGTGGTTGTCATCGTGGTCAGTTAAGTGGTCGAGGCGATTGTAAAAGAAGTGGTGATATTGACACACTTGAAGATGGAGTTTCTGGTGGAACTGAAGGTTCCTGTGCCTCATTAAGTTCCCAGCTTGTGAATGGCCTCTGTTTTACCACTCCTGCCACGGCATCCTCCATCTCTTCTTCCTCCACTTCCTCCATCAACACGATGAAGATGATTAAGAAAATGATGAAGACATCATATTCACAGCAAAGGGGTCACAACAAGAAGAGGAAGAAGCGGAGAAAGAAGAGGAAGATGGCGCAGATCAAAGGTGAGCAATCTCAACTTTACAACATATCTCTATACCTGCTGTCCAGTGTACTGCTCCTATGGCTGCTGCTGCTGTGATTGATACTTCCTTTGCTGCTGCTCCTACTGGTGCAATGCCGTTGCTGCTGTTAGTGAAAATCCTTCTGCTTCCACTGCTGCTATTTCACGCTGCTTCTCCCTGCTGCCGCTGTTGATTTTTTCCTCTACTTTTTTATGTTTATTGCTGTTGCAGAATCATGCCAAGATGATGTCATTCAGCCAGATATTGAAACGTTGTTTGCCAAAAGTGCAGATGGTGGTGATGGTAGAGGTGATGGCAATGACGGTGGCACAGAAAATGTTGCGGTCACAGTTAAAAAACGGAAAATGTCAACCAAAAAGAAGGAGAAAACACGCAAAGGTGAGAAGAGAGTGAGCCAGGCGTGGTGCTGATACATGCTAGTCATCTAGTGCCATGGAAACGGGGGGTGGTGGATCTCATAGAGATTTGGAAAAATTCCCAAACTCACTGGGATGTGATGTGGCCAAGAAATGGCAGCAGAATTGACACGTTTCTGAATCCTTCCATGTGAACCTTTGGATATTATCCTCTAGAATGTATGGTTGGTTTTATCCTTGCTTTGTACTTTAGTTTCCTCCCACATTAACTAAAATCATCTTTAACGAATTGACTTATTTGTCTGTGTATGCCATGTTTCTTTCTGTATGTATGTTTTGTAAGCATTGGTGTCATAGTAGTTATCACACATTGCAACCTCAGTAATCTGTGTTCGATTCCCTGCCATGAATAGCATCAGTGATTAGTGGCTCGAGATTAACTCGGCTTTAAATGTATACCTGGTGAGGTATGTACACTGGGGAAAACAAATATAGCCAAGCCACTTATGGTGTTGGCAACATCACTCTAGTGCAACGTACCAACTTGAATATGTGCTCGCGAACAGCTCTTACCCCATAACTCTGTTCAAGTCTATAAGGGGGGTCTTTGTAGCAAAGTGTGTCCTGGTATGTCTGTAGTCTGATTATGGAACTATATAGATTTAACAATTGTTGTTTCCGTAATATGTTTAAAAACCTTGCTGACCCATTTTTTATGAAAACTAACCAATATTATTTGACTAGGAAAACGTCCAGCTTGCGCAAATATAGCCAAGAAACTGAAAGAGGGAAATATCGCATCTACATCAGAACCACAATTTAAGGTGAGTGATGGTGACCGTAATAACTATTGACAGTTCAAGCACCGGGAAGCTTATGTTCAAGGGTGGCGCAGTGGTAACATCTGTGCCTCACAGAAAGAATTGTCTTGCCCGAGCAGGTTCAATCCCCGCCTTGGGCACCTTTCTGTGTGGAGTTTGTGTATTCTCCCCCTGTTCTGCATGGGTTTCCTCCAGGCTCTCCGGTTTCCTCCCAAAACTTAAAAAAAAATACTCATTAATTAATTGACCGATGACATCCTAATATATAGGAAGCAATGTGTGGCAATATGGCGCCGGCAAACCGCCTGGCTGCCTTCTCCGCCTCTCTGTGCTTTCCTCGCGCCTCTGAGTCGTTCTCTGCCGAATGAATACCTTTGACAGTGAATGAATATTTGCGTGTTATAAATGTAAAAATATTATTATTAGGGCGGCGCGGTGGCGCAGTGGTTAGCGCTGACGCCTCACAGCAAGAAGGTCCCGGGTTCGAATCTCTCGGCTCCGGTGCCTTTCTGTGTGGAGTTTGCATGCTCTCCCCGTGTCCGCGTGGGTTTTCGCCGGGTACTCCGGTTTCCTCCCACAGTCCAAAAGCATGCTCCTGGATAGGTTGATTGGCTCGCAGACTAAAATTGTCCCGCAATGCCTGACGATGGACCGGCGTCCCGTCGTCGGGTGTATTCCTGCCTTACGCCCTGTGTTTCCGGGATAGGCTCCGGCTTCACCGTGACCCTATATAGGATTAAGCGGTTTCAGATAATGAGAGAATATTATTATTAAGACTGAATATCCAGGAGACTGGGTTTGTAGATGTGGATAAACCATATTTCAGGATCAGAGACCATATTGAAACTTGGCTGCAAAAGGCCAGATCTCAGGATCTTGAGATTCCAGAGAGACCAGGGCTCAAGTAAACCAGGTCTTTGGAACTGGTAAATTAGCTCTAGTAGACCAGGTCCCAGGATCTTGAGACTGTGTCCAAAGAGTGGGTCTCAGTATCTTTAGACTCATAGGGGTCTCAACATATGGAGACTCAGCTGAAGGAAACTAGGTTTCAAACTCTTGAGACTCGAGAAGATTGGGTCTCAGGATCTTGGTATTCAAGACATTGAAACGAGGATCTTCTGCCCTGTTCCCCTGTCCTCGCTGCTGTCAGCTCGTGTGCAGGAACCTTCAGGACCTAAGGGATCTCATCGCAGAGGTGGAGAAACAGAGGATGGAGATAGACAATGGCGTCCGAAGGAAAACGGTCAGGTTTACTAACGAACCACAGATCAACACAACTCACCAAACACTACCACACCATATACCACACAGTTGGTTTCCTTTAGGAAGATTTTCCACTGTCATAGGAATGTGGAATGTCACAAGTATCTCAGGACTGGGAACAGGAAATAAGCATGGCTCCAGCCTTATTGGAGTGGGGAAACACTTTTTTGTGTGTCTTTGCAAATGCACATATCTATTTTTACATGTATTCACGTATGCTTTTGTGTGTACATATTTACACAATCAACATGTTTTCTATTGCCATCATAACATCACAACCAATACCAGCATAAACAAATTTACGTCCATAATCACCACAACCACTATCACTCCTGCCATTGTCACCATAATCACAACTAATACCACCAACACAGACATAATGAACAACCCAACCATCCCAACCACCATCATTACACTCAATCATCACCATCATAGGAAGTACACTTAACGTTAATACTTTCACAACCACCACAAACACTGACTGCCCCAACATCACCAAAACAACCACCACCTCTTTTAATATCCCAACTACCGTCAACACTAACACTACCATCACTGCCATTATAACTCCCACATTCAACATCAATATCTCAGTAACCACCATAACAACCACCAGCACCTTAAACCCACCTGTTTGTCTCCATTGCAGGAAAAGAAGTCATTCAGGCGGAGGAGGGTGAAGGATCTCCACGAGACTCTACTGCGGCTCCTAAACGAGCTAGTGCCCTGGGAACAGAAACTGCACAAGGCAGCGCAGAGGATGAGGTGAAAGAGAGAATCCTTCAGACCATGGCTCAAACCCCGATTGCTGACCCCAGGACCTTGCAAGGGGGCCAAATTTAGTCATGGGAAAGGGGTGGGCAAATGAGACATTGTCAAGGGCCCATATCCTTAGAAGAGCTGAAAAAAAAAAACTTTTTTATAATTCCTTGAAGAATGACAAAATCGTCCATATTCTGAGTGCATGCTTGTTGTTTAATTCAAAGGTGGTTGGACGTGGTGCTGGCCACCCAATGCCTCATTGTATATCGTGCCGGACTACATAGGTGCTTGCTAACAGCAGCCTATTAAGGATGTATGGGAGGTTTTGTATAAGCAGGGAAAGAGAGAGGCAAGTAGGGGCGGGTCTGCTCTGGTATCCTCATCTGGTGATATCAGCGGGGATGTATGGCTTATTAGCCACTGCAAACCACCAGTTTTAAGACTACTTTTGGAGTGTTTTGCAGCAGTCTTAATCATTCAGTTATTGTTACCTTGATTTTTTCATTATTTTTTTAAATTCTAGATGATTCTTAATTGGTTATTAATCATTAGATTTTACGCTTAAAACATTGGGGCCTTGTCTGCTGTCAGCTAGTGGTGCGGCTCAATGTTGTCATGTCGGGATGATGGTTTTCTGCCGACCTGCGCCTGCTCGGGAACATTTATTTCTTGTTTGTTGAAGAATTCTTTTTTTTTGTCTGCTTACTTTGTCCTATAATTTATTGCTACTTTTGACTTTCAGTTGAACTGTCCTGATGTTGCTGACATGCCGTTCTCTCCACAGCTCAGATTTGTAAAAAAAAAAATTGTTGCTGATTTAACTTTCTTATGTCGTTATTGACATGCCGTACTCTCCGCAGTATCGTGCAGCACTTTGTGCCCCTCGGGCAAAAAGCGTTTTATAAATGCAATTATTATTATCCCCTGATCAAAGACATCTAAATTTTACCTTGCCTCAGAGGTGCTCTCTCTGAAATTCTGACATGTCCATTATAAACCCAGCTGGTCATTATGAACATATGTGTGCTGTCATCACAGGTCGAAGATGAAGAAGGAGTATGATGATTTTTTGGCACGGGTGGAGAGGGGTGATGAGGTGGATGAGGAGGAGGAGGAAGAGTGGATGAGTGAGGAGGAGCTGGAGAAACGTATAAAGGAGGAGAACGAGGAAGAGGGGGAAGTACAGGGATCGCAGACCGGTGAGACAGGGCTTTGCATTGTAATCATCATGAATATCATTAAGAGCTTCATTATCAGCAGGAGCATTGCCTGGGTTATTATTTTGTCAGCATCACCATCATTGCCAAAAAGATAAATATCACCTGCATAGACAAAGGGTTGTGCTCGTGAGATTCAATGAAGGCCTACAGAGCTGAGCCCAGTGTTGATATTTTGATACTGAAACAGGTGATCATGTAAGAATGAGTTGACAAGGGTTGTGGAATTCAGTAGTCAAGACACAACTTACATAATTTAGACTGTGCACAAGAACCAAACTTGGGAAATTCTTAGCACAATGTACGACGCGCCACACCACCTGTACTACCACCACCATTTTCATTCTGAGAATTTCCATTGTCATCACCACACACTACAACCATCCACAAACCACCACCACCATCTGTATCATGATCAACACATCCATCCCCACAACCATCAACATTTTAATTGCCACCCTAACCCCCACCACTACCAACAGCACCTCCATGTTCAACATTTACATTCTCACCACCATAACAATATGTTTATCGCCACCATTTACACCGTGACCAACATTGCACACCTTACTGTTTCCCTTCCTCCCAGGTAAGTTGCCTTGCCTCATTCCCGATGGCGCCTCCTTCGATGATGGCTCAAACGACTCCTCGGCTCCAACCTCCGACCCGGAAATGGTCGCCCTGCACAATGTGCGTCTGGCATCTCGGCGTAAGCGTGGCCGCAATCTCTCCGTCGTTTCAACCACTTTCACACCTTTAGCAACCGCTGACATCACCACCACTTCCTTAACGCTGCCACCCTCGCCCAAACGGGCACGCACAACAAACACTACCTCCAACGGAAACCACTCGGACACCAGTGACTTTGACGAAGACGAGGATGAAGATGATGAAGAGACTGGGGAGGAGGATGAGAGAAAATGGATGGCATCGCGTGCTGATTCCCCGACAGAAGTTTGGACTCCACCCAAATCCTCCCATCGCCGTCACAGTGGAAACGCCAAGGATCGGTCAAAGACTAAGAGTAAAGTGAAGAAAAAGGGGAAAGGTCAGGCATCACAGCTGGCTCAGGACAGTGCTGCAAGTAAATCTGAAAAAAAATGTGAAGCAGGAGCCATAGCTGGGGCTGGATTTGGAAAAGTGACTGGAACGAGCACATGTAATACCATTGCCGGAATGGGCACAGCAGCTTTAGCCAGATTGATCCCAGCTTCAGCAAAAGATTCAGAAAATATGACTGGAACAGGAGCTGGAACTCAAAGTGGGACCATAGCCAGAACCATAGCTGGAACAGGAGCTATATCAGGAACAACAGCCAATTCCGTAGCAGAGAGGCTTATGCGACTGATGTACCGGACGGCAGACGGCCGCCTGCTGCCAATTGACCTAAGCGGAGGCCAGGTGAGGGTGGTGTCGCAGTCGACGACTGACCCACGGACAGGCCAAGCAGTCGTGCAGCAGGTGTTGCTGCTGCCACGCAGTTTCCTGACACAATGCCAGCAGCAGCAGCAACAGCAGCAGGAGAAAGCAAAGCCAGTGGTGGCAGGGCAGGTAAAGGCATTAGTAAAGACAATGACAACTGGAGAGATGCAGAGTCAGATGCCAGGGCAGATTAAAATCCAGACCCAGGGACAGACTCAGACTCTTGGACAAATTCAGACAACAGGGCAAGTTCAGAAAATGGGATCAAATAAAAAACAGACATTAGGACAAGTTACAATCCAGGCACAGGGGCTGACTCAGACTCTGGGACAGACTCTGTCAGTCACACAGATTCAAACACTTGGGCAGACCCAGACACCAGTACAAATTAATGTTCAGACATCAGGACAGGCTCAAGCAAAGGGACAAACTCATTCCATAGGACAGATTCAAATGCTCGGACAGACACAGACACCAGGACAGATCAGGATCCAGACAATGGAGCATACTCCGACATCAGGGCAGGCTAAGGTGATGGGTCAAGTCAGTCATACTTATAGTCACACACCGGGACAGAATCAGACACAGACATGTGGACAAACTCAAACTTTGATGCAGATTCAGACTCAAACACTGGCACAAACACAGACGCCAGGACAGATAAAGATACAGGAACCAACTAACACAGTAGGCCAAATAAAGATCCAGTCATTGGGACAATTGCAAACTTTAGGACAGACACAGGCACAACAACAAATTAAGATACAGACAACAGGACAACGACACATGCAAGAACAAGCTCCGCTTTTAGTATTGGAACACACTGAGACATCGGAACAGATTGAAATCCAGACACCAAGACAAACACATGCATCAGAACAGACTTCGACAAATGTACAGACTCAAATGCCAAGACAAATTCAGATGCTTGGAAAGACTCAGATGCAGGCACTGGGACAAACCCAGGTGTCAGGACATACCAAGACACAAGGACAAGATGTTTTCCAGACAGTGGGACAAACTCCGTCAATGGGACAGTCCCAGATTTTAGGAAAGACTCTAGTTCGGACGATTGCACAGCCTAAGACACAAGGGCACACACAGATACTCGGACAAATGGAGACAAAGACAATGCTGCCACACAAAAACCAGTCCCTGCCCAAGAGTCCAACTCAGATGCAGACTAACACCCAGACTTCTCTTGGACAGACCTTGGATCCGGCACCAAAGCCACCATGTAATCGCAGTTCAGCTATGGCCACTGGTGCCATGGACCCGAGCGGCCAGGTCCTAAAGACCTTCTGTGTCCACGAGTCTCAGTCGATTCTTGTGACGACACGAGGTGGGAACACTGGGCTGGTGCGCGTACGGTCGCCCAACTCAGTCGCCCTGCCCTCCCCTGAGCTTCCAATTTCCCCAACGCTCCGGATTCAGGACACTCATGCCGGTACCACAAGTTCGTCATCGATAGTGGCGTGCCGTCCATCATCGATGACGGCTTCTTCTCCTTACTCAACGACTCCTGTCACAAACTGTCGTTCATTCGGTGGGGCCAACTGCTCTCCAACCTGGACTGCGGTGGCACCTGCAATTGCAGCAGCGGGTATGCAAGGCTGCACCCAAACCACCAACACAAGCGGGGGAGCAGGAGGGGGTGAAGGATTGGGGCTACAACCAGTACCGACGACACAGCAGCAACAACAGAAGTTTATTCTCGTGCGTGGAACATCCGGCCCTGTTGCCCTTGCCAATCAGACCTGCTTCACGCTGCCCACACAGCCAAGCAGGGCCGACCCCACCACCATGGATGCCTCTACTCCAGCCATGTCGAATGAGCAGCTGCTTCCGGGCAGCAAACAAACGTTAAGCCCAGCACAGAGCAGCCCCGTGAGGTCAGACACTGGCGTTTTTAACTTCCCTTTGATGGCGACAGTGCCCGCAGCTCCAGGGGCATGCAGGCTTGTACGGGGGGCGGTGGCAGGGGTTCAGGACACACCACCACGAACAAGCTGTGCTCTAGCCATCCAGACGGTCAAGACAAAGCATCTTGCTTCATCTTTTGTGCTCGCCGCAGCAGCAGCCCCACATCCATCGACCTCCCTCGTCGCTGGCGTTCCCTCCACTGCTTCAACTGTCAGAGCTCCCCATCCCGGTCTCTTCACCCGACTGCCAACGGTGACCTCCTTACCCCGACTGCCACTTGCGCCGGGTGTCTCCGCAAGACCGCGAGCAGAAGGGAGGGTGTGCACCAGTGCCAACACCACCACCGTTAACGCCACCGTTGTCCAGACTCTTTCCACGGCATCACTCGCCTTGCGTCCACGTTCCACAGTTCTGCCGGCCTCAACGGTCATCAGCAGATCGGCTGTCTCACCTTCGAAGCCCAGACCTATCACTGGGGCAACAGGAACAATGCCACCAGTGATTAGTGGGAACAGCGTGGTGATCTCATCTAAGACGTTCCTCCCTGGTGGAACGCACATCCTGTTCAACAACCAGAGCTTCGTGGTTCCTCCACAGGGATTCGCACCTGGAAGTCAAATCGTCCTGGTACAAGCCCCACAGGCTCCACAGGCCACAATGACACCAACAGTGGTGGTACCAGCCCTGAAAGTAGCTGCTGCCCCGCTGTTGCGGGCAGTGAATGAAGTGCCGCTGGGTAACGCAGCCGGGCCATCAAGTCTAACTGGGTTCAAGAAATCGCCACAACAGGCCCTGGGTTTGATCACTCCAGCTGTTGACACTTCACTGGGCTCAACCTCATCTGCAAGTTTAATGGTGTCACCTTCTCCATCGAGATTACCCTTGCCTCTGCCATCGACTGGGTTGACCTCCACAATGAGTTTGACCTCACCACCATTGAGCTCAGCAACGCAGCAATTATCAAGCCTGATCACGCCACAGTCGTCAAGTTTAACGTCATTAGGTTTAGTAACACCACCATCGTATCTTACCTGGTCGTCGAGTTTAACCTCATCATCGAATTTAACATCGGCAAATTCAGTAGCACCTCTATTGTCATCGAGTATTATGCCTCTGCCACCAGCTTCATCGTTGACTCAAAACTCATTGCGTTTCATGACACCACCATCTTCAGGTCTCCCAATGCCATCAAGTTTATTGATGTCGACGTCATCAATTGCTGTGCCTCTGTCACAGACTTCATCATCAAGTCACACCTCATCAGCTTTAACCTCATCTTCAGGTTTAGTAGTACGACCTTCATCAAGTTTAGGCTCGTCTTTAAGTTCAACTTCTGCATGGAGTTTCGTGATGCCACCCTCAGCAGATCTTGTGCCCCAGGCATCATCATCCAGTTTAACTCCATTACCGAGTTTACAAATGCCACAGTCATCGAGTCTACGCTCATCAACGAATTTGGCAGCGCCACAGCCATTGAGCCTGGGTTCATCACTAAGATTGGCAGCGCCAGAATCATCGAGTCTTGTCTCATCAGCTAGTCTGGCAGTATCACAGCCATCGAGTCTAGTATCATCAGCATGTCTGGCAGTGCCACGGTCATTGAGTCAAGTATCATCAGCAATACTGACAGCACCCCAGTCATCGAGCGTGGTGTCATCATTGAGACTAGCAACACCACAGTCAACCAATCTAATCTCATCAGCGAGTTTTGCGTTACTGCCATCGATTTTGCAATCATCCATGCCACAGCCATCAACTCTAACGGCACCACCATTGTCAGGTTTAACTTGTTCATCAAGTTCAGTGACCTCACAATCAATGCCAGGTTCAACATCTTCATCAGGTGTCCACTCTTCAACCTGCTTCGTAAGGCCGTCAACATCGAATGCGAGACTCCTGCCTTCATCGTCGTGTCAGACCTCATTATCGGGTTCAGTATCTGCATCATCCGCACAATTACCTTCTAGTCTGTCATCTTCATCAGATCTAGCATCATCATCAGGCCTAACTTCATCAAGTTTAGAGCCCTCATCATTCTGTCTCTCACCAACAATGGTGTCGAGACTGTCATCGTCATCAGGTGTAACTTCATCATCATTCGATCTGACAGCCAACCCAACATCATCCATTCCTACGTCGTCATCATCCAGACTGACATCGATTTCTACACCAACGTTTTCAGTTCTAACATCATCGTCAGATGTGACTTCATCATCGGGACTACCATCGTCTTCTTCATCCACCCAAAGATCAGATCAAACATCATCAGGGGTATCATCGTCGTCTAGTCGAACATCATCGGATTTAGCATCATCAGGTGTAACATCATCATCCTGTTTAACATCGTCATTCTCCAATCTAATATTACCATTAGGTCTAACATCGTCATCGGGTCTATCATCGTCCGGTCTGACATCAGGCCCAACATCATCCATTTTAACATCATCAGGTTTGACATCACCATCATCATCCAACCTAGCATCATCATCATCATCAAATCTAGCATCATCAAGTCCAACATCATCATCCCCAACTTTATCGTGATGTCAACAAATGATGGTCGGGTCAAAGCTTGCATTGATTTCCAGGCAGTGTGAAACTTTGCATTAGTAAATGTTAAACGTCAAAGTCCTCCCTTCTGATGTG
Organism: Mordacia mordax; assembly: GCA_036362905.1. Taxonomy (NCBI): domain Eukaryota; kingdom Metazoa; phylum Chordata; class Hyperoartia; order Petromyzontiformes; family Petromyzontidae; genus Mordacia; species Mordacia mordax. Next base: position 22,827,529 of record JAZEWT010000001.1, read on the forward strand.
AGCAGTGGGACAGCACACACCTCCACAGGTGGGTCTGAGCCAGTACAGTAGTGGAAATTCCATGTGTCCATGGCAAGGGTGATAAATGCCACAGTAAAACCACCATTGACTTCCCGCAGACGTGGTGCTACATGTTTTATTGATCTCCGAGAAGTGGTGGTGATGGTGATGGGTTGAAACGTAACTTGTTCCTCATGATTGATTTTTTAAAAGATGTTAACTGTTGGGCAGTTTATCGTTGACATTATTTATTATATGACTATGATATCATAACTTTGTTATTGAGGTAAAAACGTCAACACTGTGAAATGTGTTGTAGTTTCCACTTTTAATTGAATCCCTTATTCCTTAACACCATTTGGGTGTTGACACCTATGACTTCGTTACTTATTTTCAATGTATTTTAGTGCCCATTATATTTGACAATGTTCTTTAAATACTACATTTAACCAGTAAATCGTTATGCATTTTTGCATTGTCTATGTGACTGGAATAATTTTATGGAATTTATTTTCTCATCGTATTAAGGAAGATGCAACCCAAAATATACATTTGTGGTTTTATTTTGATATCAAATAACTGATACCTGGCAATGTGATGCAGTTTAACTCTGGTTCTGTAAATATTAATTAAAATGCCGATTCACTTCCGAGAGTTCTTCTAATGGCCCCAGTGTTCAACCTTGATTATTTCTGTTTTCAAATACCCTGCCACACGCAAAGTAGTCATGTTTCCGGGCATCAAGTTGAAAGCAATAAATCCAGCTGATTTTTCAATCTTAGGTTATAATATATGCACGCAATGCTATAAGAATCTTTAATATGCTGGATATGGCTTTATTGATGATTGCCTGCCAAAGCAGTTTTTTTTTCAGGATAGCCGTGTCAACTGCGCTCTCTCTCCTTTGTGACGTTTCACCTCCCACGTTGGAGGCTTGGCATGGCTATCCCCAAAGAAAAGCTTTGGAAAGCAATCATGCATCGAGCTGTGAAAACCTACATCAGTACAATTATTATTATTACTATTAAGGAGACGCCCTTATCCAGGGTAATTTACCCATGCATTCGGCCAATAACTTTATTAACCTATTTTTCACTTAAGAGACCCATTGACTCGCATAATAGCTCATAGACTAACAGAGACCAATATATTTATATAGAGAGCCACAGACCTGCCTGGCGATACATCGAAACATTGTAATGCACTAACAGTTGCTTCCACATTAGTGCTTTCTTGAGCAGATAAGTGCATACAGCCCATACAGCCCACATAGCTTTTTAGGAGAGCTTGTCTGGTGGCAGCTGAGCAGAGTACATTATCATTATCACTACAAATTACCCGTGTGTTATTATCAGTCCATCCATACGTGCCATCACCAGAGACTGCAAAACTTGGGATGTACTTTGTTGCCTGCTCAAACTGGTGCAACAAAACGCCACCAGAACTAGACGAAATGTGATGGAAAATGGTCTACTCCCACAATGCTCCACATATCTTAGCTGTAGGTTCCAATTCCCAGCATGCACTGCTTGTCGAAATGCAGGTGAAATTCAAAGGCATAGCAGTCGCACATTGGTGATGTCGCAAGCAATTACATTGGTTGTGCTGGAAAAGCCACATGGTTTCAACCTTCATTTATAGCTTTGTCACTCATCGGATTCATATAAGTTTGAAGCTCGCCGTGGAGTGTATCTCTAATGATCTGTTTGGCTTGTATCTTCCTTTAAGTGTAATGTGTTATGAACGATGTGCTGCCAGTATAAAATTGTAGAGCAAGTACGTGGACTTGAACGTACCAGGTAGGACCCTCATGAAAATGAGATTTACATATTAATTTGCTTGCCGAGTCTCAATAATTTTTCAAGAGGCCCTCGCCATAGGATGTTTGGCCAGTTTCTTTTTAAGATTTGAAGAATAGACGATTCGAAATCGACTGCGGCCACAGGTCAGCAACCTACATGCTGTACTCTCAATCACCTTCAATAGCACTGGCCAACGTCGCAAGCAAGGCCCACTTGAAAATAAGCTCTTACGGGCCCGAGAGTCTTTTCATAAGTAAATAGTTATTGTTATTTTGTATTGCTGATAATTTTTACATAAAAAAAAAGTCAGTATCCTTTTGTGGATTTTCAACTCCGCGTAATGCTTAAACCTGCATATGATTGAGATGAAGAGGGCACCTTCCTTTGGAGGGAAAGTTATGCAGTGGCTGATGTGCTGTGAGTGGCCAAAACATTTTTTAAAAAAATTCATTTTAAAAAGCGGTTGATGAATTGTTTTGGTCGATTAGACTTGAACACAACGAGTGAGCAGCGTTTTTATAAATGTCAAACAAGTAGGAATGTTTAAAACCCTAAATTAAAAATGTGTTTGATGGCCAATGTAACATGAGGGTTAAAGTGTCACCGAGTAGAGTTTAAAAGCCATCAAAAGCATGATCCAAAGGTCATTACATCCGCTTTAATTGGTGCGACCAAACTTCGCTGTTGCACCTGTTATTTTTCTCAAAATTTTAGGAATCTGCCCTTATTCTTCAAAAATCGATATTAGTCTCCTCATTACCACCTTCCAGATTTAGCTCTACCCATTATATCCCCCGTTTACTCACTGCTGTCATTTGGGTGAAGGTCTTCCCCTTGATGAGCCGCCTGAGTGCCACTGCACTGTCTTGATAATCTGCCCTGCTCCATCCTGCACGTGTATCCCACGCATCACAACCTCTTCCTCATTACATCCATAACCAATATTCTATGAGGTTGTATGCCTTTTTGTAATTTCCTTAAAAAATTACACCATTTGACATTCGAATGAAATTATTTTCGTGAAATAATGTGCAACATTAAATTTTTTGAAAAATTTAGCTTTTAGTTTCTTGGATATGCATGAAGTAACTGCCACATTAACTCTGGAGTAATGCACAAAACGTGCTTTAAAAATATAAAAATGAATACATTGTAAGGACAAAAAGCAAAAACCAGAAAATGTTCCTGGTGAAAATATTTTTCGAGCGCTTTTCATTTTCAAAAACGTAAAACTAGTTTAATGGTAAACATTAGCGAACGATGTCTCAAGCAGCTAGACATGTGATCACTGGTTCACATACACACTTCAGTCTTTGATGTCGAGCCAATCATTCTTGAAGGAGTTTAACGCCACGTGGCTAGAATGATAATCTGTATTTGCCATATTTAGTTGATCTATCGTGACATTCCTAAAATCCTCTTAATAAAACGTTTTATATATATATTTAAGCTGGAAGGAACCATTTAGCTATATAGCTCAAACCTTCATTTAAAAATCTAAATCCGTAAGCCATTATTTTTGACTTAACATCTACAGTTGATCTTCTAATAGTAATGCGACCCCAAAATAAAAATGAACCGTAGAACAACTAGCTACATTTTTTTTTACCGAAATATGTATTGATTAAATAACATTACAACCCTTATCTCGGGCTTCCCATGGACATTTCCAACACGCAGCAGCCCTCTTACTGTTTCATATTCACGAAATCACAACAGAAAGGTCTGGTCTTTTATAGCAATGCCATCATAACGTTTACTGTTATGTGGAACAATCCCTGTTTTTTTTCCTAAATTGGGTCTGAGCAGCAAGGCCTGCCTCTTAATGTTTTCTCAAATGTATACATTTAACTTTTGCCATTTTTACCCGGATGTGACATTGGCCACATACCATGTTTTTAAAATATCTAGAGCCGGTGTGATGTAAAAAAAACCCTGTTAGGCACATTATTGTTCATCACACGCAGTCATTTTTGCTCACTGTCGTCACTTGTCCAATTATTTTTTAAATAAACACCAATGCCTCGTTTGTGGAACAACGTTTTCACGTATTTTCATCAACAAATATATTTTGCTTGTTGTTTCCAAAGTAGTCTAGTGAAGCTTGTATCCTAGTTTTAATCCAGATAAGGTGCTGCTGAGATCACCATGATATAAAGATGCAGACAAGGACGGTTGCAGTGGTTTATGTAAAACTAATAAAAAGCAATTTATCATTTTCTAACGTTTTTCAATCCATTTGTCAGCTGCTTTAACATGGATAAAAAACATGAACAATAATGAATACAATATAGCAACATCTAAAAATTGCAAAGAGGCTCAGATGTGCATGCGTATCAAGTAATTTCCCTGAGAGACAGCACAGGCAATACTCATATTAGGGCCGTCATTCCTAGCCTTTTGGACCTGAAAGCCCACGAGCTTGGCCTCCACGAACCATTAGATGGCTCTGGCGGCCCACTGATAAGTCGCAACCAACCAGTTGCGAATTGCGGCTGTCGAGGATCACGGTCAGCTGGACTCTATCCCGGCAGACGGGGCAGTCGTAAAACACCGGGGGCAATTTAGTCATCATGTAACCGACAGAGCAGCATGTTTTTGGACTGGTACGAAACCGGAGTGCCCGGCGTTAAAACGGGGATACTGTGCTAACACCGCACATAAGGGCACCCGAGGCGGTAAACGAGCCTGGAAGTCCTTGCCGTGAGCCAGCAGCGCTACTCACTGCGTCACCGATGGACGTTATACTGGCAGCCAATAGCAAAAAAGGCCTTGGGACGGGACGCCTCGCTCATCACGGGCGTGGGGATGTGCGGCCCCGGGTGCTCGCGGTGAGGCGCTCCTCTTCCCTCGTCCACCAGGGGCATCGCGGCGGCGGCGGCGGCGGCGTCACCGCCATCCTCAACGTCGTCATCGGCATCAGCAACATCGCTTCCGACTCAAACTCGCTGCTCGTGTGGGAGTGGAGAGAGTGTGTCGAGGATCTGTGAACACAGGGGAGGGACGACGCGGAAACCGAGAGCAATGCAGTGAGACGCAGTGGGAAGCACCGAGATATACACCGAGACTCGGAGACACAGAGTTTAAGCCACAACGACGGAGCACTTGAGACATACTGATGAACAGATAAACACGGAGTCAACTAAGACAAGGGGACGCGCGGTGACAGGCGGGGATGCAGAGACACGCGGGAACACGGAGACAAGCCGGGGCTCTCACCACGATCCGAGTCTCCCCAAGACGGAGCGAAAGAGGAAGGAGAGGTGAGACTATCGCTATTGACATCCCCCACCACCATCACCACAAACATAACTTATATCACCACTTACAATACCATCGCCACGACCGATACCACAATCATCGATGTAACTGTATCACTATCATCGCCATCCTCAATATCAACACCGTGACCATCACAGCTACGCCACTCACCACTTACCATCACATCAACCATGAGCATAGCAATAACAATCACCACGATCCGTCATCCACATCCATCATGACCAACACGACCACCACAAGATCGACCACCCACAGAATTCGGCTTCAACTGCCCATGATTAAAAGGGTTTCCCTAGTGTAGTGAGTCGATGGTCTCAGCTCGGTGAGCAGTGTACAAAAACGATATTACATTTGATGTGGGTTTTAACCAATGCATAAAGTAACTTAGGTGACTTACCTGTACGGTCGTATCGCAATCCCTATTCCCACCTGTACTCTTCTGAATACTTCGGACATTTTTACCGGAACACCTTAATGAACCGTACTGTCACCTATGAATACAGTATTGTGTGTGCAACACTCATCGCAGGGCAGTATCTGCTTAACAGCCCTGCTATGAGCGTTTGTTGTAGGCGAAAACGTGGGGAGTGCGCCCCTTAGTGTCGATGAAAGGTCAATTTAAGGGTTGTTATAAGTCCTTGTACTGTAGTATCTGCTGCTGTGGGGCATCACTAGCACAGGGTGATACATTGCTTACCGTTGGCTACAAACAGGTTGTTCATCACAAGACGCAAATAGTACAGATGGAGTAAATGGTGTAAAATTCAACAACGTAGAAAGCACCACGAATATTGCCATCTTCACAATCACTACCACCGCCACCAATAAAATCTGAACGTGCATTAATAATATCACCACCGTAGCCACCATCACCACAGTTTCTACTACCACCACCAGCATAATTATCAACACCACTACGGCAAAATTTCCCAATCCCAATAACACTGCAACCCAAATTAACGCGACCATCATCCCCCACTTCCTCGCCACAATTTCTACGTTTTTGTCTCTTTCAGCCTGTGACGACGGTGCTGACAGCCATGCTGAAGATGTTGATGGTGACGGCGATGGTAACATGACAGCACAGGTCCTCACCCAAACCGACCCCACCAGCAGCATCGTCGCCACCACCGCCCCAACTGGGCACCGTCGACTGTGTCCCCTCTGCGGCATGACTTTTGGCAAAGCCGCAGACTTGCGTCGTCACCAGACGATCCATACAGGCGAGAAGCCCTTTGGTTGCTTGGCCTGCGGAAAGCGCTTCCGCCTGCGCTCGTACCTGGCGAGCCACCAGCGCACACACACGGGAGAGAAGCCCTTCTCCTGCACTGAGTGTGGCAGAAGTTTCTCGGATCGCTCAGACCGCAATGCCCACCAGCGCTCGCATCATGCCGTCTACTCCTGCTCATCCTCAGCATTGTCAACGTCGTCCTCTCTGTCGTTGAAGCCGCCAGCACCGTCGCATGCTTGTGCCGTGTGTAGCCGCCGCTTTGCCAAACCTTCAGCGCTCAGACGACACGAGACAACACACGAAGGTCCCGAGACCAAACGCCACACCTGCCGCAAGTGCGGCCGCACGTTCCGGCATTCTGGCTCGCTATCCCGTCACGAGACCGCACTGCACAGTGGTAGCAGAGCCAGCGGGGCTGGGGGTGTTGGCATTGATTATCGTAGTGATGGCAGTGAGATTGGCATTGGTGGTGCAGATACTGGTAGTGGTGGTGGTAAATGTGGTGTCATTGGCAGTGGTCTCAGAGATGCTGCAGCTACTGCTGTCTCCACTGCTACTGCTACCAGTCCCATAGACCCCACAGCCAGTCCTACAGCGTCCTCCTGCAGTGAGTGCGGCAGAGAATTTCGGAATGCTGCCGCGATGGCCCGGCACGTGGCGGCACCTGGCTCCTGCCACGAGCCGCACGTATGCAGGTTCTGTGGGAAGCGGTTTGCCCGGCCATCCGTGCTGCTAAGGCACATGCGAACACACACGGGCGAAAGGCCTTTCATGTGCACTGAGTGCGGCAGGGCCTTCACGCAAAAGGCCGTGATGGTAAAACACCGCAGGGTGCACTGGCGCCAGAGGCTGCTCGCCACTGCTGCTGTTGGCAATAGTGCCAATGATGGAGGTGGTTGTGTTGTTGGAGGTGACTTTGTGGGTGGTTGTGGCGATGGTGCTGCTGGTTTTGTGGGTTTTGGTGGTCATGTTATGGGTGATCGTAGTAGTCAGGATGGTGAAGATGGAAGTGATATTTGTGGTAATACCAACGAGATTGTTGCTACCCCTGCTTCCACTCTTGCTCTTAGTGCTGCTTCCAGGTCTACATTACCATCTACACTGTCACAGCATTGCCTTTTGTCTTCTGCTCAGTCTTTTTCTGGCCGTTCTTTCACTCAATGTTCTTACCACATTTCTACTCAGAGTTTACAACCTTCACCATATGCTTCAATTCCATCTACTGCTTCGCAGTCTTCCACCACATCATCATCGATTTCTGCATCATCTTCATCGTCTTACCCCTCGGTGTTATCAAGCGATGGTTATGGTGATGGCAGCAACTGGAAGAGTCATCCGTGCGAAGATTGTGGCCGGGTCTTCGCAGACCGCGCGTACTTGGTCTACCACCGACGCACGCACACGGGCGAGAGGCCATACGTGTGTGAGGAATGTGGGAAGCAGTTCCGACACTCGTCCAATCTAAGCCAGCATCGTGTTGTGCATTCTGGCATCAAGGCCTTCAAGGTGAGCAGCATATGGGTAAAATATGGGTTCGAGTGCTAAATGTATGTCTCGGTGGTTTATAATGGCCATGTCTGGCTCATAATGGCCGTGGTGGCTTCATAATGCCTGTTTTGCCTTTGTAATGGTTATGTCGGGTTCATAATGACAATAACTAGATCAAAATGGCTGTATCAGCCAGCAATACTGAGCACAATGGTATCACATATCTGGCTCAATTATTGTGTATGCATATGTGGGGCAGTGGTGCAATGGTTAGTGCATGGCGCTATGAATACTGTGCTCTTGAGTTTTAGGCCCAGCCAGGGTTCACATCAGTGATGATATCCGAACCAAACCTGGGTCTCCCCTAGTTCGACTCAGTATAAAATTATTAACCGGTGTATTGTAATAGATTCTTAATAACCGAGGAGCCAAAGTAAGTTGAACTCTCATTTGAGGCGCTGTCTGCAGTGTCCCCTCATGTGCCATTCCAGCCTTTATAGGTGCTCATGAATAATACTCTAGAAGTGCAACTATTATTATTACTTGCCCCAACAGTCTGTGTGGGCTATAATAGAATGTTTTTTTTAACAAGACTTACCCATTATCGCTGTTTATCATTTTTGCAACAATTCATGAATTTGGCTTATTGTATGGCAGTGGTTTTCAAACTTTTTTTTATTGCACACCCACTTGAAAATAAATGCCCATGATCCAAAAAAATCGTTTGACTAGAGCTTCGTTACAGTAAATCATGATACATTTAAACTTGAACCAGCAAGGTGACCCAGGGCTTGACGTTCGGCGACCCAATACTGGGTCGCGACCCGTACTTTGAAAACCATTGCCTGTGGGGTAAATCCCTCATCGCAACACAACTTTATATTGAACTCTCATTTGTCGTGGGGATCATGTTTAGGAGTGTTACTATACATGCATATTACACAGTGATAGGTAAACCGACAAAAAAAGTTCAACCTGAATTGGAAAGCCTTAAAATCACCTGATCACATCCGTATGTGTGTGTGTGTGTGGTGATGGCAGTGCGAGGAGTGTGGGAAAACGTTTGCCCGGAGCTCCTTCCTCAAGGTGCACGCGCGTGTGCATACAGGCGAGAAGCCCTACCGCTGCACTGAGTGCAGTGCCTGCTTTGCACAGCAAGCAGGGCTGAAGCAGCATGCGCGCCGCCACCTGCGGGCACGGGGCGCTGTCGAAGCGGAATTTTCTTCAGAACCATCAGTCGTTTCGAATCTACCTCAAGCACCTCAACTATCAGTGTTTCTGTCAGGACCCCCAACACTGTCAATGGTGTCTGTTGTTCCATCCATGGTATCGTCAGGAACTTCAGAAACATTGATGGTGTCAGCAGTACCATCAGTGATACCTCCAGATTCATCAGTGGATTCTTCAGGGCTTCGAGTAACATCAATGGTACCTCCAGTACCATCAGTACCATCAATGGTGTCTTCTAAACCTCAAGTCCCACCAGGCCCATTAATTCTAACTCCACCAATACCATCAATGGTACCACCCGTTTCATCACCTCTGTCATCAGTTGTATCTTTGTCGGTTGCATCAGTGCCACCACTACAATCGCTGCAGTCGTTAGTACCTACAACAGGACAATCGGTACCTTCAACAATGTCTGTGTCAATGGAACAACCATCGTTAGTAACATCAGCACTACCACAGCAACAACCGCTGCTTTGCTCAATGGTGGTGGTTCCTCTAGAGGAGGTGATGGATGAAGAGGAAATGGAGGATGTGGACGCTGATGTGGAAGAGGAAATAGGGCAGGTGGAAGAGATGTCCTATCAGCGACTGGCAATGTTGTTTGGTCATGATGAAACGACGTGATCTCGAGATTGACAAGAACGGACAAATGCATTCAGTACCCGCATAATGCTGTACTGTGTTGGGCTGGAGCCTATCCTGACAGACACAAGTCGCAATGCAAGGTTATACCCATAATGGGACGCTGCCATTGCAGGGCACCGGGAACAGCAGGTCAATTAATATAGACAGCAGCATGTTGTTGGACTGTGGGAGAAATCCGGAGTACCCATTAAAAATCTACGCCGCAAAGGCAGCACCACAGTGCTGCCAGAAAGGATAAATATCATTGGGTTCTCGACGAATAAAAGACATTTAACGATAATACAAAGACAATTTAGCGTTTGTAGTATTCGCTTTTTTAAAAATGTGGTCCACATGGCACTCGTGTGTGAAAGTGGTCATCGTACGTTCAAAAAATAAAAATTATAAGTAGCTAAGGCGTTTGTTACTTGAATTGTGCAACAACAATAGTTTCTTATTTGTTGTCATATTGGGCAGCCCTCATCTGTTTTTGTCAGATTGGGCAAGGAGTGATTTAGTTAGGAGACTCAATTCCTTGTCCTACTAATTAAAGCTACGTATAACAATTCCCCCTCCCTCCCCAAATCGCAACCCCCTCGCACCATAGACAGAGATGGTTACCACTTTAGAGGCACAACAGCACGATATCATGGGGGTGAGCAAAATAAGAACGTGAGGACTGTACGTAAACCTTGCAAAAATTGATTTTGAAAGACTTGGTCCGTAAAATACTAAGATATCCCAGGACAGCTGCTTCCTCAAAAGGAGGACGATGTTGGGAAATTCAGAACATATAGCAACTCATATCCCCAGCACCACCACGTGTGCTCCCCCACGCACAAAGCCCAGCACCAGGTGAGGCTGAGTCGACCTAGGGGGTGTCCAGGTTTGTGGTTCAGCTAAACTTAAGTAGGTGTTCGTGGCCATGAGTGAAAATCGAACTCACAGATGGCAGGTTCATAGCACCGCTCACTAATCGTTACACCACCGTTCCCCACAAATAACCCCTCGTGGACTAAGACGCAACACAATATTATCTCATCTCATTGTCTGAAACCGCTTAGTCCTATATAGGGTCACGGTGAAGCCGGAGCCTATCCCGGCAGACAGGGCGCAAGGCAGGGACACACCCACGATGGGACGCCAGTCCATCGCCCCCTGCAGTGCAGGGCACTGCGGGGCAATTTAGCCTGCGAGCCAATTAACCTATGTAGCAGCATGCTTTTGGACTGTGGGAGGAAACCGGAGTGCCCGGCGAAAACCCACGCGGACACGGGGAGAGCATGCAAACTCCACACAGAAAGGCACCCGAGCCGAGATTTGAACCCGGGACCTTCTTGCTGTGAGGCGACAGCGCTAACCACTGGGCCACCGTGCCGCCCACACAATATTATCAATACCCTTAAATCTTGTACGGGGTCGCGGGGGCAGGGCCTATCCCGGCCAACAGAGGGCGCAAGGCGGAAGAATATCAAGAATATGACGGTAGTACATCGCAGGGCACACTTTTCAGGAAAATCTACTCAGACCAATTAACGTAGGCAGCAGCGTGTCTTTGGACGGTGGGAAGAAACCGGAGTACCCAGTGAAAACCCACGCGGCCACGGGGAGAACTCGCAAACGCCTCAGAGAGAGGCACCTGAGCTGAGAATCGAACCCGCACTCTTCAAGCTGTGAGGTGACAGGGATACCAGCCACTGCGCCACCGTGCCGCCCGCAACCCAACATTGAACAACCGTACGATCGTTGAAACTCTGGTAATAACTGGATTTTAAAAAGTAAAGATAGATCGTGGACGACACAGATTGGCGTATGTGATGAGTCTTTCGAGACGGATGAACATATCAACAATGGGCATTCTTAGAAGTTCAAAGAGCAGAAGTTTGTCGAAGAGCATTGTCACCAACATCCTGTGGGATATGGCACCTTGAAGAACAGGATCGTGACGTCATTCATTAACTCGGCGGGTGTAATGACGCCACCAACGTTCGCTGCTGAATGACGTTTAACAATTGGGGGGGGGGGG
>JAZEWT010000001.1:22855920-22871904 GCA_036362905.1 Mordacia mordax
TGTGCACGATTCAGTGGGTATTGATAATGAATGAATGAATTCCTTATATCTCAATCGCCACAAATGGTTGGGGAGTCGAGCGATATCCATACGTTTTGGGTTGGCTTTCCCATGCTGAACTCGGCTCCACGCCTCTCATATTCGCGTCTCGATCCTGACCAGGCGCAAAATTTTCGCGCGTTAGAAATTGTATTATTATTAAATGTATATTGATGTAAGTGTTAGAAGAGCTAATAATAATAATTGCATTTCTCGAATGCATTTCACCCGAGTGTCACAAAACGCTACACATAGCTGTGGAGAGAACGGCATCTAACAACATCAGAGTAGTTAAATGAAATAAAATAATGAAAAACGTAAATAACATGAAATAATTGTTAAACAAATAAAGGAAGGAAGACGTGTTCCTGAGTAGGCGGAGGTAAACAGCGCGCATCATCCAAGCACAGCCGCGAGAAGCATCAGCAGTCCTAGCCAGAAAACCTTAAGGCCTTACGGAACAAGAGATAAGGAGGAACGCTCGAAACGGTTATGCCGAACGAAGAGTTCTTGAGAATGTAAAGGCGTTCAATATACGTATTATTTAATATTGGTAACCAATGTCCCTCACCTCTAGCCCTATCTTAAGCACTACGTTCTCACCCATAATCTTATATCCACTGTCTCTGTTACCCAAACTGCACGTTAAACTTTAACCCTGCGTGAAAACTAATTTTATTTTTATTAGCTAAAATCCACAAAGTTGGCAATTGTGAAAGACTGCGAACGGTCAACAGAATCAAAGAAGGTCCGCGATTGGACGAACATCTTGTCTATGAGTGGATGGAAATTTTTGGGAACAGTAGCCACTCCCATATAAAGTGGGAGAGTCGCGGCAGCTCACGTCAGTGTGCGTGTGATATCGGAACCGGTCCTGTGCCCACGCTGCACCGCGACACGCACCAATGTGGTGATGTATGGTCAAGCAACTCGACAACCTACATGGCGAAGGGAGGTCTCCATCAGTGCATTGACAGGTTTGTGAATTATTAATGCGTTTTTATTATACAGCATTAATGACATTAAGGGCGGTGCGGTGGCCCAGTGGTTAGCGCTGACGCCTCACAGCAAGAAGGTCCCGGGTTCGAATCTCTCGGCTCGGGTGCCTTTCTGTGTGGAGTTTACATGCTCTCCCCGTGTCCGCGTGGGTTTTCGCCGGGTACTCCGGTTTTCTCCCACAGTCTAAAAGCATGCTCCTGGATAGGTTGATTGGCTCGCAGACTAAAATTGTCCCGCAATGCCCGGCGATGGACTGGCGTCCCGTCGTCGGGTGTATTCCTGCCTTACGCCCTGTGTTTCCGGGATAGGCTCCGGCTCACCGTGACCCTATATAGGATTAAGCAGTTTCAGATAATGAGATGAGATGAGATTAATGACATTGCTCTTTCAATTGTCATATTTAATCGGAGTCAGCGATGGGAATGCCACATTACTTTCCGAGAGCCAGTTGATAAGCTAACTACTGTTGCAGCGATTACGTATTTGCAATAAGTAACAATTCACGGTAAGTTATTGCCCAATTGAGCATTTAAGCGGTGATAATCTGTTCACACCGAAGGCATAAGCTGGGCCAATTAGCGATTGTAAGGTGCTACTTTAGCGCTGGTTTAAATAATATAAATAACATATTGCTACCTTTAACGCCAGCAAATTATTAGAAAACGTAAATATTGTTAATCGTGATAATCTAATAACTAAAGTACCTTTTAGCGGATTAAGAATGAGCCGCCACTGATGCTATCTGCAATCAGGAATCTAACTTAGGTGGCCCTGCTTCCGTTGCAGCAGCGATGCACGTGCGCTCGTGACGTCACCGTATTTACACCGTCGCCCCGGCAACGCCAAACAGCTCCGCCAACGCGTGATGCCGTTCCTAGTCCCCGCCCCCTTGCGCGACGCCGCCACGGCTCACGTAGGCCACGCCTCAACGACTTGACCAATAGAAACGCGCGCGAGCACTGCAAGCCCCGCCCTCAGGCTATAAAGGCGCCGCGCCCAACTTGGGCGAAATTCATTCATTCGGCGCTGGTGTCAGTGTTATTTATGCTCTAAGGGGTGTTTTTTTTACGTGAAACGCAGTTAATGACCCCCTAATGCATTAAAACACAAAAAATGGGGTTGGCGGAAACTGCACTGCCGCCGATTTCTGTCTTCTCGCGAGCCCAGGAGAGCATGAGCATGAACGTTGAGGAGTGGAACGTGGCGGTAAGTTTCTGCTGATGATGCATTTACATTAGCATTAATTGACTGTGATTGACTTAATTGAGTACTCCTACCGCTGTACTTCTTTTGTGGGGCTTAACATGATGTATGCTGCCTGTGTGGGTAGTTTCCATTGCTAATGTAGAGTAGCTTTAAGAATAAAATTCGCGTCGTATTCTAGCTCGTTTGTACATCTATGATCGCTCCTAAATGTAACCGCTTATCTGGATGTAACTTGCACGCATATAAAACTACACGTCCGTACACGCGTTTGTAAACGTGTGCCGTAAATATGACAAATGTCTTTGATTCATCGTTACACACCTCGCTAATGCAATTTAAAATGCGCCGTGATCTTTCCTACAGAATTAAGTTGCATTGTACTGCTGGATCTTAAAAAAATATATATATTCGTTATTGTTTTATTGAACTCGATATTTCCCCGCCTCAGATCCATATTCTTCTCCAAGTGTAAGGTTTTAACTTGCATAGTTTGAGGCTTTGTGGTTACATTGGTGGAAAACTATAACGCGTGCAATGCACGTGTAGTGCAATAATAATAATCATAGTAAAATGTAACAATGCATGTCTGTACGCTGCCTTAGTCCGCGCACCACAAAGCTCCGCCGCAGGCGGTCTCGGTAAGAACCGTCGTCGCTCACAAGGAGTCGCTTGACCTCTCCTCACCAAGAGTCGAGGACGACAGCCATGAGCACATCCACAACCGATTAGTTGAGTTTATAATAGGCGAGAGGAGGAACGCCCTGTACGGCTGTCCTGAGAGAGCAGCTCTTAAGTGCAATGCTGACTTAAAGTACCGCACGATAATTTACTCATTTTTAACTATGCTATTCAAATCGATACACGTGCAATACTCTTCTACGTGGTGTAGGTTCTGTTACAGACTACTGTGGCGCTGTAGGCGAGCAGCCGGTACGCTAGGGGGAGTACGAAATTGCTCGGTCACGTCGATTCTTAAGGCTGATGTGTACATGAATCGATACATTAGTGTAGGACTCGATTTGTTGTGAAATTCAGCGAACAAGCAACATTGTTTCTGTGCCAACGCAGCGATGGCAATGTAACGATATAACATGAGTAAACTAGGCTGCAAAACGAGGCCGAGCCAGCATCGATTTTGGAATCGTCACCATCTCGCCTTCGATTACAGAATCGGTTCCGCACGGTTATACAATGGATTCGCCGGGGTGGGAGTCGCCCGCCTAATGCCTGGCAGAGTACAGTGTAATGGGGTTTAGTACATGTTTGCAAACCAATTGCAATTTATATTTGAAAGCTACATGTTAAACGGAATCCTGGTTATACCAATGATACGTGTTAATTACAACGTTGGACTTATTTTGAGTTGTTTCTAAGTGGTTATAAATACCCTTTGTAATGTTAACTCGAGGAATTGAATCCAAGACCCCCCACATGGGCGTTAGCCCCAAGTCCAATGCCGCTCGGCTACAGCGCCTCGCTTGTCTAACTTTTCAAACATCTCGGTGTCTCTAAGATCTAAATGTTTTTCATGCGTGGTTTCCCACCGAAATCTTGACTCGCTGACTGAATCTACACGCAGCCTCTATCCCCCTTCGAGTACAGTGGTGGCGCCGCCCATATTGCAACGTGGGGTATTTCAAGAGTTCGTGATATAATGTTTTAAACGTTTTGTTATTTAACACCGACGCAAAGTCTTATCAGAGTAGCTGTAGCAACCGTGTGTAGTTTAGTAGTGCGATGTACACAGCTCGTTCACTGCCAACACATTTCTGTAGGTGCCAGTCAATTCTGGTATAGGTCATAGGGAGCGTTTGACCATACTTCACCGTACGGGTTGGTGCAATAAAGAGACGGGGTGGTGGGGTGCAGATTCAGAATCACCCGCAACTGATGCGGGCCGTGGCTTTCGATTGAATCCAAGTTGATGGCCGGGTTCGTAGCGCAGGGGGGTGTTGATTACTGCGTCACCACCTCGCCTTGGATAGTAATGATTCTTGTCTTTTGTATGGCTGATGTAGGTGTTGAGCAAAAACTGCAATAGCAAGTTATAAAATAGTGAACGGCTGTAAAATAGTACATACCAATGTCAAGGTGTACTGGCCATAATGAGAGGGATTCAGGAGAGCGTTTGTGTGGTTTTGCTATTCCTCCGTTGAAGATGCGCAGTCCACCGTGGATTACTTATAATGCCCATAATTTGGATTGCATGGCCACAGTCGTCGCACTGCTGTGTTAAATATATGAAGGAGATGTGCGCATCATCACGGCGGTGTTCCGAAGAATGTCAGCAATGAGGTGCGATGTTTGCGTCTCGATTGTTTTGTTCTAGATGTTCGCGCTGTGGAAATCTACTTTGATCACCATCGTTAAGTTCCGGATCGGAGTGAGAGTACAATGGATTACAGAATGCTGTGTGGCAGATGGATTGTGTAAAAAGTACAGTACCTTTCTTGTCTAGGGGAGATCTAAGTAAATAATAATAATAATAATTGCATTTATAGTGTTTTCACCCGAGGGTCACAAAGCGCTGCACAGAGCTGCGGAGAGAACGGCACGTCAACACCGACAGAATGGAAAATGAGCAACAATATTTTTTAGGTTTTTTTTATATATGCATCGTTGCAGAACATGTAAAATATGATCTGACTTTCAGCTATAATTTTAAAATGCTAAATTATCACTGTTAATACGTATATTGGGAAAGGGTTTAATGTAACATCGTGTAATAATAATAATTTCTGGAGCGCATATCACCCGACAGTCACAAAGTGCCGCGCAGAGCTACGGAGAGAACGGCACATCAACAACGAGATAACAGCAAATCAGCAAAAAAAAACTTTTATTCGATTTTTTTTTTCAAATCAGAGCCGTGGAGAGAACGGCATGTCAACATCAGAACAGCTCAACCGAAAGTCAAACAGTAGCAATAAACTAAAGGACAATTAATTTTTTAAAGCAATTTAACAAAAATTGTTCAGCAACAAACAAGGAAGGAATAAATGTTCCCGAGCAGGTGCAGGTCGGAGTGTTGTCGTACCCATCATCTGGGCATGACAACACTGAGCCGCATCAACAGTCCTAGCCGGAGGACTTGAAAGCCTTATGGAACAAGTGAGTCTTTGAGATGAGCTTTGAAGATGCCCAAGGACTCCGCTGTTCGAATCTCCAATGAAAGGGCATCCCAGAGTCTGGGAGCAGTGTACGAGAAGGCTCTGTCACCCATCAAATGGAGGTGCGACCTGGGCACATGCAGCAAGCCCGTATTGGAGGATCGAAGTGGTCGTTTTGAGGAGGATGCTTGAAGTAGGTCATGGATGTCTGTCGGAGCAGCGCCAGTGAGACCCTTGTAGGTGAGAAGGATGATCTTGAAATCAATCCTGTATTGAACAAGTAACCAGTGGAGAGACATCCGTACTGGGGATATGTGATTGTGGATGGGTGTGCGGGTGAGGACTCTAGCAATCACATTCTACACTTGTTGGAGACGATTGATGAGGTCGGCAGGGGTGCCAGGGAGCAGTACATTGCAGTAATCGATTCGTAAGGAGATGAAGATGTGTATTAGCATCTCAGCATTAGCGGGTGACAGGATGTTGCGCAGTCTGGCTATATTTCTGAGATAGAAATAGGCTACCTTCGTCACCTTGTTGATGTGTGTCTCGAAGGTGAGTGAGGAATCAAGTCACACCTAGACTCCGGACTGCCTTAGCAACTTCAATGGTCTGGTCGTCAAGCATCAATTGGATAGGTTCATCCTTGGACAATTGGTGCGGGGTTCCGACAAGCAAAACTTCTGTATTGTCATATTGTAAAATTAATAACTATATCGTTTGGCTGCTCGGGAGTGAACTCTGGGAGGTTTTATTTCAAGTTAAGCTGAATATGTCAATGATGTGAGGAGAGAAGGGGAACGCGCGACATGGTTATCGAGAAAAAAAATAGCTCATAAGGGCAAGTCTTGTTCACGGAGCCATGAAAACATACATCATTGCACTAGTGAGACAAGGCCGCCAAAAGACAGTCGTGTCTGATATCGGTTAAAGAATTTCAAGGACCATGTATACATTATCAAAGCATATGCTTGCATATTTTACTTCGAGTATGTATGGTTATTGCATATGTGATGCCTTGTTAAAGGTATCTTTTTGGTGTCTTAATATCAAAAAAACCTGTTATTGCCAGAACTAGAAAAGCATTTTTCTGGTTTTCATCTTCTGATGAAGTTAAGGATTAGTGACTGGTAGTTGATCCCTCCCACTGTAGGCCAGCTTCAGACCTTTTAGTTTAGAAGCATGTAGAGGATTCTAGATGTTTAATTGCAGAAGACTGCAAGCTACCTGAAAGTTCGCAATATAAGTGCAAATATTATTATTATGTTTATGAAAAGCGCCAAAGATGCAATGCGGAACTGGTGGTTGTGATGGGTGGGGCTTGTTCGCAGGATGGACAGCTTACCTAGACCAGTGGTAATGGTTGGATGTATCAAGAGGTGACAAGGGAAATACGGCTATTATGTAGTGGTGATGAGTATAATAGTTGGGCTTGAAAAACAGTTGTCAGCTGTGCAACAGTGATGGTGATGGGTGATGCTATTAACAACACTGATCAACAGAGTGCGAAGGTGGAGGTAATAGAGGTCGTTACTGAGACAGGCATTTGAATGATCTCCACGAGTTTGCCGGCTGGTGTGAAAATCAATGACCACATGGTGGGATACTGTTAGGGCGGATCTTGTAGGTCGCATGTCTGCTGTACTGCAGAAATGGGATTTGGCAAAAGATAGGATGCTTTAGTGAGGTGTGGTGGCATCCATGGTTTTGGCCATCATCGTATTTTGAGCTTTACCCCATGCCTTCTTGATATTGATGTTAATGACTTTGCATCTTGCCACAGGTTCCCACCTTTGACCTCTCTGATGATGACCTACTGGACTTCCTCCTCACTGCTCCCTCTACCTCCGGATCCCTGTCCCACCTCTTGGGTCCCACGGTGGAGGAGCAGATGGGCTTCACAGTGGAGGACCAGATGGGCACCTTGGCAGAGCAGGGGTTCTACATGAGCCACAGCTCAGAGCTTGACACTTCGGTGCTTTATAGTACATGCAGCCTGGCTGTAGGCTTTGATACAGGGACTCCAATGAACGCTGGAAATGAGCCGTTGACCTCCGTGGCGGACTTAATGGATGTTCCCAGGAGCGAAGCAATGAGTGTCGCCACGACAGATCTTCCATTTGACCCCAGGACGGAGCTACTTGATATGGGTCAGCCATTGGTCTCCACAATCGAGCAGCCTTTGGTCTCCACAGTGGAGCAATTCCTGGGGCCTGGGATGGATCAACCACTGGTACCCAGGATGGAACAACTGGTTTCCGGATCAGAACTATCATTTGTCCCTGAGGCAGAGCAACCACTGGTCTCCATTGTGGAGCAAAAAACAGTCTCCAAGATGAAGAAACCTTTAGTTCCTGTGGCAAAGCTACTGGAGGTCCCTACGATGCAGCTGCCATCAGTCCCTGGCATGGAGCCTGCCATTTCAGCCCAGCATCGTGAAGGAGCAATACCGTCAACTCGACAGCCAACTGTCACTGCGGCAACCGGCGGAAACACCGTAAGAAGAGCTTCCGGTGAGTGTTGCTAGAATTGGTTGTTTTATTAGAGGTGCACTGCTTGGGTGTCATGAGTTTTGATCGTGTGGTTTACTAATGATGCTTATGCTACGGCTTGAGAGGATAGTGCTGTGTATGATGATTCTGCTTATATTGATGATTTTGAGTGCTGCTATTGATGGTGATAATGATGCTGCAGATATGGATGTCTGCTATGTTTGTTGCTTATATTTATTTCACGTACGTTCTAATGAGCTAATAAATTATTTCTCAATGGTAATGATTCTGCTGCTGATGACGATGTTATGCTGTTGAGAACATTGTTGTTGTTCGCACTCGTGGTGATGATGATGGTGATAAAATTACTGCAATCTCGGCCACGGAACTGCCCAGGCTGTTAAAAATCGACATGATGCACTCCATCAGAAATATAGCAAGATCTTATTCGTAAATCTCTTCTCCAGCTGCTTTAGATTCTTCATCCTCTGCGGAGTTAGAAAAAGAATCGGTAAATCTACTTGTGGCATATTCAAATCTTGAAAAATAAATCTGGTCTGCCAATCGGAATCTGACTCTAATGTTGTGTAAAGAAGCTTTGAATAATTCGATAACCGTATGTTGGTGCAATTTTGGTAAAAACTGACTACTAAATGGAACATGGCCCTCTTATAATACTTTATAATACGTTTTACACATAATGCCATAAGGTGGTGGTACTCTTGCATGCCTGCATATAAGAGCAATGAGATTTTACTGAATGTATTTATGCTGAGATTGTAAAACAAGTAAAGGTGTATGGAATAGTGAAGCCGCTTGATTGCGGCAACATTTTCAAACAGGTGGAATGGCCGCAGTTATATTTTTTGAAATTGTGATGAGACGTGGTAGGTCAAGCTGATGCTTCATCTCCAGCCAACGTTGCTTTTAATGAAGGCTCAGACATACCATAGATTGTTGAGGAAGCGAGGTGTTTCCGCAGGGTCA
Organism: Mordacia mordax; assembly: GCA_036362905.1. Taxonomy (NCBI): domain Eukaryota; kingdom Metazoa; phylum Chordata; class Hyperoartia; order Petromyzontiformes; family Petromyzontidae; genus Mordacia; species Mordacia mordax. The sequence goes on from JAZEWT010000001.1 coordinate 22,864,754, forward strand.
TGATTGCCAACACTATGGATGGAATTAATTGAATATCTTGTACAGAGAGTCCTGAAATATTCGACACACAGCCCAGATCTAGCCCCTTCGAACGCCCATCTGTGTAAACCAGAGATAAAACGGTCTTGAAAGTGATGAAGTTGTAAAGTGGCAAGGTAGTGAGCGATGTTCAGTTATCGCATGAGGACTAATTGACCTAAATATGTCTGCTGCTAGCTTTAGCACGTGTGTTGGCCACTGGGACAAGTGTGTTTACTTTTTGTAGGTGGTGACAGTGAAAAAACAGTTTGTACTGAGATGTTTTAAAAAATAACTTTAGTTTCTTTTTGGAATACCCTCCTACACGTACGCGTGTGTATATATAGTTCACCTCCAGTAAAGGTTCTTCCACCAGCAATGGCACAATCAATATTTAGTCGGACTGCACCTTCACTAACTATAGTGTGTGGGTGCGTATACCGTGTTTGCATGTGTGGATGACTGCAGATTGTGTACTCTCTATGTTGAAGTGTATATACTGTGCAATGAAATCTAAATGTACAATGTGTTTGTCATTCCACTGATAAATGCATCACAGTACAATATAAAATTGTATGGTTGTCTGATCATACTTTGCCACGCAGAGGTTTGTGGGTTGATGGCAGGTCCAGGTTCAAATTATATATATTTTTTAAAAACTCATCAGTGATGTTAACCGTGGTAGAGAAAAAAAAAACTCCTGTCAGACGCAGACTTCCGGGTTCTTGGCACGGTGCAAACCACTCCGCCACTGCTTGTCATATTGTTTGTTTCATATGTCTCTCTACATTGTGTGTGTCCACAGGTGAGCAAGGCGTGCGTGCCCGTGGCGGTGCACGTGTCAGGAAGGCCTCGCATGCGTGTGCACACCCTGGTTGTGGGAAGATTTACACCAAGAGCTCACACCTCAAAGCTCACGTTCGTACACACACAGGTGAGTACTGGAGGACAAAGACTCCCCTTGGCCCCTTAACAGATGTTTCGGTCAAGTGTTAGCAAGCAACTTTTAAAGGCCAGCACCATGCAGACTGCCTTTGTCTCTAGTTAAATTGTTTGTATACTTCACCAGGCATGCCTTTTTGAGATTGAGTCAACCTAGGGATGACCCTGTGAACCAATTCAAATAGTCAAAATTGATGTTGGCCATAAGCGGGAATCAAAATCTGGTTGGTGGGTTCATAGCGAAGTGACCTAACTGCCGCACTTACAGGCAATGGTGATGCACTGGACAAAAGTAAATAACATCTTCCATGTGTCACCAAGTGGTGGTGATGTCACCACAGCACTTATGCCAGGTTAATAATAATAATTGCACTTCTGGAGTGCTTTTTATCCAAGGGTCACAATGCGTTAGGTGTACTTATAGGCCCACAGTAAGTGTCAAACGCTTCCCTGGCAGGAGGTCACAGGACAGGCCCAGGTGTTATGAATTAACTGAGATGACTGGCAGCTCTGTGTGGGTATGTACCTCACATAAAATAGAGGCCAGTCACAAATTGAAGACATTTTGTTGAATTGTATTAAAAGAACCATATTACTAGAAGGAATAATGATAGAAGGCCAAGACCATCCACAGAGTAGCAGTCAATGGACAGAATGCAACCAAATGTATACCCACTACTAAGATGCAGCAATGAAAACAGTGTGCAGGTAGACAAATGGGTCACATGGTTACAGATGTGTGTAACCGTGTGTGTGCAGGTGAGAAGCCATACGTGTGTCCGTGGTCCCCGTGCCCATGGCGTTTCGCGCGCTCTGATGAGCTTACGCGCCATGTCCGTAAGCATACAGGGGCACGACCCTTCTCCTGTCCAGATTGTGACCGGAGATTTGCTCGCTCCGACCACCTCACCCTGCATGCCAAGACTCACCAATGACTCTCGCCTCTATGCCAAGATCCACCTATGACTCCTCTATGCCAAGAGCCACCTATGACATTTACCTGTGCGCCAAGAGCCACCTATGACTGTCACCTCTATGCCAAGAGGCACCTTTGACATTCACCTGTAAGCAGAAAGCCACATATGACACCCACTTCTATCCTCGGGCTTGTCTGCCCAGTCAAAACTGGCCTGTACTCACCTGTGACTTACTTATTTGGTCAAAACTTATCTATGACTTTCAACTTGTCAAGAATAACCTGTATGGTCGACACTCACCTGCACTAATATGATTCATCTGTTCAGTCAAGACACGCCTGTACATCAAGACTTGGCCGTCACCCACCTATATCCTGTGACGGTCACCCATATGTCAAGACTTGTCGGTCACAAGTTACTGGAAGGTCAAAACCTAACTAACTAAAGACTCTCATGTCAACGAAGACATTCACTTGGGTATGGTATACTAGTCAGTATACTATGACCTGTGTGTTACCTCTATGGTCGATAGTTGCCTATCAATTACTTAACGGAATAAGTGGATGAAACTGAATAGCTCAGTGAGGATGTCTGACTGAATTGATGAATAAATGGTTGAATGCGTTACAAACTGGGTTGGTGGTGAATTGGTGGGTAAAATATGTTACGTCTAAAAACTGTAAAAGTTGATCAGTTTTTGCAACCAAGATATAAATATACTCAATGATTTATTAAAAGTAATCACTTTTCCTAATGTGAGCGTCAGCCACTATAATTGCCTTAATGGGTAAATATAATGTTACCATTGGTATAAATGACACTGATTATTTAGCTCAATGGGCTGTCCTCTAATTAAGCATATTACAGTACTATATGTCCTTATTAAGAGTTAATGAATCGTATGGATTCTCTCACCAGCTTAAATTTTCAGTGGCAAATTTTTCATGTCAATGGAGTATCACTGGGGTAAATAATTAAATATGAAGTTATATTTATAGACTTTGAAGTTATTTATAATTGATATATTGGATGAGCAGGACTTTTCATATGCAGTATTTGATAAGCCAGACTTAGAATTTATACATTGCATTTAGCAATGCTTGGAAGTAAGTCACAAGTTCTATTTAGAATATGTATATTACATAAAAGAGACTGAATATGCACGTGTTCTACATCCTATGTTGGATAAGCAAAGCTCAAAATCTTATCATGGTTAAACTTCGCTATGCGTTCATATATTGGATAAATGTATACTGTGGATAAGCCGTGCTTTGAATGTATACATTAAGCATCTTGTTTTCGATATGTGTAAGTTGTGTTACATTTGAGAGATTGGAAAATATATAACTTTTTTATGGGTAAGGCATTGTCCAAACGTCTCATTTCATTATAGAGTACACATACAAAGGTTCCACTTACAACCTATATATGCTGTGGGGGCAAGTTCTGTCTTCGAGCATATCTGAAGGTTTGCACAGTGCTTAAGATTGTATCCAGTACCACTCCCAGCCACCTTTGTTTTCCAAATCACAAGTGTATACCTAATGCATCAAGTACTCATTGAGGGCTGCTTCGACCTTAGAGGGCCAGGACTAGTTCAAATCATCATTGTTGATGTTAGCTTTGGCTGGGAATCGGATTTCAGGCCACTAGATTCTTAGCACAATGCTGGCCACTTCATTGGTTACATATATAAATAACGAGAACAACCCATCGTAACAGAAAAATAGTACAGGCTGCAAAAAGAGGTTTTGAACAACGTGCAAAAACGTGTACAAAAAGTACTCTGCTTTTGTGCATTATGCAAAAACCACCGGCAATTTGTGAAATGCGGTGCTCTTGTCATGGGAGAGTCAGTCACATTTAGCTGTCTGTCAAGTGAAAATTTGCTCACACTTTATGGTGGCCAAAGATCGCAATGCAGTTCTCTATGTACTGCTGATTTTTTTGCATAATGCACAAAGGCGCAGTGCTTTTTTAATGCATTTGTGTTGAACACATTATTCCTCTTGTGCGCCCCACGCACAATCTGGTATTGCTGGTTGCATTCTCTCTCGACTCTGTCCACTTTGAGCCTCTGTGGAAGTACATCGTGGTGAATGGCAGAATGCAATCTGCCAATGATGAAATTGGTGCCGGATTACTCCAAAGTGCGGAAAGTGACCTATTTTTATCAACACGAGGTGGAATGATAAACACAACTTATACATGAATTGCGCTTTAGTGCATCTTACCCAGCTTTAAAAAAATACATTGGGAGGAAAAAACCCAGGAGACTATTTCACATATTAATTCACATGAGAAACTTGCCAATGATTCCGAACGAATCTAATTTCATTTTGGACTGCTTCAAAGACAATAATGAGAAGGCCACCCTTTAAGATAAACGGTTTTTAATTTAGATGAAGACCAGTCAAGATAATTTAACTTCTGCTCTGCCTTGGAATTTAAATTGGCTTAAAACAAATGAAAAATAAACAATTCACCAAGGAACCATGAACCGGCAGCTGATTTTCATGAAAGGAATTTTGCTATGAATTGGAAAAACAATTATTCGAGGCTGTAGAGGAAGCCTTGAAGGACGGGATACATCCGGCCTCTGTGTTGAGGGGTAATCGGGCTACTACTGTACTTAGAGCTGGTAAAGATAACCGCGTCCATTCCCTCTACTACTGCTCAATAACCGCTACGTACGTACAACATTATTCTGTTTCACAACACTGGGTACGATTCCTGACACGGGTCTTTCTATGTGACGTTTAAATGTTCTCCCCGTGTCTGCGTGCGTTGTTGCTAGGCACTCCGATTTTGTCCCAAGACATGCTGCTACTGATGGCTAGGTTACTTGATCTGCTGACTAAATTGACCCCGGTGCCCTGCAAAGGACTGGCGTCTAGAGTTGCCATCTCGGAGGCACAAACAATTGAGACAAAGCGTGGCAGAATACAATAAGAGAGGACTGTATATGTAACTGGCAAAAACTCAGACTTTAAATGGCTTTTTTCAGGAAAACATGGATTTTTCAGGATAGCTGCCTCAAAAAGGACGACGATCTTGGAAAAGCAGACCAGGTGACAACCCTACTGGCGTTCCATCCCCTGTACAGCTCTGCCTTTAGGCCCCGGCCCTCCGTGACCCTCTACAGGATTAAGTAGGTACTGATAATTAAGTAATGAATACAGTGGAGGCGCATTGGATAAGGCTGTCGGTACTTTGAATCCGGCCATCCAGTTGGTCATTATCACGATGAACGTCAGTGATGAGCGATCTCTGAACCGATCCTGGAGAGCCCCAGCGAACACCCCGCCCCCCGTTTTCACTCACCAGCGTTAGGCACGGTCACGCAGTCCTTTTGACCAATACGGTGTGAGGAAGAAGCCTTCATCCAGCAGTGGATTGGCAATAAAGAATAATACAAATTGTAACGCGCAAAAATTCTACGCCTGGTCACGGAGGCGTTGCGAGGAAACCGCAGAAGTGGGGGGGGGAAGGCAGCTCTACAGCCAGCTGGCGCCAACATTTACAAAACATTACGTCTTGGCGTAATGTCTTGACGTATAGTATGATGTTATCGGCAAATTAATTAGTTTCTCTTTAATCTGTTAGAGGAAAGCGGAGAACCCGGAGGAAATCCATGCAGAATAGGGGGAAAACACACCACACAAGCGCCCGAAGCGGGAATCAAACTGCCTCGGGTAGGTCTTTCCGTGAGGCGAGATGTTACCACCGTGCCATCCTGCCACCCAAAGAGTCGTATATAAATTCAAGATACAGTGTATGAGCATCCGCGGGGAATTACAGGCAATCAGAAAATTTTATTTAATAGTGACCCGAGACACAGGCTGTTTTATAATTGTATTTCAGCGTTTGACTCGATCGCACCGAGTCAAACGAATATCGATGGCTTCTGTTAAGCTAACGCGTTTAATGTTCCGGTAATGTGGAGATTAATGTGCTTTTTAAAATTAGGATTTCATTCATCTAGTTACATAACGTTCATCTAATAGGAACAGACGATGGCGACTGGTGTACAATTCAAGAACGTTCTTCAGGGGTGAGAACCCCGACATTTGACACACGTATGATGGAAGCAGTGTTGAAAACTGGAAATAGAACGAGAACCCGAGTTCGTTCTCTTATTTGGCCCCCAAAATGACTGAGTACTGGTTGCCTTTTTCTCCATTTTTAATTCTCATTATCTGAAACCGCTTAATCCTATATAGGGTCACGGTGAGCCGGAGCCTATCCTGGAAACTCAGGGCGTAAGGCAGGAATACACCCGACGACGGGACGCCAGTCCATCACCGGGCATTGCGGGACAATTTTAGTCTGCGAGCCAATCAATCTATCCAGGAGCATGCTTTTGGACTGTGGGAGGAAACCGGAGTACCCGGCGAAAACCCACGCGGACACGGGGAGAGCATGCAAACTCCACACAGAAAGGCACCCGAGCCGAGAGATTCGAACCCGGGACCTTCTTGCTGTGAGGCGTCAGCGCTAACCACTGGGCCACCGCGCCGCCCCCATTTTTAATTGTGAATGTAAATTGCTCTGTATCGTTAGTCTTACAGTATAAATGCTCAATGTTGAGAGTAGGACTATCTCAGCAAACATGAAACGTTGGGCCTGCAGTACTTTGGGCCAACATTGGTAATGGGTTGTTACAGACAGCAGAGGTCAGAGCACTACAAATCATTGTTGAATGCTACTATAATCCATACTTTCCGTAATCCGCACTGACCAGCATGGTGAAGTATGATCTGACAACCTCACAACCAAAAACAGCATGCAGCAGCCCCCATCCGGTAGCGGACTGATTTAATAAAAAAAATGCCTTTACAAACCCTATCTGTTAAAAGCCATAACCGGGAAAATACCCCGCCCCCGCCCCCGGCCGCCGTCAAGATCCCTATTGAAAAGTTAAACACTGGAAGGCTTTGATGCATTCTATATTTGTTTTGGGATGGGCCACGTGGAAGTGTAATATTATGATAAAATGTCCCCAAGGCCTGATGTATTTTTTCATCTTATTTCTGTAATTTATCAGCACATAGCAATGCTGCTTTAGACTCGTTGCAACGTTAAACTTGGCAATATTTGAATTGGCTGTCAATGTCCTTGTTTCGACAAACCAAGGAACCTTGCCTCCTCTTCGCTGTTCGATGAATGAGAATCACTCTTAAGCACATTTTTTTAACCTGTACATAAAATAAAACAAGGCGGCGCGGTGGCCCAGTGGTTAGCGCTGTCACCTCACAGTAAGAAGAACCCGGG
>JAZEWT010000001.1:22877206-22894432 GCA_036362905.1 Mordacia mordax
TGAGCCAGTTAGTGGGTGAGAGTCTGAATGAGTTTAGTTGTTGGGTCGGTGGGTCAGTGACTAGAGTGGGTATGTAGCTGGATAAAAACGTTGATGAATGAGTTGTGTTTGTGGGAGTGCAAAAATAGGCATGTTTCAGTATGTGTACATGAATGTGTGGTGGGTAGGTGTAGTGTAGTTAGTGTGCTGTGCTACAGAACTTGCGTCCAGAGTTAAAATACTACTCACGGCCAACACCACTGAGGATTTTCTGAATTGGTACTGGGCCTTCACTAGATCAACTCAGCCTTAAATGAGTAGCTTGTGTGGTGTGTAAACATTGCCACGAGGGAGACAGGTGGCAAGGCATAGTGCTGGTCACCCACCCCCTCCTGTGCTGTGCTAGCCTTCAAAGGTGCTCGTTAACAGCACTTAACCCTACGGTCTGTTAAGGCTATGCTGGATCTTTGTCTTTTGGATGAGTATATGTTTATGCTGGTATAAAGAATGGACTTAATGGACTTCTTTCTGTCACCACAGACCCCAGTGTCTCCCCTTATATGCTCACTCCATCCAACCCCAAGCCTCCAGTCACCTCCAGTTCCTCCCAGCATCCTTCAGTCACCTCGAGTTACTCTCAGCCACCTCCATTCACAACCCATTCCAGCTATTTGATTGGCAGTAGCAAAGCATCATTAAGAGGTAAGACTAAGATGAACTTTATTCTACTCATATTTCTTACATATGTGCACACACATTTGTATATGTTGTATTTTATGCCCACTCAGTTTTGTGTGACTGTTAAGTTTGGGTCAGAGAGGTAATTGGCCTGCCACAGATGACTTAACGCATCACTTAATATTAATAATTGCCCTTCTAGCGCACTCTTCACCCGAGGGTCACAAAGTACTGCACAGAGCTGTGGAAAGAACGGCATGTCAATAACAGCAACATCAGAGCAGTTCAATTGAAACTCAAATAATGGCTGTAATTTAGAGGACATAAAATAAGCGATAAAGTAATTGTTAAAGGAAGAAGAAATAAGTGTTCCTGAGCAGGCACAGGTCGGCAGCGAGCTATCATCCCAGCATGACAACAGTGAGCCGCATCAACAGTCTTAGCCAGAGGACTTCAAAGCCTTATGGAACTAGTGAGTCTTCAGACGAGATTTGAAGATGCCCAGGACTCATCTTATTGTCAGAAACCGCTTAGTCCTGTACAGGGTCGCGGTAAGCTGGAGCCTATCCCGGCAAACACAGGGCGTAAGGCAAGGATATACCCACGATGAGACGCCAGTCCAGCACACTGGGCAGTTTCGTCTATAAGCCAATTAACCTATGCAGCAGCATGTTTTTTTGGACTTTGGGATAAAACCGAAGTGCCCGGCAAAAAACCACGCGGACATAGGGAGAGCATGCAAATTCCACACAGAAAGGCACCCTCACCGAGATTCGAACGCGGAGCCTTCTTGCTGTGAGGCGACAGCGCTACCCACTGGGCCACCGTGCCGCCCTGCCCAGGACTCCGTTAACCGAATCTCCAATGCATGGGAATTCCAGAGTCTGGGAGCAGCGTGCAAGAAGGTTCTGTCACCCATCGAATGCAGGTGCGATTTGGGCACATGCAGCAACCCCGTCCTGGAGGATCGAAGTTGTTGTGTTGAGGAGGATGCCTGAAGTGGGTCAAGGATATATGCCTGAGCAGCGCCAGTGAGATCCTTGTAGGTTAGGAGGATCATGATACATGCGGCTCCTTTTAGTTGGCCATCATCTGTCAAATGGCAGTACACTGGGTAGGAACCTAAAAACCCCTGATGAAGTCATAGGTTGTGGAAACAGCAGCCCAGCAGTCAAAATATTGAGAAAAATTTTTTAATGTCCAAGGTGAGCAGCATCTGTTTGGGCTCGGGAGCAGTGTTTTGATATACACATATACGTGTCTATATACAAGTGGCTTCGACCTGTATAAAACGTATGATCTTTGAGCTAGGTTAAAATCTATTGGCTTGCAATCACAATCAGCGATGGACTGCTTCTTGGTTATATAGTGCTATTGCACTTCCTGGACATTACCATGTCGCGTGCTTGTAATATAGACAGAATTTTCATTTGTCAGTCATTGGTGAGTAGCTATGGTGTCTTAGTGGTCAGTAACTGGTGTGAGGCGTTATGCTCAGTAAGCAAGCTAATGATGCACTTTGTGAAATAATGCTACCTATGCAGTATTGTAGAGCAACCCATGGATGGATATGCATTTCATGTTTCAGTCATAGGCAAGTGGTGAGTCAGTAGTATGCCAATGGTGAGTGTTAATGGAGAGTATCTGTGACTTGGTAAATTGTGTTTGGTGAGTGTAGAATGCGTGATGGTTGCCTTGTAAGAGTGTGTGGTGAGCTTCAGGTGTCTGCTGAGTGTTTGGTCTTGGGTTATTGGTCAGGGTCAGGTGGATCTGCACTGGTTAATACGACCAATATAGGCAGGGCATACCTGTTGACGAAGGCTGAAGGGGGAAAGCAAGGATGATGAAAATTCACTATATCGATCGTCCACTTTCTCATATGATCATAATACAGACATTAGTAGAATCATTAACCAACATATAATTGTACTTAACATGCATACACCAGAGGTGTAATGTCATAACTAACCCTGCCTGTGTGGTTAATTACGGCTACAAAGTAATTTACTGTGTTTGAGATGCTGAAGTAGCACTACTGAGGAGCTGGGTTGGAGCCCTGTCCTTATTTCTAATGTTTATATTCACATGGTTTTGGTGGAGGCCGTATGGTGCCAGGTCCTCTGCTCGTGCTCCCTCTCTGCCTACTCGTGGTGGTGGTGCTGGCTGTGGTGGTGGTTACGGGGCGTGGATTTTTCCAGCAACACCGCTACCGTCGCTTCCTCCACCTGCCACGGATAGCACGGAACCAATACACAGAAGCACAGGCAAGAAGTGCGACACAAACAACACAATCGCAAAAACACAAGCATCACAACAACTGTTGTGATTTGTGCAACCACAAAGAACAGGACCAATACAACCACATAAACCACAACACTAACAACAGCTTAAGCCACAAATATCACAATAAAACAAGAATCTTATAAACCGCAACACCAAACACAATCACAAAACACAGTACCTCAGCTGCTTAAAGTACAATAAAATAGTTGTAAACTAACACTAAAAGATCAAAATCTACAACATTGCTGCACGAAACACAATTAGAATATATATAAACCATAGCTAGTGTAAACCACAACTTTAAACTAAACTATATATTATTGTCAGCATACCATCTGTATCAAAGAAAAGGGTATTTTTAGAAAAAACTATTTGAAAGATGTTGATTTTTTTTGTGACAGGTGTTACTGCAAAAGATTGGAAAACACTGAACATCAAAACCTCCACCAATACAATCGAAACTATAATCACCCATCACCACCTTTATAAAACCATTGCTACCGCTATCGCTACTACTACCACATTAACACACATCCCACGCCTTAAATAAACAATACCCACATCTATTACTGCTAAAGCACCATCAGGAAAATTAATTGTTGAGTGGGTGCATGAAAGCTTGGATGAGTGAATTCCTGGATAAATATGGTGGGTGGGTGAGTGGTGGACTAGGATAGATGTTTATGGGCTTTTTCCCCTCAAGTTCCACGTGGCCCACTTGGGTATGGTCTCTACGGACCACTAGGTGGTACTCGTGGCCCATTGATAGGTCGTGACCCACTGGCTAAGAATGATAATAATTGCATTTATAAAGTGCTTTTCACCCGAGGGTCACAAAGCGCTGCACAGAGTAGCAGAGAGAATGGAACGTCAACAACGACACAAGATGGGACTAGGGGGTGATTGGTTGAGTAACTTGAGTGCGTGAATGTAATTACCTGTGGGTAAGTGATTGAGTAGGTAGGTGAACAGTTAACCAGGTGGGTGAGATTGATTGACTAGGTCAGTGGTCAGGGCTCATTCGTCATTTTGTTCCTCTGTCAGGACTCGTCGGTGGAGGATATACCGTTTGTTCACCTGTCTCCGTCCACCACCGTCTAAACATCCTTCCCTGCCTTGAAGGCCTGCTGCATTCCCACCTCCTACACCAGGAGTGACAGACCCATGTATATGTACAGATGTAGATAGGTTACATGGCTCTTTGCATGAGAATTGCATCGAGACTCACCCACACCAGACCACCATCAACCATAAGTTGATCAGATGGGAGACCCAGATTGAGGTCATCTCTGGCTTAAATGGATATCCACCCTCAGCTCGGGAGTTTGATGCGTTTAGGAGATATTTTGTTGAGTTATTTCTGGTTAGTGTCTAAGTTAAGTTTGAATTATTGGAGATTTAAATGTGTGCTTTTGTTGGAAATGCCAAATAAATTTAAAGCATGATGTTAGTGTTTTGGACGATTTTTTTTAAATGTTTAATCTGACATGAATATTCCTCAATGCACAATGTCATTAATATAAAAAGATATAGCTAATGTTCTTGTGGTGGAAAATTTGGAAAAATGATGCTTATAAATTGAAAGAATGGCATTTCATGTCAATCACAAGGCTCATTGTAATTTTTTTGCAAGGTAAATTTTATTAGATAACGCTTAATTTATCACCCAAATTATTTATATTTAATCCCAACCGTAATCATTATGAACACCATTTCTATCAATAACCATTGTCGCCAACAATCAGGTAAAATGTGCACCACAGAGTCCTGCCCGGGTGGCACTGTCGCCTCACAGTATGAAGGTTCTGGGTTCTGACTCTGGTGTCTTTCTGTGTAAAGTTTGTGTTCGCTCCGTGCTTGCGTGAGTATTTGCCTGGTACTCTGTTTTCCTCCCACCGTCTAAAGACACGTTGCTAGCTAGGTTAATTCGCCTGCTTAGTAAATTGCCCCAAAAAGTGTGCCCTGCTGCAATGTACTGGCACGACATCATGGGTATTCCCCTGCCTTGCACCCTCTGTCGGTTAGGATAGGTTCTGCTCCACCCCCCATGCAACCCTGTACAAGATTAAGTGGATATTGATAATGAATGACAAATCCTGCCCGAAGTGGTTGGATTCCTGTGCCGGGTGCCTTTATAGAGTTTGTGTTCTCCCCGTCCTGTTGGTTTTTTCTCCGAGTTCAGTAATTAATTGTCCAATAATATCAGTATGTAGGACACTGTGTGGAAAATGTCGATGCTGGCTAACTCCCTTCTCGCACCTCAATCATTGTCTTCGAATGAATACATTCGAAATTGAATATACACGTTATAAATTGTATTTCATCACCATCATCAACATTGCTGCAGTTTTAACCATACCCTCTACCACACGTGTGTGACGAGCTTAAAATGTGATTTTAAAATTCTGTTATGCCCTCTACAGACTACGGTATGTGACACTGTCGTCGTTGTTGCTGACATTGTTCTCGCCACAACTACAGTGCTTTGTGACCCTCGGGTGAAAAATCAGGCGCTTTGTGCGTGTTGCACAAAGCGCCTGAGGATGCCTCTAACGTGAGCTGCTCTCGGGATGCGGCTGTCCCGAGAGCAGCTTTTTAAAGAAATCATCGTGCATCGAGCTGTCTAAGCCTACATCATTACAATATACGGTGTTATATTGTAATGTTTTAACACTTGCAACTTTTGTACACTGTACTGTGCATATACATAGAGACTTGTCACTCCACTGCTGGAGGAAGGCCTCACCATACCGTATTGGTTGTGAAAATTATTTGTGTACTTCACGCGTGCCAGTGCAGGTTAATGAAATAAGAAACATTGGGGAGCATCAGAGAACAAGCATAATAAGGATTGTCTGCTGCACTACAACTTGTCTTCCTGGACCTGAGTGTTGCCTTTTATACCATTGATCACCCGATCTTGAGCGACTGGAGGGTATAGGGGTCTCTGGCATTTCCTGACATTGGCTGAACTCCTACCTTTCTGATGGTAAGCAGTTAGCCTTGGAGGACAAAACTTAGAGCCATCCTGTTTTGTTTGGTGTTCCTCAGGCTTTAGTTCTCGGCCCACTCCTCTTCAGCATTTACATACAACCACTTGATTGCTTTGTAAAGCTGCTCTTGGGACAGTCGCATCGATTGCGCCTCACGTTAAGAGGGATGCCTCAGGCGCATCCTCAGGTGCCCGAGGATGCCTCTAACGTGAGGCGAAACGTCGCGATGGAGGGAGAGGGAGCGATCGGCGCGGCTGTCCCGAGAGCAGCTTTTTGAAGCAATCGTGCATCGAGCTGTGAAAACCTATATCACTACATGCAACCTCTTTGCCATATCCTACACAGCCTCAATCTCAACTGCCATTGCTATGCCGATGACATCCAAATATATATCCACGCAAAGCCATCCATCATTGTGTCTAGTCTTTGCATGCAGTCCTCAGTCAATTGCGAAGGCTAGGCTTAATTCATATTTCCTAAAATTAAATGGTCTCAACAGTTTTGCTCGTCGAAATCGCGCACCAATTGTCCAAGGCTGAACCTATCCAATTGATGCTTGACGTCCGGAGTCTAGGTGTGACTTTATTCCTCACTTTGCTTCGAGACACCAATGTGACGAAGGTAGCCTATTTCCATCTCAGAAATAGTCACTGTGCAACATCCTGTCACCTTCTGATGCAATGCATTGCTCCCTGGCACCCCTGCCTATCAAAGTCTCCAACATGCAGAATGGGGCTGCTTGAGTCCTCACTCGCACACCCATTCACGATCACGTCCCCAGTACTGATGTCTTTCCACTAATTACCGGTTAAATACAGAATTTTATTCAAGATCCTCCTCACCTATACGGATTTCACTGGCGCTGCTCAAATATACATCCGTGACCTACTTCAGGCACCACCCTCAACATCACTTCGATCCTTCCAATACAGGCATGCTACATGTGCCCAGATCGCACCTCCATTCGATGGGTGACTTGGAGCAGTGCGCGAGAAGACTCTGGATTCCCCTGGCATTGGAAATTCGTTAAACTGAATCCCTGGGCATCTTCAAATCCCATCTCAAAACTCACTTTTTACATAAACTGTTAATACGGCTCACTTGTCGTCCCGGGATGATTGCTCGCCGACCTGCGCCTGGCTCGGGAACATTCCTTGTGATGAATTTCTTTTTTTTAAACTTATTTTATGTCCTCTAATTTATTGCCACTTTGATTTTCAGTTGTACTGTCCTGATGTTTTTGTTGGCGTGCCATTCTCTCCACAGCTCACATTTGTATAAAAAAGAAAACCCCAAAAAACGTTATTGTTGCAGATTTGTTATGTCGTAACTGACATGTCGTTCTCTCCACAACTTTGTACAGTGCTTCGTGAACTTCTGGTGAAAAGCACTCTGGAAGTGTAATTATTATTACAATCTGGCCCCTCAATATATAATACCTGTTATGCAAACTTGAACTATACAGATTTGAACACACCACATTGATCCACATCCACAATTGTGTACAGACGCATATTTATTAATTAAACACATCTGACGCAGGTCTACAATGAGGTGGACTGTACAGGTAAATTCAACATTGTGAGCTTCCTATCACCAAAATCACCACAATATGATTTTCAAACACCGCTAATTTTTATATAAAATAAATTCGTGGAAAATATCCCAAAAATAGTTAAGACTGTTAAACACTCAAACACTACCCTATTATATTTTTTAAATACATTCCATAAACCTCCATGTGCATCTAAATTGCTGTGTTTAGGATTGGGTCCTCATTCTTCATATTTTTGTCTCAATAGGTACATAATGACCATGTCAGATACTCAGCCAGAAAGTTCAAGTTCCTGGGTGTAAAAGTTGAGGCCAGGATTCAAATGTTTTTGTCCGAGTTCAAAACTGTCATGTGTTGGAGACAGAGCCAAAGCTGAGATGCTGTCTGAGCCCTGGTTCTGATTGTCTTTCTCTAAAGTGGTTCATAATGCTGGTGTCAGGAGCAGAACTAACATATACACGTATATTAGCTTTCATAAAAATCCTCAAACTTTTATATTTTTTGCATGAGCAGTCATTTGATTGCCCTGTAAAGAAATTGTCTCTTTAGGGTTTCTAAAAAATGTAAGGCATAGAGGTTTTGCAGATTTCTATACATCAAAGTTAATGCACTTGTCGATAGTTTAATACGTATGTTTAGAAATATGTTACTTTAATGTATGAGTGTATGAAGGTGTAATGGAATGTTATAAGCATATATAAATCCACGTAGTAACAGTAGAACATAGCTCTACAAACCTGAGCTTGATTTTTATTGATAACATCAGTGGTAAATGATATCAAAACTGATTGCCTCAACCTTTAATGACTACCTGATGCATAAAATCTCAGTATGGGGGGAGACAGCATTTTTCCTAACATTTCCCGGCAGTTGGGGGGGTGGGTGGAGAGACTGAGTGTTAATGTGTGCATCTGTATATGAATACATGCTTGTTTGTAGACTCAGTAGTTGGGTTGCAAAAATCTTCACATTAATGAGTCCTCAGTTGATAATCTGTAAACAAAAAAAATGTACATTATCAAAGAAGAGGATTCAGCTACTCTTAATGGTGGTGGTGGTGGTGGCGTTTGTCATTGCCACTATCGCTTACCTCCACTCTGTGTGATGTACCGCACCCAAGGCAGGGCCTGATATCCACTCTTCTCTATGATCTTCAGATAACGAACCTGAGACATGGGGAAACAAACTGAGTGAGGGATTGAGTCAGTAGGTGAATGGGTAGTTGAATCAGATTTGTGAATGAGT
This sequence comes from Mordacia mordax, assembly GCA_036362905.1. Lineage (NCBI taxonomy): Eukaryota > Metazoa > Chordata > Hyperoartia > Petromyzontiformes > Petromyzontidae > Mordacia > Mordacia mordax. The sequence goes on from JAZEWT010000001.1 coordinate 22,885,940, forward strand.
CGATGGGTTTGTGGATTGAATGAGTCACCTGAATTCCAGAAACTGTGAAATATGGAATCTCAAACTTGACAGTCACCGGAGGTCTTCCTTCCAGCTCCTCCGCTTCCACACTTGGCAAGCCAAAGTGAGCCCTTAACAAAAACTCTTTACCACCCTGTATGACAGGGGGAAAGGGAGATATGACGAGAGATGGGCAAAAGAGACATGGGCACAGCAGGATACATGGGAAAACATGAAGGAAGAAAAGTGCCAGAATGAATACACTTGAAAGATAAAAATGTTTGGATGTGACGGGTCATGTAGGAAGAAAAAGACATGGGCCGAAGAGGCATGAAGTAAAAGTAATTTGGGAGAAGAATGGGACATGGAGGAGAATACGTGGAGAAAGACACCAAGAGAAGGCAGACACTGAGAATATGGTCATACCGGAAAGGACTTGATTGTCCACACAATGACACTTTCTTCAGGTACCCATTTGGCACTTCCACTGCTACTCTTAAACTTGGGTGAATCCGCATCGCTGGGAACCGGGATTCGAACCTCGACATTGTTTGCTGTGGAGCGATGCTTGAATTGGCTTTTGGCCTAAAAGAAAACCACAAAATATACAACCTTAACAGACATGGGGAAGTATTGGGTGGCTTGCATTGCACCTGGCTGTCTTTGTTTTCCTCGTGGTGGTCGTTGCACATTGCTTCAGGTAGTCCTTTGAATCCGATTTGACCTAAAGGAGGCTCAGGGCTGGTTCAGATTATGAGCAATAGTGTTGGGTGTGAGTGGGCATCGAACTTAGGTCACCAGGTTCATATGGCAGTGAGCTAAATACTACACACACCATCACTCCATACACCTATACAGCAGTCCCCAGTTTATGAACAAACTCCCATAAGATACTATCAACTGCAGTATACTGCATGCAGTATACAATATAAAACAGTAACATTAAATACTGTGTTGTTTTCGACTTATGAAAGAAACACAGAAAAACAACCCATTCGTAAGCCAGGGGACTGCCTGTATACACGAGCCAGGAGCATTTAAAGTCTTGAGTCAGTCCAGTCTCTGTTTCAAAGGCCCAATGGCTGTGTAAAACATTAAATGGGCACCTTTGATATCCAAGGGTTGCGTGATGGGTTAAGACGAATTTACAACAACTTATGTCAAAGGACATATGTTCCTTTGACCTAGTTTAACGCACCTACCTAAAGTCAAATAATATGAATGGTTAAATTATTTCGGGGACAAAAAATGACAATAGGCTTATGTGATCTGAATGTAATAAGAATATTTGTACTTCTCGAACGTGTTTCACCTGAGGGTCACAAAGCGCTGCATAAAGCGGTGGAGCGAAAGGCATGTAAGCAAAAACGACATGAACGACATAATTTTTTTTTTGTTACAAATCTGAGCTGTGTAGAGAATGGCACATCAGCAACATCAGAGCAGTTCAATTGAAAGTCAAAAATGGCTATAATTTAAAGGACATAAAATAAGAGAATGGACTCCTTATTTAGAAAAATCGTGATCACAAGAAAAGCTGAACCTAATTAGCATCGAATAGGTAAACTGTCCATTACAAAAGAATGATTTCCAACGGGCTCTTGATTAAGTCGTAACAACCAATAGATCTGAAATATAGGTAGATGTTTTCTTTCTCACCTTAACCATGATCTCCACTCTGCTGTGAGAAAACTTTTCAATGACCGATTCAATCCAAATTAAGGGCTTCACCTGTGAACACATGTACACACAAACATTTCAAGACATTTGTTTGCAAACAAACATGTACACACAAGTGTATACATATATACATGAACATATGATTTACATGCAGAATATAACTCAGGTCCTGTGCAAATTTGACAAACATGACTAATAACTTCGAGTAACATGGATCAACCCAAAACCCAGGTTCCACGGGTCACATCTGAAAACCATCTACTCTCTTGCCCTGAGGGTTGGATTGTAAAATCAGCTGTACTGAAATGTACCTGTTCCCGTCTCCATGGGTTCTTTGCCCACTAAATCGCATTGCAACAGTGGGGAAAATGCCAGGCTGATGACTGATTCCTATGCTGTAATGGAAATGTCTCACTTGTGAGTGAAAATGCTGCTGTGCTCAAACTTGTAACGAGTCTAAAATTAAACCACAAACAAGTGAATAGAGATGTGCAAATGCTTATAAAAATGTACCACATTCAACATTAATAATATGCAGTTTTTACTACCTTACAGCAAGTATATACGAGGTTGACGTTTCAGGCAATGGACCTTCAGAGGACAGTTGGAGATGGAAATTGGCACTGGTGAATGAAATTAACTGAATAAAAGAAAACTGAAAAATGTGTAACTAATGCAAGTACACATTTTCTCTCTTTGAAGGTAAGAAAATAAATATAAATTTATTAACGCCTTAGCCTTTGGAAAGTGCAATGACGAAACGCTTACATAACTCCAGAATAACCGGTTGTGTGCACACCTAGTCAAATTCCAATGACAGCAGATGATGTGACAAAAGTAATTGTTTAACTCAGGGCCTTGATCCGACACCCACCAACAATAGTAGCTTCCCATAATCCAGTTATGCTATCACATAGGATATTCATTTAAATGAGATTTTACAATCTGTTTATGGTTTGTTTTATGTTCAGTGTCTAAAAGAAACCTATTATGTTAGATTTAAACTTATATTTTTCAAAAATCTTTTTGCTTAAGGCCTCCTAGCAAAAAGTGTAATCTTCAGTCACTATCCTCCCTCTACTTTAACAGGAGTCGTTGCTGAATACATTAGCCTATATTTTTCCACTATAAGGAAGCGGTGATGGCAATTGTAATGTGTTCCTATATACACATATACATACATGTACACACACACATTTTCCCTCCTTGCATCTGCCTTGTGTCATGGACTATTCATGTGGCACTGTGTCCTCACGTATGCCCATATTCCCATATTACAGAATACAAATTCCCCTGCCTCATACACCTGCCCTTGTTCCCATGTCCCAGTGATTGTGCCCCTTTGTCTTACGTGGGTGTACAGACGGTAGCTCATTAGCTCAAACTCTCCATCCGGTGGGATGAAAGAGATGGTTCGATCGTTGTCAAAGCGAGAGAGACGCACGCATTGATGGAACTTCACATCCTCCAGCTCAACTCCCTTATTCTTGTCTCCTGGGAGACACAAATACACATAGAGGCGCCCACAGAACAAAGGGGAATGGAGACACTGGAGATAAAAGGAGTCAACAGGGAGGCGAATAAAGACGTAGAGTGGTGAAGAGACGTGGGGAGTCGAAAGACACGAAAAGAAAGAAGTCAGGGAGGAAACTTAAATTTTAAAATGTAACATTGAGCAGTGTTTGTGATGCTGCTGCTGTTGGTTGATTATGATGTTGATAATGCCACTGCTACTGGTAAGGATGATCAAGATCATAATAATTTATTTACTCACGTCCCGTCTGCTCAAACAGGACCTTGTCATTCAGTCCAAGTCTCAACTCTGGCATTCCGGAGAGAATGACCCTCATCTTCACTGTCCCCACAATCTCACTCCGGAGCACCGAGCCTGTCGCACTCACCTGTAAATAAACATCATGTACTGCATCACCGTCATCTACAGCATCATCATCGTGAATCATTTCACCACCAATACAACCATCACGAACACTTGCAGCACACCATCACTTCAACCACTACCAGAATTATTTTAACAACCACTGAATCTTGCTACCACCAATAAACCAATCACCACTGCCAACATCTCAAATAATTTCCACAACTCTCACTGCCATCACCACCACCCCCTCCTTTCTCACCAAAAGGTTGACGGACTCAATGACATCCATGAAAACCTCGTTCTTCCGGTACTTGATACCCTCCGATCGCCACGACACCGCGTTGGTTACGGTTGCTGGGGGGCGGGGTGCCCCAACTTCCAGCTTGTGCCCCTCTTGAGTGATGTATCTACCGATTAGGTGACAGAGTGAGCAGACATTATGCGTGGCCAATCAAAAGTCCACGGTCCACCTTATCCTTACCATGTCTTTCCTTGTCCTTGTTTTTGTTCTTGTGTTTTGTATACCTCTCTTCCACAAAAGTTACCTGCAAATTCGTAAAGCCCAGTTTTCATTTTAGCACCATGGGAGACCACAAAAAAGTGTGGAGACAACCAGAACTGATACCAATAATTATGCAAGCTCTATGGCTCTAAACTGGGATGTTACGCCATGAATGAGGATCTCCATTCTCCCCCTGGTACCCCCTTCTTTAAGTGGCCCCCTTTTTTAATCCAGTTTCTGTTTTCTGGGTGTTCTAACATGTCTTCCTGCTCCTCAAGCACTCTTTCTACTCTATGTACTTTCCTCCTCCCTGTCTGCTATTCTATCTCTCCCTCCTCCCTATGTCTCACTATCAACCTACTTCCTGTCTCTCTTTTGGTTCTCATGTTCCCCTTCTCCACATGCATCTCCATGGCTCTCACTCTTGCAGGACGCGACTCTCTGTCGTCTGGGGGTATCCGAAGTCCATGATCTCATCCAGGAGCTCATAGACGATCACAAAGTTGTCCCTTATGCTCTCCTCTTCCAGCTCCTTGAAGTACTCAGTGAACACCTGCACAGCAAAGCATGGGGAGCCAGGGTCAAGGAAGAGACAGATAAAGGAGACATTAGGAAACAGAATGGGCATGGGAAGAGAGAGTAGAAGCGAAAAGAGACAGGGAGAAGAGATAGAAAGGGAAATGCGGACAACATACCCAATGATGAAAAAGGAGACATGGGAAGATGAGACGTGGAGAGGTGAAGGGAGGCACAGGGTAATAATAATATTTGCATTTCTGGAGTGCTTTTCACCGAGGGTCACAAAGCGCTGACAGTGCTGTGGGTAGAGCAGGATAGCACAAACGGAAGAACGGCTAAAGTTCCAGAAAACCTGGAACCAAACATTTCAAAATATCTTAAAAAAACAAAACAAATGGGATGTCCCTATTAAGGTGCTCAGACGTAGGTTTAGAAAATATGGCTTATTGAGTAATTCAATTATTTAATACAAAACTGAATGTACCATCACCGTCCCAGTTTGGATGAAAATGTCATTTCATCTGTGACACATACCAGTGTTTAATGAGCATTTCTCCTTGATAAAGGCGAGTACATTATTTCTATCCAAATCAGAGTATTACAATATGATTGACACACTTCATGGTTACACTACTACTAATATAATTACTCCAATATCCAAAGTGCCTCAAATGTATGTCCAAAACCATAGACCAGTCCATACACGAGTTCTATAATTTCCCTGGAGTCTCCATGTAGGGGGCTCACCTCCACGATCTTGTAGAGGAACGCGAACACTAGTGCTGCGTTCGCATTTTTCTTTGTAGCAGAGACGACTTGTGCGATGAGTTGTCAAGAAGCATGACAACCATATGTCACCGTGTCTCAATGTCTCCCTTCTCATTTCCCTCCTTACCCACATCTCCATACTCAACCCAATGTTTCCCATATCCTTTCGATGTCTCTTTTCTCCGTGCCTTCCTGCTACTTTGCGTATCTGCTTTCCCCACCCTATATCTCATTTCACCCCATGTCTTCCCCTCTCTGCGTGTCATGTTATAGTCCCTTGTACTTTATCTGCACGTGTCCCCGTGTCTCCCTTATGTTCATTATTCCTATTTTCTCCGTTGCTCCTGGCTCTGTTATGTGTTTCTACCTTCTAGTGTCTTCTTTTACCCTGTATGTCCCTTCTCTAAGTGTTGTTTCTCTCCGTGACTCCCTTTCCCTCCTGGCCATGTGGTGTGTAGCCGTAGTGTGTTCCTGAGTCTCAGGATACGGTAGATGTTCTTGTGCTTGATCCACAGGAGACGCGTGTCACCGTGCTGCAGCACAGGGCTTGAGATAGAATTCTCCTCACGCTCGTGAAGCAGAGACAGGAACGCATCCCCCGTAGATAAATCCACGTCCCCACGGTAATTACGACTCAACAGGACCTGAAACAGTGACACCATCAGAGTGGGCATCACTATCATCGTCGACACCGGTATAATAACCACTATCCTCACTTATCACCATTATTATCATCACCAACAACATTGACAATGCCACCCAAACCACCATCACAATCCACGGAATCATTATTGTACTAATGTAGCTTTCTCTGCTCGATGCATGATGATTGCTTACCAAAGCTACTCTTTCAGCACAGCCGTGTCACGCACTTTTCTGAAAGAGCAGCTTTAGTAAGCAAGAATCATTAGTCAACAAACACCGTTATCAGTAGCAGCTCTATAACAATCGGCAAATCAGCAACAATAACGTATTCATCAATACCTCCATCCATCCCCCCGTTATCCTTGTGTCTCCTTTATCATCTCCAACGTGTGCAGAATGCGGCTGCTAGTCCTCACCCGCACACGCATCCACAATCCCATATCCCCAGTGCTGGTGTCTCCACTGGCTACCAGATAAATACAAGATTTAATTCCAGATATTCCTTCTCACCTACAAGGCTCTCACTGGCGCTGCTCCAACATACATCCATGACCTACTTCAGGCACCCTCCTCAACACCAGAACTTCGATCCTCCAATAAGGGCTTGCTGCATGTGCCCAGATCACGCCTCTATTTGATGGGTGACAGCCTTCTCGTGCACTGCTCCCAGGCTCTGGAATGCCCTTCCATTGTAAATTCGGTCCGCTGAGTCCCTGGGCATCTTCAAGTCCCGTCTCAAGACTCACTTGTTCTGTAAGGCATTGAAGTCCTCTGACTAGGACTATTGATGCTGCTCACTGTTATTGTGCTTGAATGATGGCTCGCTGCCGACCTGTGCCTGCTCAGGAACACTTATTCCTTCCTTTTTTGTTTGAACAATTATTTTATCTGTTATTTTATGTTCTTCATTGATTTATGGCCATTATTTTACTTTTAACTGATCTACTGTTGTCGTTGTTGTTGAGATGCCGTTCTCTCCACAGCTCTGTGCAGCCCTTTGTGACCCTCGGTTGAAAAGCACTTTAGAAGTGCAGATATTAATGTTGCCAAGTCCCACCTTTTCCACGTCGCCATTATCGTGTTTCTACTTTCCCATGTCGACCTTCACCTGCCGAATTTCTCCCACTGATTGAGTTACCCTTTTCGTATCTCCACTTCACCACATCCGGCGATGGACTGGCGTCCCATCGTCGGTATATCCTTGCCTTGCGCCCTGTGTCTGCCGGGCTAGGCTCCGGCTTCACCGTGACCCTGTATAGGACTAAGCGGTTTCAGACAATGAGATGAGATGAGACTTCACCACATCTCCCTTTACCTTCCATGTCTCACCTTTCCACATCTCCCTTCATCTCCCCATGTCTCCCTTCTCGTGTATCTGTGTTACAAAAGCCACCTTTTCCATTGGTGGAATCATATTTATCACAACCCAGAGGCAAAGAAATGTAATTATTTCATTGGGATCAGCCGATCAAAAGTGGAAGGAAGTAGTGTTATGTGTGAAACATGCCGGCATCGGATCCTGAATCTCGGAAACAAGGGAAGAGGTAAGGCAACAGAAACAAGGAGATAGGAATAGATTTACCCCTTCAACAACAGTGCTTCTGCCCACTTTCGGATTGACACAAAATTATTAATTTAGTTTGGGGCTGGGGAAGGGGGGCATTCCCCAAACTAAATGTAACTATAGTGACCTTGGTCGTTCTTGGAAATCTTCGTGTCCAGAGTTCTCCGCTCAACATCATTGATGACTGCTTCCAAAAGCTGCTTAATCCTGTACAGGGTCGCGAGGGCCGCAGCCCATCCCAGCAGATTGTGCAAGGCGGGGCAATACCTAGGATGTGACGCCAGTACATCACAGCGCACGGGGCAATTTACTCAGCAGGCCAATTAACCTGGGCAATAGTTTGTTTCACCAAAACAAGCTTAGGGAGGTCACATCTGCGATCACTGCCGTCAACAGCACCGACATGAACAGCAACATAACCGTTCGAACCCAAATGGATCTTCACTGGTTAAATAAAGTATGCGTTTGCACTGCGTGCACCACGCGCCTGGACTCAATGAGTAACCGTTTGATTAACAGAGCAGAAATCATTGACCAGCACTACCCTTGGCATTCACGCTCACAAGGTCACAGCACGGCACACACTGAACCCTCAGGCAGCGTCAGTCTGCCACTACAAGCCCGATATTAAAAATAACACTTAACAAGCCTCGATGTGGATCAATAAGCCACGGACACTGAACCAAATGGAGCCTCGCTCTGGCTGTTTGAGCCTCCCGGATTGTCGAACTAATGATGGCTTTAGTTTGGCTGCGTGAAAGCGAGGGCGCGTTAGTGGGGCTCCGAACTCTTGGTTCTCGATCAGCTTTAAGTGTGTGTCGGTCTCGATGCGCCATAAAGGAAGGCTGTGTTTGGCTCTGAGCATACAAGGCCGCGTTAACCTATAGTCCATAAACTCTGGAGAGCACGAAATCAACTACAGGCTAATTTAAGAGT
>JAZEWT010000001.1:22895214-22936459 GCA_036362905.1 Mordacia mordax
CACAGCCTATTCCGGCCGACAGAGGGCAGAAGGTGGGGGAATAATATTTGCACCCGAGGGTCACAAAGCACTGCACAGAGCTACGGAACGGCATGTCAACAACGACAATGGAAAATCAGCAACATCTTTTTTTTTTACAAATCCGAGCTGCGGAGAGAACGGCATGTCAACACCCCATCAGGACAGCTCAACTGAAAGTCAACTAGTAACAAAAAAATATTGGACATAAAGTGGAAAAAAAAATAAGGAAGGAATGTTCCCGAGCAAGCGCAGGTCGGCAGAGAGCCATCATCCCGACACAACATTGCACCACATCAACAGTCCTAGCCGGAGGACTTGAAAGCCTTACGGAACAAGTGAGTCTTGAGACGAGATTTGAAGATGCCCAGAGACTCAGCTGACCGAATCTCCAATGGCAGGGCATTTCAGAGTCTCGGAGCAGCGCGCGAGAAGGCTCTGTCACCCATCGAATGGAGGTGCGATCTGGGCACATGCAGCAAGCCCGTATTGAAGGATCGAAGTTGTGTTTAAGGGGGTGCCTGAAGTAAGTCACGGATGTATGTTGGAGCAGCGCCAGTGAAAACCTTGTAGGTGAGAAGGAGGATCTTGAATCGAATACCCAGAATATCACGCCAGTACATCGCAGGGCACAATTTTGGGGCAATTTACTCAGCAGGCCAATTAACCTAAGCAGCAGCGTGTCGTTGGACGGTGGGAGTAAATCAGAGTGCCCAGCGAACACTCACGCGAGCATGTGGAGAGCAGGTAATCTCTACACAGAAAGGCAGTCGAGCCCGGGAATCGAACCCCTGCATTCTTGCCGAGGCGAGTGCTACCCACTGTGCCAGTGGTCTAAAAGTTCAAATTTGCCAATACTGTACTGTAGAAATCAATGATTTTATATAGAAAAGCATAACGACAAACTTTCAGTGTATGTCCCACTAGTATGGGGGGATATGTGCTTACATGTTATTGGAACCAAGTTCTTTTTTAAGTTTGTGTATTTGTATTGACTAGTGTTTTTAAAGGGTTGCATATGCTCCTTTCGTGCTACTAGAAACCTAATGTCCAATGCCACTATTGCTCGTCTTTTATTAATTTATTGTGGTGTGCAATCTTGAGTGCTGCTTACTTTATGATCATGGCTATTACTCTATGGGTACTCTTTTGCCAGTATACATATGTAAGATTACAACAGGTTTTACCGTATCTGGCGATAATGCAGGTGTTAAGATTTTAACACCTGCATGTTTTACCGTATCTGGCGATAATGCAGGTGTGAAGATCTTAACACACATATGGCTATTACTGTTGATGCTGCTCACTGTTGTTGTGCTTGGATTATGGCTCGCTGTTGACCGGCACCTGCACAGGAATAGGTATTTCTTTCTTAGTTAACAATTTATGTCCTTCATTGATTTAGTCATTATTTTACTTTAATTGATCTACTCCGATGTCGTTGTTGACATGCCGTTCTCTTTACAGCTCTGTGCGTTTGGTGACCCTCCGATGAAAAGCGCTGTAGAAGTGCAAATATTACTATGGTTGGGGGTTCCTCTGTAGAAGTTGGGTGTTGTGAGTTTAATTGTGCAACCTTGCTTGTTACTGTTTACTTTCATGATTATAGTTAGAGCTTCATTGATGCACATTGTTTTGTAAAGTTTATTTGCTCTTTTATTCTAAATGTTACGTTGGTCAATTCGCACGTTTGTCGCAAGAATCCCGCATCTAGAGCTTGCAAGCTCACTGAGTGCATTATGCCGTGATAATAATCTGCATATGTAGGTGAACAAAACTGTGACATCAGATATTTGCTAACTTAAAATGTCAGCTACTGTATAGCGGAGTGGGAAAATAATTATGATAGAATAATTATTAACGTCATTAATGATCTAATACAAACGATTGCCCAAACAAAAGTCTGGATGTTCAGTTAGTATCACTGTTGGCTTACGGTACATTTAAAGCAATGGCACTACTATGATGTGCAGGCAGTGCAGTTGCTCTGACAAACATGGACTGGAGGGGCCAACTGCCAGGCTACATAAAGGGAAAATATACAGCCTCATTTCATTCCTTTTACTGGGACCTATGCCAACCAGGCTTCGCCAATGGGACAAACATTTTACATCGCTGGAGTCTCGTGCTAAACACAAATGTACAATCCCCACCATTGAACCAAGTGGTTAGTCTCCTGTGGAATGTGATAATATATCCGTTAGGGGAAAAGGCCCAGGACTAGTTATTTGTACGACTATGTAAAACATTTTTTTAAAAGTACAACTCATGAATACATTAAATGTGTTCCTACATGTAGGGGTCATTTAACAAGTGAAGTGTATTATATTATAGTTGATAAGCGATGGCATTCTCAATTCAAAATCTTTATTTAACCAGGTGAGAGCCACTGAGATTTATTATCCTTCTGAGGGACACCTGGGATCCAGTAATTTAGTTTGGGAAAATAGGAATCTGTACAATATTAAAACATTCTCAAAATTACGGTTAAAGGAATATTCCATTTCAGCATTAATATGCATTATGGAAGGTTAGTAAACATCGCCTCAGCTAAATATCAAATGTTGAATAAAATATCTATAAACCACAAAATAAACACAACCGTAAACTATGACGGCTTATGGGAAAACCTGTGGTCTGACGAGTGACAGATGAAACTGTTGTCTGCACGGCCGCTGGCACTGATTGATCGGTGCCACACTGATCCACAAACACCGAGGAAAACTTTTCATCTCACTCTTCACGCCACAATATTACTGGTCACAAAATGTTTTCCCATCAAGCAATACTTTTCGTGCGGAAGGCATCAAGAGCCTGATCCGGAGGCGTTCAAGATCTCTTTCACACTTTTTCTCCCAGACCTCTCCACACAAAAAATACAATTTCAACGTCAACGTTTTCTGACGTTTTTGCATCCCCCACGTATATATTTTTCCCAGGTTTTCCTCAGAATTTTTTTTATCTCCATGTTCTCTGCAGTTGTTTCAGTTTCACCAATGTTCGGTAAACACAAAGGACACACAAACAGGTATTCATCTTTCACCCTGGCACATAATAAGCTTGGAACATTAAGTAATTCTATATTTGATATTATTCGCTGTAAAGTCAATCCCGTTGTCCGGCCACGAACCTTGTAAATGAGCAACACGTAAAAAACAGCTGAGATTTTACATTTTAGACATTAGTTGTGCAACTCATGCACAATGGCACATTAGGTTGCGTATTAAGCAATCCACATTTATAGTCTGACATTCTTAATGACTATAGAGGAGTTACAATGTAAAAACATTTTTTACATCAAGACAAAGTCTGTAAACATTACCAAACCATTACTCAAGAAAGCAAACAAAACGTTAAAATATTTTGTTCTTTTATCACAATTTCATTTTAGGAAAAACAATTCTACTTATAACTTGTCATCTTTATAACTATTTTAACAACATTCTAATTATATTCACGTCATTTAAAAACAAATAACTCACTGGCATTCATTTACTGTTGTGATTGACATATCTTTGTAAACCAGTTGTGAGCCATATCATACCATGCATGTCTCATTTATTTCTCACTGATGCGTGCAAAAAAATTGAAGATATTAACTGTTAACTATGTTACCAAGGCTATTCATAGGTTAACTGTCACTCAAAAAACCGCAGTCAAATACAACTGACGAACTGCAAGTGTTTTAGGAAATGAAAATACTGTTCATAGATGGTGAAGTTATGTTTATTTAAGTTTACTGAAGATGATATTCACTGCAATGTAAAATGGTTAATTAATATGTAATGACTTTAAATATTATTTGCACTGTGACTCAAAGTTATCGTGTTAATATAATTATATAAGATTACAACAGGTTTTACCGTATCTGGCGATTATGCACCTGCATAATTGCCAGGCATAATTGCCAGGCAATTATGCAGGTGTTAAGATCTTAACACCTGTTGTAATCTTATGTATGTAAACTGGCAAAAAAGTACCCATAGCGTTAATATAATTATGTCAATTAAAATACCAGATGAATGTTTTAAATGTATGGAGTGCTCGTGCTAACTTCTGCCAACTCCTGTTTCAAGAGATATCACCACTCCACAAGGCAGACCAGGTATCTAAGATTAACAGCATGGCATAGGGGAGAGCAGCATTATGCAGTGACGTTTCTGGTAGAAAATGCTAAACCAGCTTTAGCCGGTAGGTGTGCCTCACAGAGAAGTGTGTTTGAGCGATAATAGGAGTTTAAAGATGCGCTTAAGTTGGTCGAGAGTGATGAGGATGTAAAAACACAATTCCTGAAATAACACTGCATGTGTTTGAAAGAATTACACGTTTCTCACATTTAGGCAAAACGGCATCAATAGGGTATGTGTACGTGTAGCAGGGGAACACAGTTATAAACAGGATTTCGATCACTTCACCTTCAAATTCATCACAATCAAAAGTGCATGTTCATCATCACTAACCCTTCTAGTGTCAAAATTAAATGGAATTTCAATATTCTATATGAAAGTGAGCCGAGCATCATGGGGACCATTGAAAAGAGAGGATTGTATTTTTACCCGCTTTTACTTAACTTACATTGGGGGGTGTGTGTAATAGTTAAAATCTTTGAGCACAAAATTAAAGCATTTCTGATAACGCTAGAGAGCTGAAATTTTGCACAGGGGCATAACGCGGATGACAATGCAATATTATGAAAAGTTTGAAGACCGGTGACAAGCCGATTCTGGGCCCGCCATAGAAACGATCCTTTCAAATTACTATTTATTCACTCTGATTGGGACGATTTTTCCCCGATGCCAGATATGCACTGAGCTGACTTGACATTTTTACGTCTGTAGGTGGCAATTCCTAGTTAGGGATGAACCAGTCCACAACTTTACACCTCTTAACGGTTTCTAGAAATTAATCGGGTTCTTGCTCATCAAAAATTGCTGGGTGCAAGAATTCTGTTTTGTTGATTAACAATTCAAAGAGCTTGACTTGATTTGCAAGTATACATCAAACAATAAATGGCTAAGACCAAAAAAAGTAGAAAATAAAATAGGATAAAAATTTAAATTTTAAATGACCCGCTTTTACCGCACTCAAAAGTAGAATATAAAATTTTTTAACACAAAATCAATCTATCTAGGGATACAGACTAAAAGCGGGTGGCCAAATACTGACCGTATAAGACGACAATCATATTTTCCTTTTATGAAAACCTTTAAACCATTCTGATATTAAGTGATAACTGATAGTTGTTCCTTTTACAAAACATTAGAAAAACACGTATTTATGACTAAAATCATTAAAATGTAAATCTCACTGTGTTTTCAGTCAATCGTAAGTCACATAGTCAGTGTTTGGCCACACGCTTTTAGTCAGTATCCCTAGATAGATTGATTTTCTGTAAAAAAAAAAAAATATTACGGGAAGTGTAGACATGTCATGGAAAAGAGGGTAAGTCAGTCATTGGCAGAAAAGTAAAGGAATCTATTACGGTTGGACGTTGAATTGGCAGTAGGAAATGTTAGATAACGAGAGCAAGAACAAAGAAGTGTTCTCCCATTGACAGAAGCATTCACAAGGTATTGCGAGGGGAGCAGATGAAATGAGAGGGGAGAGATATGTAGGGGCAAATCCATGGAGGATCTTTAAAATGTTGAATACATGCGTGTCACTGATGTGGAACTGTATTGAGAACCAATAGAGGGCTCCTAGAGTGGGAGTGATGTGGTTTAGAGTAATCGGGGAGAACAAAGCAGAGAGTTGCAGTCGTCAAGGCGAGAGGTGATGAAGGCGTGCATAAAGGCATGTGTAATGAAGACATTCATAACTTACGTTAATATTATTGTCCATCATCGATTACACGCTCTCAACATTATAATGTAAAATTATGTAATCCTGTGTATGCTTATAAACTCTAACATAAAAGATGTTGACTTGATGTAATTATAATACTCGATGTAGCTGTTATTCCCATAATTATATTGTAGACTAAACAAATATAGATATTTATTTGAGGAACACAACTCAAAAGGCCATCAGAGTATGTATACCAAGGTCAGATGTCAAAGGCGGGCTGGGAAAAAATCGATGATATAAAAAGTTGAGTGACAGCATGTTGGAGTGCTTTTAAAATCTGATTTTTAAAACTAGAAGTAAAAAAATCTGTGTCACTAAAGAATGAATAACGCTTCAGTCCGTTCATATTATTTGCTGTAACAAAAGGATCATAATCACGGATTATTATAAATTTGAAGAGCTCAACAGTTTTGCAAAGAAGCATGGAGGGTTAAAAGCTTGGAATCATAGACACAGCAAGAGGAAGACATGGATCAGAAAACACAAATTCGAGATAGCAAACTGCCCATTAAGTGGGTTTTGGGCAGGACAAATCACTGGACGACAGAATGTCCGCAGAAGGAGGAACACGTTCCAGATAAAGACTACCAAGATACAGACCAATGACATCATCTAGTGCGCAAGAGCTAACTGTATTTCTTCACTGCAAGACATTGAATAATGGAGATGACTCAGGGGAGGCCTTCATGCAGCAGTGAACATATCACAGCTGCTGGTGGCGACCCCATTATGGTAACGATGCACTTGTACATTTAAATTGAATGAATGCTGAGGTTGTGTTCAACCACCTGTTGGCCGTGATGAACAGTGTTAGAGATCGCCTTTTGGTTTGCATCACTGCATGCGGAGCTGATAATCTGGACACAAAAAGGAAAATAAGACAAGGTGAAGTTCTCTTTCTGCTCAAAAAAGCAAAGAGGTGAACTGCTATGGACTGATAACGGTGCTGATAGTGATAATAATGTTGCTTGTCATATTTGCTGATGCTTCTACTGATGTCACTGGTAATGCCATGACAACCATTAATGCTATTAAAGATGTTGTTAATAATGATGCTTCT
The DNA here is from genome assembly GCA_036362905.1 of Mordacia mordax. Classification (NCBI taxonomy): domain Eukaryota; kingdom Metazoa; phylum Chordata; class Hyperoartia; order Petromyzontiformes; family Petromyzontidae; genus Mordacia; species Mordacia mordax. The sequence goes on from JAZEWT010000001.1 coordinate 22,902,140, forward strand.
GATGATGACAGGATGAATCAATGCCACATTGGGCTTTGACCTCCAGCATTCCGAGTCCAGGTCCAGCCTCACACCATAATGACACCAGATGCGATAGAATTTAAACAGCAAATGGAGCTGCTGACTCATTGTCTCAGAATGTGCCTCACCTCCACTTTGTGTAATGTACCGAACCCATGGTAGTGCCTGGTATCCACTCTTCTCCATTATTTTAAGATAACGAACCTGAGGAGACATGGCGATGCACAGGGAGGAGGAAGATACAGGGAGGTAGAATGTAGACACAGAAATAAGAAACACACTTGGTTCTAATAGGGACACTTACAACTGCTATAATCGAATAGCCATAAAAATATATATATATTAGAGGCATTAGCACTATGAGACAAGGAAGAATGTTATTTGCAGGAAACAGGATAGAGACTTCCATAATCTGCAGATTTATTGATGTATAACATGTTCCTCCACTTGCAACATTGTGGACGGGAGGAGGTCCATTGTGTATTGAGTGAGCATCGCTCTCACCTGGATGCCAGATGTGGTGAAGTATGGTATTTCAAACTTGACGGTGATTGGAGCCCGGCCATCAGATTCCTCTGCACCAACACTTGGCAGCCCAAAGTGAGCCCTAAGCAAGTACTCCTTACCACCCTGTTAAACAGGTGGAGGAGGAGAAGGGTGTAATGAGGAGTCGGGGGAAGATATGGAGAGAAGACAGAAGACATGGGGAGCAGAGGGTGGATGTGCGGAAGAGAGCGGAGACGTGGGGAGTCAAAAAGAAAACTGAAATGAGACACGTAGAAGAGACAAAGAGGCATGAACAGGAGAACTGAAGGGAGACATGTAGACAAGCGAGAGAGGAATGCTTACGACAAGAGAGAAGACAAGGGAAATGGGTGGAGGAAAAAGGAAATGGGGCAGAAGACAGAGAACAAGGGGATAATGCAAGCAAATAAGTGAAAGGAAACATAGGGAGACATGCCGTTCCTGTGTCCATGTCTCACCGGCATGGACTTGATGGTCCACACGAGAACTCCCTCCTCGGGGATCCACGCTGTTGTCCCCGTGGAGACACGGAACTTGGGGGAGTCTGCATCCGCAGGGACAGGAACCCGAATCTCCACGCCACTTGCCGTCGACTTGCGCTTGAACTGGCTCTTGGCCTGCACGGGGCATCGAGACGCTCACAAATTGGCACCCTCACTGGTGCCACTGTTGCGCCTGTTCAATAAAAAAAAAAGCTAATCATATAATAAGAGGGTGGCCTACCAAACCAAAGATTCCAATCTGTCATGCAGTGAATAGCAGGTTGTGTTACGTATAGCAGACGAAAGGATTGGTATGACAACTGAACTCTCTGAACGACAATTTACTAATGGGAAGAATCGACTTGTAAATGATGGAATCATGGAAAAGAGAAGTTCTAGATGTTCAACACCACCATGCAGAAACTTACAGTACATTGATATTTTTAAACAAGTAGCACATTTCAGGTATTATTTGGTTTTGTAGTGCAAATTAATGTGAAGTCATTGTGTAGTAATATGTGTACACGTTGCATTTTAGCCAAACTGTTGTGTTTAAGTTACTCACCTTGACACTATATTCAATTCTGCCTGAATGCCTCTCAATGGCTGACTCGATCCAAACAAGGGGCTTCACCTGATAACATCAACAGCAGCGTGTCAGTATCATCATTTTCTCTTACCCATGTCTACCTCCCCCCCCATCAGGTGTTCCCATGCGTTTCCAAATCCCATGTCTTTGTGTGTGCCATATTCACAATATCCTACATGTCACAGTAGTCACGTCTTCCCCTAGTTTGTCTCAGTTTTTCTTTGTGCTGTGCTGCTGTGTCCTCTGAGTCTTCCCTTTTCCATATGACCCTGGGTCGCCTGCACCATAGATAGGTCTAAGTGTAGAAGGCCAACCTCCACGTGTCTCCATATTTCTGTGTCCCTGTATCGCTAAGGTCTTACATGTGTGTACAGACGGTAGCTCATGAGCTCAAACTCTCCATCTGGGGGTATGAATGAGATGGTTCGATCGTTGTCGAAACGAGAGAGACGGACGCACTGGTGGAATTTTACGTCCTCCAGCTCAACTCCTTTACTTTTGTCTCCTGGCAGATAGACCGACACCCAGGGGCAGAAAACGGAGAAAGAAGATGAAGAGGAGGCCATTACGACACACGAGTACACAGTAATCTCTGGGAGACAGAGGAACACGAGTATACAAGACACGCAATGAACACATGTGAGTGATGGTGAGACACAATCGTGAATAATATGATGGTTATGAGGGCAATTATGCTGTGGCTAAACTACTGCTGATTACGATACAAGTGAAGACAATGAAGTAATAAAAATGCGGCTGCTACTGATGTAATTACAGATATTAGAAAAGCACTGGCTATTGATAATTAAGGGAAGGATGATGATGAGTCTAATTATATTACAGATGGTGAATAAGGATTTTTAATGATGATGTCATCACTCACGTCCGGTCTGTTCAAACAGAACTTTGTCGTTCAGTCCGAGTCTCAATTCTGGCATTCCCGACAGGAAAACCCTCATCTTCACTGTCCCCACAATCTCACTCCGCAACACCGAGCCTGTCGCACTCACCTGTACACACAAATCATCGTCAGCACCATCATCAGTATCGGCAGGAGCAGCAGGATGATCAACAGGCAGAGTACAACAGCTAACAGTAGCAACGCCATCATTACCAGCAGCAACACTATCATCACTAACAGGAAAAACACAGCATTGTTAACATTACTTGCTGCTGTGACTGTATGAATAAGGAAGTAAAAAAGCAGCTCACTCAAAAAGCAAAACACCCTAAAATGACCAATAATTATTAAGTTTAAAGTGAGGAACAATGAAACAATATATGACCCCTGGATATAGAAAAAGATGAAAGGTGTTAAAATAAAAATATACGGTCAAAACATATTTAGATTGGGTATATGTGGTTATTAAAAACAGTATCTATAAATGATGTGACATAACACTTAATTGGATCGAAATTAGATTAATATCTGACGATCCTATGATAAAAATAATGAAAAATAGTGATAAATTGGCTCCGAATGAAGCAAAATAATGGATGATCTGAAAACAGGTGAACAGTGGCTATTAGTCACACAACTGATTGTGTTGCTCACCAAGAGATTCACAGACTCAATGACGTCGAGAAAAACCTCGTTCTTGCGGTATTTGATTCCCTCGGATCGCCACGACACCGCGTTGGTTACAGTTGCAGGGGGGCGGGGTGCCCCCACTTCCAGCTTGTGCCCCTCCTGGGTGATGTATCTACCAATCAGGATCAAGACGGGACGGAGGATGCTTTCAGAGGTGGCCAATCAAGCATAGTGAGTGCATAAAAACGAGGGTGAGCCTTTTTCCTATTCCCATGCTTCCCAACACGTCCAGATGTCACCATTCTCCCGTATTTCCCCCTTACTGTACTTCGCCTCTTATACCTCTCTTCGTGTGTATTAATAATATTTGCATTTCTGCAGTGCCTTTCACCCGAGGGCCACAAAGCACTGGACAGAGCTATGGTAAGAACGGCACGTCAACATCATAATAGATCAATAAAGTAAAATAATGACTACAAATCAATGATGGACATCAAATAAAAAAATAAATAATTCGATTTCATTTCTATGTCCCCATCTCCCTGTGTCTCACGTCACATCTCCAGTATCCCTTCCCATACCTCTCTTCTCCCATATCTCTTTTCCCTTACCCATATCTATATTCATCAGGCCCATATTCCTCATGCGTCTGCTTTCTGCACCCTGTCTGCTTGCTTATCTCGGTTTCCTTCGTCCTTATCTGTCTTTTTCTATCTGCATAACCCTTATGTTTGTGTCTCCCTTCTCTTTTGGCTTCCTCCTCCTCCCTCATGTTTCACTCAAAACTTTCTGTGTATCCCTCGTCCTCCCTGTACGTCCCCATGGCTCTCACTCTTGCAGGACGCGACTCTCTGTCGTCTGAGGGTATCCAAAGTCCATGATCTCATCCAGGAGCTCATAGACGATCACAAAGTTGTCCCTTATGCTCTCCTCTTCCAGCTCCTTGAAGTATTCATTGAACACCTGCAAGGGGATACATGGGGAGACATTGGAGTGTGGGGAAACAACAGGAGAGATGGGAAGATACTATGGAAAAAGACACTGTAACTGTGGTTGTTATGCATGTTTTGGTATTTGTTGTTATATTATGGAATGATTGTTGTGGGATTGCTTATGCTTCTTGGAGTGGTTCTGGCTTTTGTAGTAATCATTGTAGTTCTCGTGGCGGTTGAAGTTCTTGTTGACTAGATGCAATGGCTGTTGCATTTGTTGTGGTCACTGCAGTAATTGTAATTTTCCCTGCGGTTATTAAATCCATTATTGAAATAACGTATCATGGTTGTTATAGTAATAATTGGGTAATTATGAAAGGACACCACTTATACAAGTGACCACATCTCATCAAATTGTTATTGGTATTGACGATGCTTTAATGAGGGATGGTGATTCAAGACAGTTACATCTTTGTGATAATGATGATACTCATGATGGAGCCGATGGTATTGTGAAATTGATGATGGTGTTGTGATATTAACGATCTTGGCAGTGGTGGCAATGATGGCAGTGATAATGTTGTTATATTGATTACGTTTTTGAAAATGGGTGTTGATGGTGCTTACCTGGACAGTCTTGTATAGGAAAGCAAACACTAGGGCGACGTTGGCATTCTTGTTGGTTGTGGCCACAACTTGACAAAATTAAGGAATGAAACCTCAACTTTCTGCTTAATGTTTAACTTCCTCCTACACCACTTGAGTTCATCAACCCCCTCAATGTCTAACGACCACTTTAATATTCATCAACTAAAAAAATTTCCCCTCAGTGTCTATTACCTCGACAATCTCAAATATTCACAATTTCCCAAATGTCCTTCACCACCTCAATGTTGTCCATCTCAATCTATAAACGTCTATCAACTCCCTAAATGCTCTCTCAACCTCATCCGCTTTCTCTTGTTCATTCTCCCAATCAACCATTCCTACATTTTCCAAATCACCTCCTCTACCCTCCTGATCTTTATCCTTGTGTACCAACTCTTGGGATCAACCATCTATTTGGTTAATGTTATGAGTTAAACTGTTTAAGTGTGCAATCTTGTGCGTCATTGTCTACTTTTATGATTACGATTAGAGTTTAACTTTTGCACAGATTGTTTCTGAAAGTGTATTTACCCTTCAATCGTATGCTTGGTCAGTTTGGATATTTGTTGCTGTGCAGGAATCTCGCATCAACGGCTTGCAAGGCCATTGGGTACTGTCTGCTATAATAATAAACATCTGTCACCAAATTTCTTTCCAGGGCCCAATCACCCACTTGACCCGACTCGACACCCATGCAGGATACTGTAGATGTTGTTGTGTTTGATCCACATGAAGCGCACGCCACCGTGGGAGAGCACGGGATTCAGGGTGCCCTCCTCCTCACGCTCTGTGAGCAGTGAGAAGAAGGCATCGACGGCACTCGTGGGGACATCACCCCTGTAGTTCCTGCTGATCAGGGTCTGCACGTCACACCAGATGGTTCACACGGACGTTCATTGGTACGGGGTCAATGTGAAGAGAACTCTCATCTCATCTCATTATCTGAAACCGCTTAATCCTATATAGGGTCACGGTGAGCCGGAGCCGATCCCGGAAACACAGGGCGTAAGGCAGGAATACACCCGACGACGGGACGCCAGTCCATCGCCGGGCATTGCGGGACAATTTTAGTCTGCGAGCCAATCAACCTATCCAGGAGCATGCTTTTGGACTGTGGGAGGAAACAGGAGTACCCGGCGAAAACCCACGCGGACACGGGGAGAGCATGCAAACTCCACACAGAAAGACACCCGAGCCGAGAGATTCGAACCCGGGACCTTCTTGCTGTGAGGCGTCAGCGCTAACCAACTGGGCCACCGCGCCGCCCCCTATCATATTTCATTTCCATTATTATCAGTACAGTACCCGTTTAAACCGTACAGGGTCGCTGGGTGCCGGAGCCTATCTCGACAGACACAGGGCGCAAGGCAGTGGTGTACCCTGGATGGAACGCCAGGCCACCGCAGAGTACCATATCGAGTGCAATTTAGTGTGCAGGCCAATTAAACTATGGCGCCGCACGTCCTTGGACTGTGGGAGGAAACAGGCATACCCGGTTAAAATCCACGCGGACACGGGTTGAAGACGCAAAGTCCACAAAGATAAAGTCGCCTAATGCCAGGAATCGAACTGGATTAGTTCTTGCTGTGAGGGGGTAGCGTTACCCGCTACGGCACGGTTCCGCCACGTATCATACAGAATGTTGCTGGTTAAAGATGGTGTAGCGACCCGCCTGACCTTTGAGCACAGGTGCGCGCTATGAATGTTGGCAACAATGGTGTCGGGCAGGGCAAGCAGCTTGGAGGTTCGGAGTAAATGTGGCCGGAAGCTGTTGTAGATGTAATCAGGAAGGGTAGGTTGAGGAGGGTGAGCCGTGTGTGTGTGGCAGCGCCTCTGCCCATTTGTCACAGCACGAGCCCTCACAATCATCAATTACTCTGCACCGATAACGTAACCAGCACCAGAGTGAGGAACGTTCCGTGAATAAACTGGCCCCGCCATGTGAACGTGCACTCGCCATCACCGCTGGCAGGCTGCTAACGGGGATGAGCGGAGATTCACGCTCCTTTGAGCGGTGACCCAGGGCTGGAGCCCTCACCCTGGCATGTCCGCGGTGCTTCCGACACGGTCATTATGAACCTATTGCGAGAGGGGGGGGGGCAGACCCAGCACCTCTTACTCAGCAACACCCGACACGGCTCCATGCCCGTGGGGGGGAGGAGGGGGGGACAGCGGCGATCGCGGCTTCTGCCGACCTCGAGCGCCCAATCCCGGCTCAGAAACCAGGCGAGACAGAGGCTTTAGCCGAACGCAATCATCTCGACCCAATATTACCTCATGTTTTCCTATCACAAATAATTAGGACTATCTTATTACCTTTCCCTTGAGGTCCAAAATGTACACGCCAGACGCCGACATGCTTGTTACTATATTGCAAAATTAAATGTTAAACTATTTCTGCTGCCGGCCCACCGATGACACAAGGGCGTCGCCTCAGCCAATGGGAACGCGACTTCCGCGGGTACGTCACCTCTTCGTGACGTCACCGGATCGGACGTGAGCCACGTGTGCGCAGGTACGCGGGGCAATTCAAATTTCAACCCAGCAGGGGACACCTGCAGGGATGGATTTCAAGAGCAGCTCTCCTGGGCTGGGCGGCGCGGTGGCGCAGTGGTTAGCGCTGACGCCTCACAGCAAGAAGGTCCCGGGTTCGAGTCTCTCGGCTCCGGTGCCTTTCTGTGTGGAGTTTGCATGCTCTCCCCGTGTCCGCGTGGGTTTTCGCCGGGTACTCCGGTTTCCTCCCACAGTCCAAAAGCATGCTCCTGGATAGGTTGATTGGCTCGCAGACTAAAATTGTCCCGCAATGCCCGGCGATGGACCGGCGTCCCGTCGTCGGGTGTATTCCTGCCTTACGCCCTATGTTTCCGGGATAGGCTCCGGCTTCACCGTGACCCTATATAGGATTAAGCGGTTTCAGATAATGAGCATGAGCTCTCCTGGGCTGACGTTTGTGTATACATCCCCTCCTTTAACACGAAGGCTTTCGTGACCAATGTTATCCATAAAATCGATGTTATGTCGGGTTGAAGGTTTACGACAGAATTTTTGCGTGACATAACTCAAAACAATTTTATGAATATATCCCATCGCCCCACGTTATTGAGACGGGGTTCCAAGAGAAATTAAACTATGTATACGTCCCATGTATCAGATAAAAGGATGTATGAAAAATTCCTTACAAAATTAGATCACTGTAAAGCAACAGGGAATTTGCTGGACGAGGATTGTGTGTCGAAAGAGATATGGGCTATTGTGACACTGGATGAGGTACAAGAGAGGATGGTGCTGGATTTAAATTGACAACGCAACTGCTTAACCCACTACAGGGTTATGCGTTGGCTGGAAAAAAAAAGGTTTCTCTATCGGTTAAAATTAGGGTAGATAAGACGTTAGATGAGACTATTTCTGTATCACACGGGACAATTGTATCAAAAAATGTAACGTTTCTATACTATATGTAAAATAAGAGGGTTAATTTTATAAATCTACCAGATGTTTGATTAGACTTAGTTAAGCAATTAAATGGCATGAGCGTACATTTAATGAGAACGTTATTATATCCGGCAGCACGTGGGCACAGTAACGTTGCCGTGTCACAAGGTCCGCGATTTGATTCTCAGTTCCGACGCCTACGTCAAATTCGCACGTTCTACCCATTTTCACCGGGTACAAGTACTTCAATTCCCTCAGTCCACAAACATATTGCCTATGTTCATTGGCCTGACTAAATTGTCCCGGTGTTATGCGGACTGCCATTCTAAACTGCGTATCGTCCTACTTGCACCGTCTGCCGGGAAAGGTAGCAACTCACCACGACCCTCTGCGAAATGAGTGTACTGATAATGAATTAATGTATGTGTATTGAATGGGATGAGGGTCCTGTTTGGTGGCACGAGACAAGAGTTCGTGTATCAGAGAATACATCGAAATAGATTAGGGCTGCGTCTCGAGAACTCAAACCTGATCATGAAAATCAAATAACATTAAACCTGCGATAAAACCCACGTTTAATGTTTAATTTAATCACACAAATACAGATATAAATAAATGGCAAATTACAGATAAACATTTAAGCCGGATGTGTTGGCCATTGCTGTGAGGCAGGGTTGGTGGATCGCGCAGAGATCATTCAGAAGGCATTTTAAAGACAACAGCCAGTAGGTTATTTGACTCAATCCATCTGTGCAGTGGAGTTCATTGCTGTCCATGTAAACATGTGGGTTTTTTTTCCAGGCATTCCGGTTACCTCTCACGTGAATGTTAAACATAAATGTATACGGAATTGGGTCGAACATCCCAATGCAGGACCCTCTTGAAGACATTTTGGGGCACGGCAAGGCATTCCGGTCATGGTGCAGAGCTAGCGACACATTTTTTGGGGATAATTTTAGATTTACATTAACGTGGGGATCTTAAAACTAGAATCCTCTGGCTTTTGAGCACAAGTGCACATGAAGGATAATCAGAAATTCATGGCAGCATAGGGTAATCAACTTGTAATTTTGAACAGAACGTGGCAAGTGTTCTAGGTGCAGTCAGGAAGAGATGGTTATAAAGAGTAGGAGCCGTGTATAAAATGAAGGATGGGCATGTTACGGAAATACACATTGCAGTAGCAGCCAAAGGGTGACGACCAAGGTAAAGGCCTAAGCCTAGTGTGGTGGTGATTAGCACATTTGAGCAGCGCTTCAAGGATGTATTGTGTAACAGGCGGACATTCTAAATCCGAATGGTGGTGGTCACTATATTGTAAGAGTGGTTCGTGAATGATGTGTAAGCTATAAAAATGGAAAATCCTAAATCGAGATAGAGGTGGTGATTTGACTGGAAGTGATCCTTTGAAGGTGTGTTAACATTGCAATAGCCATTGTATTTGGCAGAAGAGTGAAGTGTGATATTAACTGACAACCTGTTGATTTTGTAGTGTTAATAATACTGTGAAAAAATGATTAAAGTCCTTTTGCACTTTATTTTGTTTTGCTTTAACGTTTCACACGCTCCCTTCTCCTCTGCATATGCGGGGGGAGGGGAAAAAATCATCGAAAACTGAAACTAAAAATGCAATAGGAATTTCGAGTGCGTGAAATGGGACGTTAATAATAACCTCTCAACACAAGTTGCGTGTGGACTCTCCAGTGGAAATCTGAAATAGTCACCGCCATCTCTTTTCACAAATCTCCGAGGGGGAACGGCTTCCGAGGTTTTTCACGCAAGTGTTTTTTACATGTACGATTTGCTAACATTTTCTTTCGTTGTCTGCTTATTGTTGTTATTTTTTTATTATAATTTTTGGAAAGTTTTTGCAATATTAAAAATTGTTTTGTTGCTTTACGAACGGCGATGGAAAAGTCTATAGCCTGTCAAAGAAAGCAATGAGCCTACTTGAAGCTGTCATATCTCTACACAGTTCCACTGAATTGGAATACACTTCTGTCATCAGTGTCCCAACATTAATCCCCACTCCGAAGAATGCTTTTCCCCGCTCCTAAACCACTCGTACACAGCACACATCACTTCATTGCCAATAGAAAATCACTTTCTGCAAGTGATTCTTTATCTGTAGGGCAAATGTGGAAGACACGGGGAGTTACATATGGTGTGGGTTTTCTGCACAAATGTCTTAAGTTTACTTTGACTTGAATATAGATTCCTCTAATTTTTAATATTTGTGTTCTTGATTTCTTTCCATATTAAAAACAAATACAAATTAGATTTCATACACTTGTCAGGAAATTACAGTTAATCTATTGCTTCCAAATTTTGTAAAACATTTAGGTACTTTAAGTTGCAGAATCACCCTATTTTGTAGCACCACTCATTCTAAGTTAGGCAGTGAACTTTTCCGTCAGCCCAGGTAAACTGTGATCTAGCCACACACAAAGCAGTTCCGTTCCGAAGACTTGATCTAGCAACACATAAAGCAGTTCCGTTCCAAAGACTTGTTTTTTGTTTATCGATGGGAGCAGTCAGCAGGAAACGAGGGGACAAGATGATGATGATGTTGAAATGGCCCCAGGCATCACTGCCGTCACTATCTTCGCCGCAATCACTACCATCAGTGCCATCACCACCACCATCACTGTCGCAATCGACAATTTAATTCCTCGCCTCGAGAAACAGAGTTTCCTGTGGGAAAAGCTTCAACTCTTCAAACGACTTGTCTGGGTCGAGGACAGAGAGCTGTGGAGAAAAGGCAGAGGGTCAATGGGTGTGTGCCAGTAAGTTGGTAAGTAAATAGCTGGGTGAGTGAATCACCATGTCGTTAAGTGAGCGAGCCGGTGAGTGCATAGGTAGGCAAGTAAATGAGTAAGTACTTCAGTCAGTGGGCAGTTACATGTGGGCAAGTGCATGAACGAGAACGACGTGAGTGGGTGGGTGGGCGTACGTGCAGATGAATGGGTGTGTCAGTGAGCAAGTTAGTGAATGAATAAGCATGGGGGTGGGTGGGACAATGAGGTAGGGGAGTAAGAGATGGTTGAAATACAAGAGATGAGTGTGCTAAATGGAGGAAGGCACATGCAAATAAGGGACAATGACTTGGGGGAGAATGGAGAGATTTGGAGGATGAAAAAGATAAAGGGTGGGAGGAGAGAAATGACAAGTAGGGAAAAACGAAGCGAGATAGAGGCAATGCAGGGTGGACAGATAGAGAAAGACATGGGGAATAAAATACGGTATGCAGAAGAGGGAAATTGGGTGGATATACATTCGGAGATACGGGAAGTGAGATATGGGGAAAAGGGAAACAAGAGGTGGAAGTGGGAGCTAAGTGGTGAGTTGGAGTAAGGGAGACCTAGGGAAATGTGGAATCACAGAGGAGGAAACACAGAATGAGACATGGGGGAAGACACACGTCTCTTCGCGGAAACGTCGTCAGCAGCTTGAAATCTCTCTGCGCGAATCCTCGCGATGCCGCAAAGGTGATGAGTGCACGGAGCGGCTGGGACACAAGGAATCTTCGCTCGAGAAACTCTCCCTGTGGCGTCCTCACACGCAGGCGTGTCACGGGTGCTTCCACACCCTCTGCTGCCGGCTCCGGGGGGAGAGACTCGGCAAGAGAAGCCATGAGTGCCTGTGGAAGGAAGATGACGATGATGACACCAGTATCATCATCGTCATCGCCAGCAATGTTGCTGTTTATGTCGTCACCATCATCACTGTTGAGGTCACCGTTAGCAGAAACCTAAATGTAATAATTTCATTTCTTTAAGTGCCTTTCAACTAAAGGTCACAAAGTTCTGCCTAAAACTAAGATAATAAAGATTTGAACGCAGTCAGCTGTGTGAGTTGCTCCTTTGTTATCAAAAGCAAATGATATTACAATCAGCAGCTTCACCACCATGTTTAGAATAGCTATTTTAAAAGCATTAACAGTATAAATGTCAGCATTATCACTATCAGCATTGCTAATCACCGTCAGGAGGTAAGGATCATGGGTCATAGTTGACAGTCAAGGTGAGGGATAAAAAAAAATCAGGAGTGTGGGGTGACTAATCAGGGTTTTCCGTCACAGAACATGGTTTAGGGGCAGTGAGGTTGGGTCAGTTATGGTGAGAAGTCGAATGTCAGATGTCAAAGGGGCTAAGGGTCGGCGTTCACCTCTTTTTCTTGCTGCTTTTCCTGTTTGAGCTGCTCCCTTTTCGCTTGTTCAGCGATCTCCTTCTCCTGTGCATCACGCTGTCATGGAAACATCAGTATAATTTATCATCAATTCCAGTGTCATCAACACAATATTTATTCTCAGTAACCTCATTAATATTATTACTGCTATCATCAGCAGCAGCAGCAACATCATTATTGAGGATAATAATCACATCATAATTAACATCATCATTACTGCCATGATCAGTAACACAAGGGAAAGCAAAAAAGCATTTGGGAGCATAAGGGAATGAATCACATTCACATAACAAGCATAATGAAGATGCAATAAAGCACGAAAGCACAAGGTAAGTTGAGTTAAAACAATGACGGCGCACATAAATAGTCCCGGAGCATTAAAATGCGCACGGTTTTAAAAGATGAATTATGTTTCCAGTGCTTGGAAAGCGTGGGAGAATCGTTTATTACCTTGGCACGGTCTGCTTCCAGCGAGAGGCGATATGCTTCATCTTGCTCCCGCTTTACAGTCTCACGAGCTTCACGCTCCTCCTAGAAACACAGATACATAGGGCGGTGGTAGTGGAGATAGGGTGGTGGTCGAGTTAGTGTGGGCAATGACAGCTATAGTGAGAGTGACTGTTATAATGGTGATGATATCCTCACCTCATCCTTGATGTCCTGCCTCTGTTGCTCAGTGAAGATGTCAACTGCGTGCATCAACCTCATCATCATCTCATCCAGTGTTGTATTTCCTGCATCAAAACACAACCTTATGTTAAATATATACGTGCGTGGAGAATTGGTATTTATGATCTTCGCCTGGTCTTAATTTATCACTAAATATGTTTTGGGTAATTGGTTGACTGAAGGTGATATGTAGCTCGTAGCAACCGCCACGAGCAAGAAGTATCCTGGATGTGGTGAGTGGAGTGCAGATATTTATTTTAGGGTTACTAACTCAGATAGATGCATTCGAAATGAAGCCACAATTATAATGAATGAGACATTTATAGAGAAAATCAATCACGATAGTTTTCATTTAATGCAATGTATAAAATATCAAAAATCAGGTCACGATCAATCCACTGCGGGATGAAGGGCTCCCTAAGCCATGTAGTTTCTGCAGATGAGCTGATTTCATGAAACCATCTCTGCAGTGGAAGTGTTCTCGGGTCATTCCCTCATTTGCTGTCACTCCATTGTTAATCTCGATGACCAGCCAAGCCCACTTATTTTTGTGAACAGTTAAATACGATGTCTCAAACTTGCAATTATTCTAAAATTCATGCACTCCACTTGACTGGCCTTAACCTAAGAGGCTTGCATAACCTTGACTTTGGCCTTGGTCTCATAAGTCCCAGCACTAAACTGAAGAATGAAATGTACATATATTTTATATGTATGCATTTATTATTTTATTTGTCTACCGAGGAAAACCTCACCGAATCAAGGCTTTTTCCGGAGGGCTCTTATTTCTTTGCAATAAAGGGGCTATGGATTCCCTAATTAAGAAATCTGTGAATGATTTTTCAAATTTGGAAAATTTAGACGATGAAACCGTTCACTCTTTTTCAAATGAGGCAAGATAATTTTTAACGTTTAACCGTGAAGCATACTGCTTGTATTTCATAGTTAATACACCACTATGAATTAGAAATGAATGCTTAAATGCATGTGGCTGTCTGTGTCGGTATGTGTGTGCTTATCTGCTGAGCATGTATCAGTTAAGCTCAGAGTTGTGGGTAAAATCATAACACCTCTAGGTACACTTAGATGTCACTAAAGACTGCTGGGAGGCATGTGGCCATACCTGGGATGACAGACAGCACCTCGTTGGAGGTTCGCTTGCCCATGATGGCGAGGAGCAGGGGGAACTGGTCGGGTTTGTAGGAGCGTAGCGTCTGAGATGCCCCACTTCCAAAGTGCCTGGTGCAGCTGCTTAGAAACCTAATCACAATCACAGCTACTACTACAACTGTACTATATCGATACAAAACACAGTTATTACTAATACTACTTTAATCGTGATTACAACAACCACAACTATTAGTATAACCATAATTATAATGCAAACAAGCCCACAAACCATTACTATACCAAAACCACAGCAATTGATATAACCTTGACAATAATTATGATAATTGCAATTAATAGTGACCAAGTTCGACACAAGGCTTTAACTTAAATCAGCATTTATTTAAAGCCAACAAAAATAACAATTGTATTTAATTAAATAACTGTTATGAACGAACGTTGTTATGTAGCCATTTACAAGTTTATACTAACCAATAGGTGCCATCTGATCGCATGTACATTCGATAAGACCACTCCTTGGGACTTACAAGCACATACATCTGTTGCTCTACACACTTCTCTATCCAGTATGCATCTCTCCTTTGCTACACTGTTACTAGTTGGCAGACACTCTTTACACTGCACAAAGCTGACATCTTTGTGGCAGTTTTTAACACTGTGACTCAAGATGGCAGGCAAGCTGTAAGGTCTCCTGTGACTATTCTGCTGACTCCACATTCCATTTGCAATATTTGTTCTGTGCTCTACCCAACAGAGAAACATTTTGAAACTTTTAATGCAGATGTACCTGGCCTTTCTAACCATAGTAATAAAACTTTCTAACCATAGCAACTCTTGCAACATTCATTGGCTGACTGACTATTTATCTTAAAAGTCTCTTTGCCTGACCAACCCTTCATAATAAGTCCTTTTAGTATTTTCATTACCATAATGTATTCCCGATTTTGTATTTTCCTATAATAATAACCACACCATCTACCAAACCAGTACAATTCCAGTAACTAAAATAAGCGGATTAAAAAAAAACATCATTACATAATTACATAATTACAGTTATCTCTCCCTGTGTCTATTTTAGTGTAATCTTCATCACTTCATCATCTCCCACATTACCTAACCTTCTCTCCATATCTCACATTGTGACTCAATGACTCTCGAGATCTCCCACAATGTCTCTCCTCCTCTCCATAACGCCACCACATCTGTATCCATCCCATCATCCCCGGTGTCTCACCGTGCCCTGTTTGCCTCCGCGGTGACATCCCATGCCCAGGAGATGAAATTCTGTGACAGGTAGGTCACCACCGACTCGGCACAGAGGAGGCGCGAGCAGAACACGTTGGTGAGGACGCTGCCGTCGTGATGCAGGTACACGGCCAGGAGCTTACGCTGGTAATACACAACAACTACAGCTGCCATTTGCCGTCAAGTGATGACATGACAACAGCACTTGTGCCAGGCTGGGTGCACTTTGGGGACACATGAACTGTCGAGGGCATACTGGCAGGAGGTCCCAGTGCAGATCCAGTAGTTATGGGTCGATTCACTTCAGATGACCAATAGACGCACCAACTGTGCTTCCCACGATGCCAAGTGTGTGCTACGTAAACCGTATACAAATATAAACAAACTGTCGGGGCTGTTAGGTGAGCACCTATCTAGGCTGAAATTATACATGAGGATGTGGTGTGGCCAGCTCCATGCTTGGCTTCCTTTGTCATCCCAGTGCTGAAGTTTATAAATTCCATCACTCATTTAAATACACACAAAGACATATACACACAGTCTAATGACATCACTATGGTACACATTTGAATGTCAACACATGAATTGATATTACCAAAGCACATTTAAAACCAACTGAAATGTACGATTATTTCAATGGCACACATAAACTGCAAATATTTAACTCTTTTCAGTTAAACTACTCAGTCTGATGATGCCTCCAATGCGATATGGTGAAACTTAGCGAACGAGAGGTGAAACATGCTCTATGGCTATCCCGAAAGTGCAGTACTTACGAGCAGTTTTCAGGATTTTATTTTATACGCAAAGCCTCAAATCTGTGTTGTGTAGACTGCGACATATGGCTTATGTGAGCGGTTCCTAGAGAGCGACTGTTTGCATGTTGGGTCGAAAATGACCCCTGCATGACTTACGTCTTGTGGTCGGCTGTAGAATGCCTCTTGTAAGGCTGCTTCCAGGCTCCCGATGAAAAACACGGGATGACACTCGCCATATCTGACACAGAGACACCAAACATCGATCAAAGCATGGGCACCAGTATCATAATTAACAGTAGCATTACCAGATCATGTTTGTTGGCTGCTGTTTCTTATGATGATCATATCTTTCAGGAATCTCATCCTCTGCATTATCACTACCATCACAATTATCATGAACAACCATGTTCACCATCATGACTATCAAAACAAACACCACCATCATCTTCATAAGCATCACCATCACACGTTCACCAACAAAAGCCTACATTCAACACCACCACCATCTTCAGCAACACCCTCATTATTGCTATATAATCGTCAATATATCTCAGGGTATTCCTACCGTGATGAGAATTCCGTTGTGAACTGCATAAGCGCCTCGGCCTCATTTTCTGAGTTCTGTGGCACTAGGGGTTGGAGTGGAAAGGGTGGCACACAAGGGAGTTAATATAGGATGATAATACTCTCAAATCAAGAGACCCTTTTTAAGTTGAAACAGTGGAGTTACAACAGATAACACTCTCTCTCTATTCAAATTCGTAAGGTGCAGGACTTATCTCCATCAGAAGCCCTGAACCCATCGTGTAAATTTCACATTCTCTCGACCGCCAATGATGATGATTAAACAAACATGAGCAGCAATGATGTACAACGGATGGCCATGATGATAGTGATGACGATTGTGAGAAAAGATTTCTACACAACGGCAAAACCAGTTTGGATGATCTATGACTGTAAAGGAGTGGTTCTAAAATGAGCGGGTGAGTAAATGTGAATAAATGAACGAATGAGTTCATGGATTCACTAATGAGTGGGTGACTGAATAGGTTAGGGAGTGAACTGTTAGCAAATTAACTGGCGAGTGGTTAAATGTGAAACTGTTTTTGAGTGGATGAGTTACTGAATGGGTGGTTGAGGTAATTTTGAAGCAGGTGACCAATATAGTAGGGGGGTGTTTCATTGGGTTATTCAGTAAGTTAACTGGTGATTGAAAAAATGCACAAGTGGTTGCGTGCATTAATGGGCAAGGTAACAAGCAAAAGGCCGGTTGATTGGGCGGGCGTGTGAGTGCCTGACTGAGCAGTCTTACTCATAGGTGCCGTCTTGCGTTGGGTCGACTCAGACATAAACATCTCCGAGTCCTCAACGCCAAATGACTCTGCCGCCTCCTCAAACTCGTCACTTTCATCACTGCTCACCATGTGAACGTCCCCCGCCTGAGAAGATCAACATCATTATCAGCATCACCATCATGACCATCAGCAGCAGCAACATCAAAAAAAGTAGCAGCTTCATTACCATCAACATCAAGAGCACCATGCATAACACTGTAACCAAGAGTAGCAGTTTGATAAGTATGGGCACAATCATTAGCATTAGCAACATTATCATCAACTGGATATTTATCATTATCAACATTATCATTGGCATTATCACCAGTTGAAGGATAATGTTCAGCAGGTATTTAACAGTGCATCCATTCATCTGTTAACACCGAGTCTCATGCTCATGCTGCACAAAATGAATCGGAGCACTACAGCATTGTGTTAAACTATAAGTTAAGCGCCGATGGGTTACCGCAGATGTAAAGTGTTTTTTTAGAGCCTTCAGCAGAATGACCATAACCACTGAATGATTTCCCTTGGCTCTGCCTACCTTTGCACAGAGAGAGTTTTTCCTGTTCCATGCTATGAAAATTAATTTTAACTTAAATCCTAAAACACACATAATGGTGCTATTACTGATGATGATGCTCCTACCGCCAGTTGCAATGCTGCTACTGATGATAAATGATGAAGCTTGTGATTATGATGAGCGCTCTTTGCTCTCTCTCACCTCAGTTGCACACTCGGCCGCAGTCAGAGCCGATGGTTTTTTGGATACGGAGAGACGATGACATGGATACGAGAGGCCAGCAGCAGCTAAGGTTAACTGCAGTTGTGCACAAAGACAAATATCATCTGTACAGTCTTAACGGGGGGGCAGGGTTAAGTACTGTTAACAAACACCTATGAAGGCTAGCACTGCACACACACAAGACTTACATAAGCAGACACACAGATATATCATTATCATCCACTCCCGTCCCCCCGCCCCATGGATTATGGTGGAGGGCTTGCGTGTTCCAATGAAATCCAGAGCTATGTTGCCTGGATTATAGAAATGTTGTTAGGGTGTCCCTTAGTCAAAAGGTCTGAAGGGAGATTCCTAATAATTAAGATCCACAGACCCTGCGACTATAGGAGGTTGGCGTCAGGAAGAACATCTGGTTGTAAAATGCGGCTCCAATACTCCCATCATGGAGGGGTAAGTGGGAAACCCGGGTAACCTGGATACCAACCATCTAAATCAGAAACAACATTATCAGCCATGCTATAGTCACTGCTGGATGAAGGCTACCCCAAGCTGTCGTTGATGTGTGGGAGTTAAAGGGATTTTTACAATAAAGAAATGAATATGATTTACACATAGCTTTTTTTTATCACACTGGCTGAGCACAGGTCCAAAGGGCAAAGCAGCACTACCACAGTTATAATACTGAATACACACTTGTGAACATTACAGTATATTAAACGCAAAAAACGTACACATACACACAGACAATGATCTTCTATAGCATTTTTAAGACTGTTGGGACAAGTGCTGTTAGTGAACACCTATGAAAGCTGGCACAGCACAGGAGGGGGTGAGTGGACAGCACTACATATGAACACACACAACACTTAAAACACATTTAGATACATAAAAATCCACAAACTTATAATTATGCACATTTACATCACACAAAGATCCCCCATATAAATTTAACAGACTGTAGGGGTCAAGTTCTGTTATCGAGCACCTATGAAGGTTGACATTGCATGAGGAAACAGGTGACCAGCAACACGCCTGGCCGTCTTTGTCTCCCGAGTGTCAATGTTTACACACTGCACTGGGTACTAATTTGAGGCTGAGTGACCTAGGGGAGACCTAGGTATGGTTAGAAAAATCATGACTGGTGTTGGCGGTGAGTGGGATTCGAACTTGGGTTGCCAGGTTTCAACCCAGGGTGCTAACGGCTAAGTCACCACTCCCCATACACACGAAAACGCATGTACACAAACGCACAAATGCAACAGCCTGTGCCAAGACTTGAACCTAGGACCATAGTGGCAATGGAAGCATCTCTTACCGAGTCGTTGTTAGCCGAGCTAGGCCATCCTTCCCACTGCTGCTGCCTTACTTGAATATTGGTGAGGTCGGCGACATTGTATTTGACCTGAATGCACAAAGAAAAAAAGACAAAGACCCCCCCCCCCCCAAAAAAAAAAACCTTTAACAGACTGTTGTGACACTCTACCTGCACGAGATTTGCTACAATAGCACATTAAGTTTTGCTCGCTGGCTGGCTGGAGGGACGAAAGGATGGTCACATCCAAGGGATTCTGCAAGCTGCTAGTTGGGCTTATATCTGAGTGCAACTGTTTCTGTAGATGTTCACGCTCTGGGTCGTACGTCTCTGATGGTCCGAGCGCCGGGGAAGTTGAGTTTGTACTCCCGCTGAGCCTCGCGGTGTCGCACGATGAGCAGAAACGTCTGATTTATCCGGTCTGTGAGGGCACTGCACACAGAGGGTGAAGGTGATGATGATAATAATGATGGTGGTGGCGATGGTGGTAGCTATGATCGTCTTAACACTGATACCTGGAAATAAGAATGATGTCATCACAGCTGCTGCTGCTACAATTGCTGAAGATGATGATTAGATCATGACCACAATAACTATAGCGACAATGATGAAGGCAGCTATTTCAGTTGAGCCTCCATACCTGCCAAAACTTGACCCGGATGCACTCTGTGGTGAGCCGGCATCTGCTGTCAGCAGAAAGAGGCTGTTGTTTTTTGGAAGATGCAGTGAGCGTAGAACGGACTGCACACAAATGCACACAAAAGCAAATGTACACAAATACACATCTCCACATAGCAAAAATGGCTGGTGCTGTGGAGAGTACTCCAACAGTCCCCTTTTTTACCTGCCTTATGACTTGAAATAAATCTAGACTGCTAGGATTGTAGAGTGAACCACTGTGATAAATATATAATGCAAAAATACACACATTCAGTATATACTAATATCTACACTGACACACTTTGAAATTCCTGTAATAAATTTGGGCAAACAAATAATAATAAATTGCACTTCCAGAGCGCTTTTCACCCGAGGGTCGCAAAGCGCTGCACAGGGCTGTGGAGAGAACTGCATGTCAACAACAACGACATAAGAACGGCAAATCAACAACAACGTTTTTGACATTGTCATGGATAATCACATTTGCAGAGGTTTTTTTAATCCATCCCATTGTCCACACATAAAACATGTCTTAGCCGAGACTATAATTAACTATGATTAAGGATAATGAGATGAATTTAGCACGTGGTACAGGATCATGAATTATATGTATAATTACTTGGCTGTATGCATACAAATTATTCCACTCTTAGCTTATCTGAGGGGTACAGTGTGGGAGCCACACTGCTACCGACTAGCCATAACCCGGGAGCACAACTTGGAAGTGGGTCTCACCAAGTCTGTGATGTCAGTTGCTTGCCACCCACAGAGCTGCATTTGTTCAGTGGGGACCTGCAGCTCATTTTGTAGACACTTCTTGACATCTCCTGCAAACACACACACAGACATACACAAATTGTATATACACATTAGATACATGTACATATATACATTAAACACACAAGCACACACATTACATGTAAGCAATCATTCACCCTAAAAACTCCCCGCCCCCTTTCCTCCTAATGATTCGAATGTCACGAAGCAGTTTCACAATTTTTTAATAAAAATGTTTTGTCTTTTCTGTAGTCACTTTTGCATTGTCTCGTCTACACCGTCTCATTTATACTCTCATATATACGGTATAGTTTGTACCGCCTCACTCGTTTGTAGTGACTTCTAGTGTCTTGTGTATGCTCTCAAGTGTTTGTGCAATCTGCCCAATTTGTTTTCGCAATGCTGTATTATTTGTGTTGTGTCATTTACTGTAATAATATATTTAGTCGCAAATTTTAATTGTACTTTATGTCTCATGCGGGTATGTGTCATGAGTGTAGTCTCTGACTCACTACATACCACAAAAGGGCATGCATGGACACGCCTATAATTCAGGCAGCTGGAGACCAGGGTTAATAGATTATTACTATTATTGCATAAATTTGTGAAACTTCCAAACCCGCTAGGCAACAAGATGACTTCGAGATGACAGTACAGCAAGTAGGCTCATAAATTCACATGGGTGCACCTTTGAGCGTCACCCTCTCAGGTGTGTGGGGATATTTCAGGTACGCAGGTGAAGTCTCCAAGGCAAAATGCTCATTCATGTAAATGGCTGGACATCTAAATGAATGGTTCCACTGAAAAGTCTGCAAAATCAGTGTAGTATAGTATAGACAACACACATCCATTTGTAAACAAAACACATTTCACACATAATGACGACAAACATAAACACACGTATACAAAGATACTCTATTTAGTCTAAGCTGTCAACGAGCGCCAATAAAGGCCACCATAGTGGACAAGGGGGAGATGTGACCTGCATGATAACTCTGTGTTGAAATTACACAAATTTAAGGTTGATTCAACCTAATGGAGAGCAAGCACAGGTTCAGACAGCACTAGTATACCAGGTCATATTGTGCCATGTGCCTCAGACTATTCTGTTAAGTCCTATTGATGAGTACGTAATACAGGTGGTGTGGCTACTGCCACATCAGACCGCCTTTGTCTCCTCAATGCTGATATTTACACACAACATTGCACCAGGTACTAAATTACTGCCGAGTTCTAGGGGAGGTCCTCCAGGATAGGTTCTGATAAATGCCACCGTGGACTATGAAAAAATGGAACTTGGGTTGCGAGGTTTGTAGCTGCGTGCCCTAACCACTGCACTAATGTTCCCCCAAAAATATAAACACACAGAGGCATAAACATTGAGCTAGCATCACATATATGCTGCATGAACTTCCGAGACTTGGGCACGAATGTGTCTCTCTCTAAGGAAACACATAATGGCCAGGACATGATGAGGCCCTGGGGCGCACTCACCCACTGTGGAACAGTCTTCCACGGTCAACTCCACATTCCGGTTGCGGTGCTCAACGATGAAGTTTAGAAACCGAGGTGTCCGCTCTGTTGGCACTGGCCGGAATCCAGAAGCCATTGCTCTGGAAAGCCCGGATCCGGATGCAGATTTTGGGAGCCAAGATCCCGACGGCCGGAGGGGGGGTGGTGACCCAGATCCAGACGCAGACACAGGAAACGGGACCGGCTGGGAGCTGAGGGTCGGGGTTGTGGAGGGTACGGGGTCCAAGGGGAAGAGGAGGGGGCTGCTCTCTTCACTCGCTGCTTGTTCACTGTGGGGAGAAAGTGTCAGGCATACGGAGGAGTTCAATGGTGATATTGTTAGTGGTGATATCGTCAGCAGGTTGAATACCATTAATAACAGCAACTGTAGTAGTAACATGGTATCAATCACTGTATATATTTATCTCATGTCACCATCATCATGAGGATCATCACTAACACCACCCCACCAGCATCATCATTATTAGCAACACCAGATATAACAGCAATGCCAACAAATACTTACGTCTGTAAGACACCATTTTCTTGAGGAATAACTCCATTGATGGCAGCCTGAACACAAACACACAGAAGGCATTAATACTGAAGGCTAAATAAATCATAACCTGGATATCTGGGATTCATACATGAACAATGAGTCACTGGGTAAAATTTGTCCAGGTCTGAGTCATTGGGAAAACGATTCAGTATTAGTCAAGATCTATAATCTATTGACACGAAACTGAAAACTTACCAAGAGATCCCAGTTGTTCTGTTCCAACAGCGTGATGGCCTCATCTATATTTTCTATGCCCGTGCATGCCTGTGGATACATACACGTCAGTATATACATGAATACAATGGACTCATTAATGAAACTAACAGGAGTTTCTTACTGTTACAGAGAGGAAGCTAAGCTTAATAAATGTCTATTGTAATCCTGCATGAGTGAATTGGATACCAACTGTTCTTGGTATTATAGAATAGCCTAGAATGTCAAAGTAAAAATGAATGTTTTTCCAGAACGTAAATACATATATGCCATCAAACCATCCATTACCCACCTGTATTACTTACAGCTGTGTCTGCAAACTACACATTTAATGAATAGCAATTCTGATTAAAATTGCATAATTCGGTCTGTAAAAGAATCAACTGTTCAAGTAGTTATCAGAGGTCAACTCTCACTTTTATGGCCACGATGCGTATTGAGGTTTGGAATCTGTTTCCAAGTGAATGAATCAACAACATTTAACAAGCGAATACAAATGTTCATGTCAGGGAGACTGTATTTTCGATATTTATTTTTCAGTGAACTTTATCTGGTGATGATGGCTTTTTAAATCTGTTTCGCCCCTCTCAAACGACATTTCACCACCCACGTTGAAGGCATCCTCAGACGTTCTGAAACTGTCGTTTTGAAGATGCCTTCATCGTGGGAGATGAAACGTCGCAAAGGAGAGAAGAGCGGTCGACACGGATAACCCGAAAGAACAGCGTTTGCAAGCAATCATCATGCATTGAGCCGTGAAAACCTATATCATTAAAATGGGGTTATAGTAAAACCTGCAGTCATTCTACACCACCCCATCCTAGTACAAAACATCCGTTCATGCATTTTGAACTCCATCTTTAAATCGCCTTTCCACATTCCACGGAGGATGGAATTCTAACGGGAATTCAATCCCCCAGGCAGCCAGACGTCACAAACCACCCAGCTAGTGCGTCTGGTTGAGTAAACATCAACATTTCATTAAGAAGTTTTTCAGTTTCATTGTCATGATATTTCCTTCTTCTCAGGAAAAAAAACCATTGAATAACGATTAAGTTATTTAATTAGCATCAGGTGACTGACGTAACAGTTTTATACAGTGTAAACATATAATAGACGAGCACACACTTATACAGGCATAAACAAAGAATCACAGACTGAATATTACGAGCATAATAATTCACCCATCATCATCCTGGTTGATTCAAAGCCGATTTTTCGGTCGTTTCTCACAGGGTTCTATATTTGTGTTTTTCATCGTTAGCCCAACTATAACCTTTTCATTCCCTTTATATACTTATAATTAGCTTAAGAAGCAATATAACATCATGAATCGGGGTACCACTATCTGGCAACAGAGGGCAGTGCAGAAAATTCCTTGTTATACTGTACCGTTCTATGCTACCAAGTCTATGCTCTTTGCCTACGCCAAACCACACTGGCCGACGTGAAGTATGGCCAAACAACCCCACAATGCCTGGGGATTCTTTCAAACAGCAATGGGTCGACACAAGGCTGCAAACATACTGTCCATACGTGGCTTTTTGCGCTCGCGTGGTGGATTGTTGGTACTAAAATAATAAAATAATGTTGACCCACGTTGTTTGTGGAGACTATTTCCAATTCCATTACGCAACACACATGGGCGGTCACTTCTCATAGGAAGATCACTCCTTCGCAGCTGTCTCTGCGTCATATACATAGAGGACAGTATAATAAACAGGAGGCAGTAGCCATGGCAGGGAGTCTGCTATGGCTGTTTCAAGTCAACATTTGACTTGAAACGGAGCAGGGAGTCGACAGCACGTTTGACTAACTTAACAGGTCCAAGTATCTTAACTCGACTGAGCTCGTACCACTCCTTATCCCACATATCCCTGACGCCTCCAAAATAAATCATAAAACATGAAACAAAGAACGATCCCTCCTCCCATCAACGCCCTCTGAGTCCACTTTCTCTTTCATTTAAAGAGCCTACGGAGGAGACGCGACCACGCTCTGACCCTTTGAACACACAACCCGTATCGAAATTGACAAGGGAATGTGTTTAACGGATCACGACGTTCTGCTGACGAGACTCAGAAATATATAAGCCGCACGAACGCATGCTGCGTAAACATTCGCTGCTGCTGGAAAACATCCACGGAACGCCCAGAGAGGGTCACGGGCCGAAACGTCGTTTTATATTCTATGTCGAAAGAAAACCTGTGCAGTTTCGTACAAACACCAGAGACGTCTACAAAAGGCAACAATTCGTCACCAAGTTGCTATGACGTCACCGGAGCGCTAGTGCCAAGCTGGGTGCACGTTGGCACCAGCATTCATTTTAGGCACGTACACAAATTGAGATGATTCCCGTTGGGTCTCAGCGACGGGCACTGTTAAGATGGGAGCACCGATTACATAACGCCGGTTAAACACATTGCTTCAGGTTGTCGCTCTCCCGCACGCAAAAAGTGGCGCGGCGCTGGTCTCCTCGGAAGGGATGGAGGGTACCGGCCTCACGGCTGGAGATTCCACGTTCTCATGACAGGGCCAGACTTCCTATTATGACACAATACGGGAATATGACACATGGGATTTTCAACGTCAACACGCTAAACTGACGCAGGGCTGAACCGCCTCGAGGAAACGCGGCGTAAAATGAGAATCGCCCGACGAGAGCGCGAGGGTGAATGATAAGAAGTTTTAAGTTTTTTACCTGAAAATCGGCGAGAATCACCTCCCTGCCCAGTGCCGCCATGACCGCCGCGGTGTTAACGGCCCTGCGATACAACTACCGAAGCTCCGCTCGCGACTCCCGCGCACCTCTTTCAGCAGAGGATAAACTACCGGCGCTCGCACAGAGCCCCTGTGCTTTGTGTTAAAATTGGGAATCAAATGAACGGACAATTTTACAGTTGTTTTAAAGTCGGGCTGACAGTAAGTGGCTGATGCTAACAGAGCGAGAAAGGAGTTCACGACGTGTCGCAAAGCATGACAGTCACTGCCGTAAAGCGAGTTCCGTTGCCCATTGTACAGAATGCGGGCGCCCTGAACGTGACGTCATGACATTACCTAGCGACGGGGGAGTAGTTGCTTTACGTATTGTCGTAAAGAGCCAGTCACTGCTGTAAAGCGGGTGTTTGTCCAATTGGAATGCAGTGAGGCGTGGGGCATGACGTCATGTTATTGAAGGTGGCTTGAAGTATGACGGCATGCATGAGGCGCCATCTTGATTAGTCCAATACTAAAGATTGCGCTCCCCCTGTTTTGAGAAGATAAAACCAAGAGATATTTTTTTATTACGGGTGTTTGTAATAGTGAGCATATATTAGACTGTTATAAGTATCAAATGTCAGTTTTATGGTGCTTGCGTCTAACATTTCTCGAGCGGCGCTGTGGCGCGGTGAGTTGCGCTGTCGCCTCATAAGGCCCGAGTCGACTCTCGGCTCGGGCGCGTTTCTGTGTCGAGTTTGCGAGTTCTCTGTCTTCCCGTACTCGCGGGGGTGGGGGGGGTTAGCCGGGTAGTCCGGTTTCTTCCCACCGTCCAAACACAAGCTGCTGCCCAGGTTAATTGGCCTAATGAGTAAATTGCGTCCCATCCTGAGTCTTCCCCCACCTTGCGTCCTCTGTCGGCCGGAATAGGCGCTACCCCCTCCCACGCCACCCTGTGCACAGGATAAAGCGGGTATTGATAATGAATGAATCATTTAAATTGAAAAAAGAGTTACAGCCGGTTTTACTATAAACACATCGTACTGATGTAGGTTTTCACGACTCGATGCATGATTGCTTTCCAAAGCTGCTCTTTCGGGATAGCCATTTCGAGCGCTCCAACGTTGGGGGGCATCAGCAGTCTAATGACCCAACTGAAAGTTGAAATCCTGATGATGAAGCTTCCAACATCCGATGTCTGATTACGCCGCCAAGGTGGAAGACTAAACGTCGTGGAACACGCTCAACACACCTATACCTGAAGAGCAGCTCTTAAAAGCAATTCTCAAACATCGAGCCGTGAAACCCTAATTCAATACGGAGATAGGGGATTATATTACAGCAGTGAGCTTGCAAACTCTAAATGCTTAGAATAACAGAGACATGGGAATACATTGAAAGAGCAGAGCGCATGTAACGTGTTGAATACGTATAAGAAGGTGTACTAAATCCGGAATTCTCAATTATGGGCCGGCGAGCGCCACCTAGTGGTCCGTTTAGAGCATACGTAACTAGGCCTCGAGGCGCAAAAAGTTGAGAACCGGGGAACTAAACAACATGGCGTGTAGCGAGTGCGATGACGTCACTCCCCAGTGTCACTCCGCCTTCCTACGCACGTGACTAAAATCCACCCAGCAACAGTGGCGCCTCTACGGCACGTCGCGAAGCACATGTGCCTCGAGCGAGACCCATTGTTAGGAATAAGGATCCCAGGTATCGTAAAAACAGTTACGTCATCTAGTTTGGCAGCAATAAATACAAGAATGTTAATTTACTGCTATATGTAGGCATCGGACAGCGTTGTGTGGGCAGGGAGATATGTATTTGCCAATCCTGCTCTACGCTGGCTTGAGTGAAAGGTGGGGAACACGATGTGGGCGAACAAATATGACAACAAATAGCTTGGTGAAAGCTGGCTGCTCCGCCCTTTGCTGAGTCAATGCAAGTCTCCAACACGAATTATTATTTATTTTGGTTTCATGCAGGTGCAGTGACCCCTAAAATGCGAAACTTAATGATTCTAAATAGCAAAGTTAATTTTCACGTGCAGAATTATCTGCAAGGTTGCGAGGGTGAGGAAGCCAAGGTATTTGGGCGAGTGCACATGCATTGGACTACGAGACTCGAGATCAGTGAGTGCAAGGAGGGTCATACTTTTTGGATGGCAGGGTCAGATATCAGGAAGCCCGGTAGCTTCGCTCTCTCCTGGGTTTTGGTGTTGAAGATAGCCACGAGGGCTGGCTGTGCAGTGTACAGTGACTGCCAACAAGCAGAAGTATAGCAGAGGATCTATGTACGTAACAGTTATTTTGCTTACATTATATGACACTAGCACAAATGTAATATTTCGCGTAACGACGGATTCCTATAAAATTATGGTTGCTATAAATAAAATCTCTTAATACAATAATTTTCATTTTTAAAGCGCCTTTCATCTCATACTTTATAAGTCAGCAAAATATTTGATGGATGTTTTCATTCAGGCAAACTAATTTTAGAAGCTCAATTCTACTGCCTGCTAAATGATGATAGATGCAAATCACAGTTTGGGGGAATATGCTTTTGTGGTGGTTGCCCTTCGCTTTTGGAACAATATTGACCACTGCAATTTCTAAATGACCTTAGATTAATTTCTTTTTTTCAAAAATTTGGCCGAGGTTTGTATAAATTGATTTGTCTTTTTGAAGGGCTGTATATGCTCCTTTTGTTGGCTATATAGGTTCAATTATTTCTCCCATGCCATTATTGTATATGGTTTAACTTCTTTGTTATTATTTTATTATGCTCTGCAATTTTGAGTGCAAATTTGAGTGCTACAGTTTATTTCATGATTTAAGTTTGGGTTTCATCTTTGGTGTTGTCATTTTTATTATTTGTGCAATTTTAAGCATTACTAATTCGTTTAATGGTTAAGGTTAGAGTTTTTATATTTCAGAGATTATTGCAGTAGGTTTATGTAGGCTTTGATTGTATGCGTCGTTGTGTTGGTCTCTTTAGGAAGTTTGTTGTGTCGCAGGAATCCCACATCTAGGACTTGCAAGCTCACTGCGTACTTTCTGCTGTGATAATAAGCTCCTGTCCATACAAACCCAAAGGCGCTTTAAAGTACATCAAATATAATAAAGCCTTGAGTCAACCTGTCACTACACCATTAATAATAATAATAATTGCATTTAGAGCACTTTTCACCCGAGGGTCACAAAGCACTGCACATTCGAGTTTGTGTCACCAGCTGGTGACACAAGCTCGAATGCCGCTCACATTATTACCTTACGCTCAAGCTGCTCTTCTATACGTATTCTACTGCAATAATAAAACACACAAAAAACAAACTCAAAATGGTCCTGTCTACTTTTTTGAATATCCAAAGTTACATTTGTTTTTATATAGGCCATTAATCACCGACGTCATGCGAGATCGACAGGACGCGTTCTCACGTTTGGCCCGCCCATTGGGCAGGGCCCGTCCGGTGGGTGGGGCCATGACGCGACGACGGGGACTGCGACCCCGCCCATGCGGGGGAGGGGCAACCTATTCTCCAATCAGATCGGCTGAAATGTTTAAATCTCAACAGCGTCGGCGCGCGTGAGGCGCGCCCCGATTGGGTGTGGTCCCGCAACCTCAAAACAAACTCTCCATTGGTTGAATTCTATCACGTGAGACTGAGTGACCAATCGCGAGCATCGGATAATCTCAATATATGCCGCGGGTTTCGGCGCTGCTGCGTGTGTCTGGTCGGCGGTTCCAGCGGAGGTCTCGCTTCAGGGGGAAGATTACAATGGTCGGTCCCGACAAGGAAGGCACTGGTGGCGTGAGCGACAAAAGCAGCGATGGAGACCGCCTGGTAAACGCCGCTGCCCGCGGGAACTTGGCCACCGTGCGGGAGCTGCTCGCGCGGGGGGTTCCCCCGGACTCGCTCGGCCGCTTCGGCCGCACTGCGCTGCAGGTGAAACGTCCGCGGGGTCTGGACACCGTCGGAGTTACAGGCGTTGGGTGGTTGTGGTTCGGTGATTCTCGAGGAGGAAAATTGTTTTCGCAGCAATGTCTATTCATTTACCCATTACCAGGAGTCCCTTTAATCCTGTAAGCTGGGGCCTATCTCTGCAGACGCAGGGCACAAGACAGGGCTATATGCTCTAGGATGGGACGCCAGTCAGAGGGCACCAGGGCCAATGTAGTAAGATCAGTTAACCTACAGGGAGCAGCATGTCTGCAGCATATCTTTAAACTGTGCGAGGAAATCGGAGTACCCAGCGAAAGCCCTCACGGACACGGGGAGAACGTGCAGATTGCACACACAATAATAATAATAATTGCACTTCTAGAGCGCTTTTCACCCGAGGGTCACAGAAAGGTACCCAAGCCAAGAATTTAATCCCAGGCTCCGCTTCTATCGGAACCAATTAAACTAATAATACGCTGGCTTGTTTTCATGTATTGTTGCACAAAGCAAGGCTTCAAAGAATGGTCGTAAGAGTTTAGACCATACTTCACTTCGCCGGTCATTGTAGGTTGGTGAAATGGATGTGGGTGGAAGGTCCAAATGTCACTCCCCACTGTTGTTCCCCGTGGTCTAAAATTGAACAAATTTGTTAATGCTGGGGAATAACAATAACTAGCTTTGATGTACATTTTCACGGCTCGGAGCGATGATTGCTTACCAACGCTATGTCGAGCGCTGCTCCTTCCTCCGTCGCGACGTTTCGCCCCATACGTGTCAAGCGTCTTCAAGCAACCATCAATCGAGGATAGCAACACCGAGTTACCACACTCATCGTCATCATAAACATCATAACCACCAGTAGCATCAGACCGAGATCCTCTGGAGTGTTTGCCGTTGTGTAATGGTATGTGCCCCGGTGGTGATGAGGGGTGCGGGTTCCGTCCACAAACTGAGCCGGGAATATGGAAACTCGTTCCGTATCGATTGATTGGTTTTAATTTTTGACACGAGTACGAACCGTTCTGGCATAAGCCGTCTTACGAGAATGACACGCGGAGCAACCTAATAAGACTCATTTGAGGAAAATAACAAAGTAATTTTTTATTGGGGTCACGCTGGCAAGGTAATGCACAAACAATATCACTGAAGCGCCTAGTAGCAATAAATCTAACCACAAGTGTAGCTATTTAGTGCTTATCAAAAATATAACACCAAATCGTGCAAGGTTTGCTAATCACTTGGAAGACAAGGGATGCCTTGACTGAAGGATGGAATTGAAGGGATTTTAGCCGTACCTAGGAAGCGAGTTCGCTCCAAGTGAGCTGCGGCAGCACGTAATGGTTCTTCACTATTGCTAGATATCACCATAGGTATAGCTAAGTATCCTCATGGGCATAGCTAGGTATCATCATGGGCATAGCTAGGTATCATCATGGGCATAGCTAGGTATCATCATGGGCATAGCTAGGTATCATCATGGGCATAGCTAGGTATCATCATGGGTATAGCTACGTATCATCGTGGGCAGAGCTAGGTATCATCGTGGGCAGAGCTAGGTATCACCGTGGGCATAGCTAGGTATCACCGTGGGCATATTATATACAAGCTTCTCAGGCAAAGCGATTTGGACTTCGTGAATGTCGGTCACAGCAAAACGTAGCTTTATGAATGGTGATAATAATTGCATTTATAAAGTGCCTTTCACCCGAGGGTCACTATGCGCTGCACAGAGCTGTAGAGACAACGGCATGTCAACTACAACGACATAACGGAAAGTCAACAACATCAACGTTTTATATATTTTTGGGTTTTTTTTCATCTCACCAATGGTTAGGCAACCCCAAAAAAAACTATCGTACATGTACACAAATGGATGTCCTTTAAAAAGGAGCATGTTGCAATGTTTGTGACTAAATGGCATTTAAAAAAATAACAACAAATAATGGTCATGCCATAAGGTGGTAATATAGTACTGTACAGTAAAATCCATAATCAATATTTGCCAATATTGACAGAGGGATCAAGTTCATTTGAGGCCAATTTGCAGATGACATCACTTTAATCACATGGTAGCTTTGGCAATGTCCAGTCTCAGATCGAGGCGAATAAAATAACTGTTTCTGTAGAGGACACAACATTTTTTTTTTCAAATTGGTTTATGTAAGCCTGGAAATAGATTTAGGAATCTAGGATAACACTTAGCTCTTTAATGTTGTCAAAGCGTTTAATTGTCCAAAAAAAAAATTGAAGTGGGGGGAAAAAGCAGGCTTATGTTTAGTCAAAAACTACATCATGAATTTAGTTTTCTATTTAGGACACGTCTAAGGGCAACAGAAAGTAATTACAGGCTATTAAAAATCCGATAAAATTAGGAGTTAACGGGTGGTGAACATTGAACTTTTATTCACTAACTTGTAAAATAAATGTATCCAACAGGCTAACTCCAATTATATGTATAGGTTACATAATGCGTTTTTACTCCGAATTATCTTTCAACTTTATCGCTGTTCTGTAACCCAGCTTAAGTTACATGTTTTAGGCTAACAGTAAACGGAATCCGTTTGTCAGTGACACCAACTTTAAATGAAATATACATGAGCGACGTATGGTGCAATGGCTCTTTATAACACATGTATCATTTCACATAAATTTCCAGCGTAGTGTCCATCACGAAATAGTTTGCCCAGCCTGTCAGTAGCCGGCCTTATTTGCCTCTGTTCATCACGTAGACGAACCGTCTCCCCCTACCAACGCAAGACGTGCAACCTGTCTTCGTGGTTAAATATTGCAAACCTGTGTAGCCTGTGACTTGTGTTGAAATGTCGTGTTCCCCTCCACTGCAGGACAACCTACGTGACCTCCCTCTAATGACTACAGCAGCTGGACCTTATCACTAGGCCCCTCCGCACAGCCTCAATCTTATCATCATCTTTATCAATACCCGCTTTATACGGTATGGTGTCACGGGGGACTGAGCTTTTTCCGGTGGACAGGGGGCATGGCGGAGCTTTACTAAGGTTGGGACACTAATCCGTCACGGGCCTGTGGGGGCAATTTAGTCAGGCTATTTAACAAAGCATGTCTTTGGATTATGGAAGGAAACCAGAGTACCTGCCGCAAACCCACTGGGAGAACACAAACCCCACATAGTTCTACTTACTCTCTGGTTCTTAGCTGTCTCATCTCATCTCATTATCTGAAACCGCTTAATCCTATATAGGGTCACGGTGAGCCGGAGCCTATCCCGGAAACACAGGGCGTAAGGCAGGAATACACCCGACGACGGGACGCCGGTCCATCGCCGGGCATTGCGGGACAATTTTAGTCTGCGAGCCAATCAACCTATCCAGGAGCATGCTTTTGGACTGTGGGAGGAAACCGGAGTACCCGGCGAAAACCCACGCGGACACGGGGAGAGCATGCAAACTCCACACAGAAAGGCACCGGAGCCGAGAGACTCGAACCCGGGACCTTCTTGCTGTGAGGCGTCAGCGCTAACCACTGCGCCACCGCGCCGCCCCTGTAAATGTGTTTTTTTATATCAACTAGAAGTTACATTAAACGATTCAGTTCCTGCGATTTGTTTAGGGGAAATCAAAACGCTCATGTTGGATTGCACCCAAGGGGTGTGTGTGAGAAGGTGGCGGTAGAAGATATGAAATGAAATTTGCCCTGTTCAAGATTGTTTATTTGTCGTGGGTGAAAAGCGCTCTAGAAATGCTGCTATTATTATTATAGAAAGGCACCTAAGGCGGTTATCGAATCCGCGGTTTCCTTCTTGAAAAGCAGCGCTACTCACTATTCCACCTTTCCCCCTTCAACGTTATTCTCCTTTCAAACTGCTGCCCCCAGCAGTTTGCAGCTGACTTGCACGTATATAAGATTACAACATGTTTTACCGTATCTGGCGATTATGCGGGTGTTAAGATCTTAACACCGGCATAAGATCTTAACACCTGCATAATTGCCAGATACGGTAAAACCTGTTGTAATCTTATATATGTATACTGGCAAAAAAGTACCCATAGCGTTGACTTGCACGAGTTTTTAATTTTTTTGGTGTTTTCATTTATTAACTGTTACCCTGAATTATGTGGTTAATGTTATGTCTTAATCAACCTTTTATAGAAACATACAATTTCTGTTACAATTGAACCTGGATCACAAAACAATAGTCAAAATTGTGATTTCCAGTTGACAGAGTTAACATGTTCCCAATTAAAAAGCTGAAAGTGTTTTTTATTTAACCTGATGAGAACTCAAGAGACTGGGATAATCCAAATTGCAAGAATGATCTGAGTAGTCTATACTACAACTAATTAGAACAATGTTATATGACAAAAAGATGTCAGTTATGAAATTAGATTGATGTGCACAATCGCTTATTTGTCATATAATTTATTGCTACTATTTGACTTTC
>JAZEWT010000001.1:22943354-22964957 GCA_036362905.1 Mordacia mordax
GCCACAAGTGAGACCGAATACCAGTACATGTTGTTTAATTTTACATAATTACACTCGCGTACAAGTGACAATGCCTAAAGTCGATATTATGCACCGTGCAAGTAGGTGAACGCGTGATTTAAACCATTTAATAATGTATGCCAAATGTTAAAACTGCAGAACGTATACAGATTAATTTACGTCTTTTATTTTAAATGCGTTACGTTTTGGGCGCAAAAGAAGGACGTTTTGAATAAGCATTTAGAATTAACGATTTTTTTTGTTTATCAAACATTCGTTAAAAACGGTTGCGTTTCCTGCTGTAACGGTGTTTTTAGTCGTGGTCCGAGATCTCTTCTCATCGTGTCGCTGACTGATATTTATTCCTTTACGCGGGGAACTTAATATTACCATTAAGCACGGAAAGCTGTCCCCTGTACAACCAACACCACGTTATGTGACCCTCCGGTGAAAGGCGCTTTAGAAATGTTAATATTGTGTATCCCGGGAATTGTCCCACACTCTCAAACGATTTGGATCAGCACACATCTGACTACGCGTAGCCGGGTCTTGTATCTAGCGCTCTTTTTCCGTGTCTAGCCCAAATGTCCCTACATGTTTGTGTCCTCCGAGGCTGTCGTTTGCTCGCCATTACGTTTCTGTATCACTGTACAATGTCCCTCGAGCGACTCAAGTCATATTCTTTGCCACCCCTGCCCCATACCTTTTCTCTCACGCTGCGTCTGCCACTCCTCGAAAACGATTGTGCCACCACCTCTGCTTATATAGAAGCCTTGTCATATTTGGTCAACCACCACTGCTGTTTGCCATTGATCTCCCTGATAGTCCGCTGACTTCCCTGATTTTCGTTTTGCACCGACCCCCTCTTTTCATCGTGAACGCCACATTCGCTATGCTCGCTATTCTCAAACCATCAGTTTGCCAGTGGGTCGAGTAGATCTTGAGGTGCAAAATGTTCACAACCCCCTGCCCAATGCACTTCCCCATCTACCACCAATCATCAACTTGCTCTCGAGTGTGTCCGCCGCCCCTGTACAATTTATATATGTTTTAAATGAAATATGGTATTGTAATATGATACAAATGTTGCCCTCTTTTTTTTACAATTTCACACAGATACGTCCCTGAAGCAGCCCACATCAGCAAATTTCAGTGCTTTTTCGCTTGGATTTGTGAACATGTCAAACGAGTTTGCGAAATGGCTCAACTCAAACTGGTTGTCAGCCATTCGTGGCGAAAAGGAATGGACAAATGTCACTGTTGACTGCAATTACAGCAATGTGCATGTGCTCCCATTCCTGTCCTTTGCAAAAAACTTCAGCTGCCGTCATCCCACCAATGCTAGCTCTGATGACCTGCTCACCCAGTGCTTTAGAGATGCCAGGGAGGCATATCTTGAACTGAAACAGATGCCTGAGACGCATGGCTTTGACAGAATCCTTGACGCCATCGGTAATCTCATCAGGACCACGAACCACCTTTATGATATCAGTGTCGCCAAAGAAGAGGAGCAAGACAGGAACGTGTCATCTCTGATAGACAACAAAGTATTGCAGGTGGAAGGGCAACCCCTTGGATATGAGGAACCGACCAAACATAAAAACCTGCCCATGCAGCACTCAAAAAAGATGCAGACAGGCGCAAAAACTCAGTCAGAGATCCCAGCAGAGCAATTGGTAACTCTGTTGAGATCTGACAGCAGTCTATTTCCCAAAAAAACTGCAACTGTCAAAAATGCATCCTCAGGAGAAAAGAAGTCTATACAAAAAACACAGAAGACAGACAGCAAATGGTTTACTATTTTGGAATGGCTCTTGATATTTATCCCGTTAAATTGTGAGTCCAATGATCATCGTTTCAGTGGTAACTTGGGATCAAACTCTACCAGCACTAAATCAAATCGGCTGAGCAATGCAGCGCAAAATTCACTTGGCCAAAAAACTGGAAGAAACAACTCTATTAATTCCACGGCATTTAAAAAGCATGAAAAATCTGTGTATGAACCATATTTCAAGAGCCAATTGAGAAAGACACAAACGTCCGAGAAAGGAATGCTGAGTCATGTTCTTAGAAAGGCAAGAGAAGAACAGTCAAAAGAGAGGGACAGTAACAAGAGAGGTAATCAGGCACCTGCTGTCAACAACAATTATGATATACATTTACAAGTGAAACACCCAGTTAAAGGAATTGCAGGTGGGAGGACTGGTGTGAGACCAGAAGCCAAAAGAATTGCAGAAATGAAGCCAGATATTAGCCTAGGAGATACAATACCTGAAAACAGAAAATCTGCAGTCAGATTAGGGTACGTAATAGCAAGAAGCA
The DNA here is from genome assembly GCA_036362905.1 of Mordacia mordax. Classification (NCBI taxonomy): domain Eukaryota; kingdom Metazoa; phylum Chordata; class Hyperoartia; order Petromyzontiformes; family Petromyzontidae; genus Mordacia; species Mordacia mordax. The sequence continues at coordinate 22,945,677 of JAZEWT010000001.1, forward strand.
AAATATCTACACCAGGAAATGAAACATCTGGCCTCAAATCAGGACAGAGAAAACTCAACATTAAATCAGTTGATAGAACAGCAATGCTCAGACCTGAAGAGAAGAAGAGACCAGTGGTTGAACCAGGAACAAGACGACCAGGTCTCAAGATAGACCAAAAACAATCCAGTGTAAAATCAAAAGATAAAACAGCTACACTTAGCCCTAAAGCAAAGAGACCAGTGGTGGAACAAGCGATAGGACGACCAATTCTTCAGACAGAACAAAAACAACCCAGCGTCACATCAGGAAATATGACTACACTGAGATCCAAAGAGAAGAAACCTTCGATTGAACCAATAAATGCACAACCAGTTATCAAGACAAAACAGAAACCGGGTGTAAAAGAAAAAAATATAACAGCTAGATTTCGACCTGAAGTGAAGAGACCAGTGGTTAAACAAGAAACAGGACAACCAATTCTCAAGATAGAACAAAAACATCCCAGTGTCAAATCAGGAAATAAAACTGCTACACTAAAATTTGGAAAGAGAATACCTTCGACTGAACCAAGAAACAGACAACTGGGTCTTAAGCCAGAACAAACACAAGCTGTTGACAAATCAGCAAATATAACAGTTACACTTAACACTGGAGATAAGAGCTCTTCGATTGAACCAGGAACAGGGCGATCAGTTCTCAAGACTAAACAAAAACAACCCAGCGTCCAGTCAGTAAATAAAACTGCTATGCTGAGATCCAGAGAGAAGACACATTCGGTTGAACCAGAAAATCCACTAGTTCTCAAGGCAGAACGAAAACAACCTGATGTTAAACCAAAAAATATAGCTACTCTTGGATCTGAAGCAAAGAGACCAGTGGTTGAACAAATAACTGGACATCCAATGCTCAAGACAAAATACAAAGAACCCGGTGTCAAACCAGGAAATCGAACGGCTATACTTAGACCTGAAGCAAAGAAACCAGTGGTTGAACAAGGCACAGGACTACCAGCTCTCAAGGCAGACCAAAAACAACCTAGTGTCAAATCAGGAAATATAACAGCTACACTGACATCTGGAGAGATGACAACTTTGATTGAACCAAGAAATGGACAACCAGGTCCTAAGCCAAAACAAAAACAAGCTGGTGTCAAATTAGGAAATATAACAGCTACACTTAGACCCAGAAAGAAGATACCTTTTATGGAACCAGGAACAGGGCGACCAGTTCTCAATACACATAAAAAACAATCTGTTGTCCAGCCAAACAATAAAACACTTACACTGAGACCCGAAGAAAAAATATCAAGGGTTGAACCAGGAACAAGGCGACCAGTTTTCAAAACACAACTTAAAGAACCTGTTGTCAAAACAGGAAGCAGAACGGCTATTCTTAGACCTGGAATTAACATACCTTCGATCGAACCAGGCATAGGACTAGGTCTTATGCCAGAACAACAATTTGCTGTCAAGTCTGGAGACAGACGAGCAAACCACAAACCAAACGAGAAGAAACCTTTAATCAGGCCAGTGGCCACAAAACCCATGTCTCTTAGACCAATACAAAAGACACCTTCAGCCAAGCCAACAGAGAGCAGTCCAGATTCTGAATCACAACCAGAAGCAGCCGGCTCCTTGGTCAACTACAACAAACCAGTGGCACACAGCTCAATTGTGGTACTTTTCCCCTCGGGCCGTATTCCAAGTAGCACAATGACAGAAGCAAATAATGTGGGGAAAAGACAGCATGTACGCAAAAAGCAAAGCATCTCCATGCGCCAGAAAAACACAAGCAACCCCAGTTATTCTCCCCGATTTAACAGAAACTTGGTAATAGACTCCACTAGCACGAAATATAATGAGCTAAGCAAGGATGGGCGAGATTCCTTTCGAATGAAAAATAGCAACTATACACCGTTTAACTCTATGGCACTAAGAAAGCAATTAAGATATGTGCGTGAAGCTAATTTTGAGAGTCAATTGGATAAGTTAGACGAGTTTTTGAGTCGAATGCCAAATCGCGAGCTAAGGAACAAAAGGGAAGAGCAATCAAGAGAAATGGCTATTAGCAAGAGAGATCATGAGCTACCTGCTGCCATCAACAGTGATGCAAGCACATCACACGTAAAGCACTCAGCTATAAAAACTCCTGACAAACAGAGGTTTCAAGCTGAAGGGGTTGCAGATAAAGAAGTTCCAAGAAATGTGAGGGTTGGAGTGAGATCAGGCACTAAAAAATATGCAGACGTCAAGCCTGTTAGACAAGGAGATGAAAGATCTGGAAACAAAACGTCAGCTCCGAGACATGGAGATATTGGGGCACAAGGCAAAACACATAGACCGGTAGACAAAATACCTGGTCTGAAATCAGGACAGAGACAACCTTGTGTCAAGTCAGGTGATGAAACAGATACACTTATACCCAAAATGAACAGACGTGTAATCGAATCAAGAAGAGGACAGTCAGTTTTCAATCCAGAAGAAAAAAGACTTGATGTCAAATCTGAAGACGGACAAGTTGAACTTAAACCTGGGGAGAAGATACCTTTGAACGAACCAGGAAAAGGACGATCAGTTCTCAAGCCACAACTAAAATCTCGTGTCAAATCTGGCGAGAGAACAGTCACGCTTAAACCCAAAATAAATATACCTATGATCAAACCAAAAAAAGGACCAGTTTTCAAGCCAGAACAAAGACCTGATAACAAATCTAGAGACAGAAACGTTAAGCTCCCACCAGGACACATGAGACCTTTGATTAAAACAGCTGGCAAAAAACCCATTCCTTATCAACCAAATAACAATAGCCCAAAATATAGACCGGTAGGATCGCAAACACCACTTGCAGCACCAAGCTCTTCAGTCATCTATACCAAACCAGAGGCGCACAGCTCAATTATGATGATTTTCCCATCGGGCCGTTTACTAAACAACACGATGGAGGTAGACAGTTACATAAAAAACAAACAGAATCTACCCAAAAAAGCAAGCATATCCATGAGGCAGGGAGACATTAAGCACACCAACACACATCCTCGTGCGAGAACTGCGATCCCACAAACACCTGAGCCTGCGGCAAGTGTCCAGATCTCAAATATTGTAGTGGTGGACCCCCATGAGGCTGCACTCCAAATGGTGAGGACTCGTTGTAGGAACTCTGTCCTTGAAGGCCCTAAAGCATTTATGCGTTGTGTTCAGGATAGTGGGTTGTTGGATGGTGGGGGCAGTGGGGCACAGTTGAGGATGGAGACGAAGCGGGAGACAAATGACTCTGGAAACAAGTCCTTCCCTCTGGGCCACTCAATTAATCTATCTCCACTGACAAACAAGGACAGGCTTAGAGAGAGAGACGTTGGCAATATGGTGAATGCACTGCAAGGAAAAGTTCTAGAGAAAATGACACAGTTGGCGACTGCGAAACTGCCACAGTCATCCACCACCGGAGGTGGCTCAGCTCTTTCAAGATTGCCATTGTCAACTTCAGGTGAAAATAAACCACAGCTTAACATGACAACAGTAGCAGTGCAGATGGCAAGCTTGTACATAGAACTGGGCCGCCATCTGAACAACGGAGAAAAAGCAAGGCTGGTTGAGGAGGAGTGTTCATTAGCCATGTATAAAGGCCTGCAGGAGTTTGTGACATGTGCAGAGAAGGCTCTGATGAATGAGGCTGGTGGTCCAGTTGAGAGAATTCTGCCACAAAGCAGATATCAAGACCAGGGTTTAGAGTTTGGAACCAGCAGAGCGCAAGGAAAAGACATATATGCAGGTGTGGCATGGCTGATAATGAGAATGTTTAATGACTTAATTTTAAAAAGTGTACTTCCAGCTACACTATATACCTTGGCTGTATATCCTAGGCTGGAATGATTTTCAAACTTCGTGTAAGGAGTGCTCTCTATAGCTTAATCTTGATATCACTGCAATATCACTAATTTCCTTACATATCTGAGAAATGCCATGCATGCGATTTTCCATTTTTTGCATGAATGTTTCAAACAATAGCCTGGGACAACCAATGCAGGTAACTTGATGAGCCACTTGGGTTTTTGGATTGCATCTCATGTAGGATACTTTTTATAATTCTCAGCATTCAAATAGGTGTTGCTACTGTTTGTAAAATTATTTTAGAATTATTGACCATTCACACCCTATTTCATTATAATTCCCATTACACTTCACTGAGTCTGCCCTGTTTAATAATAACCAGAATTCTTAACTAGTATCTGGTGTTTAATAATTCATATTCTTTATTACTAAAATTTCATCTTAACAAATCCTACCATTCTAAACATTGTCCAACTCTTGAGCCCCAGAAATTTTCTGTAATACTACTGTTTATTAAAAATCCTGTAATACTTTACTATGACACCTTTTTAACTAATAATGTTCAAAGTCCCTCACTGGTAAAAGCTGGTTTAATAATTTTTTTGGATGACACTGCTTGAATGATCAATGACATTCGTATTTTCCTTCTTTTTTTTTGCGGCAGATGAACAGGACGAGGCAGAAGAAGATAATTGGCCTTTCTAAGTTTGTCCATGTGTTCAATAGCAATATCACAGACGACTGAGACAAAGATTTAGCATAATAGACTACATACATATTTATCCACACTTGCATACACATTTACATATATACATATTTCAACAAATGCAAACATATATTACACTAGCTGTCCTTCACAAGTAGACGCTGCCATTATTACACACATTTTACCAGGATTCTGCTCATTGAGAAGACATACAAGTAGTCACATGTACAAATACATACATATGGGTACTACATACTTACAAACGGGGCATAAACAATGACATTACACATGGATATTGAAATACACGTATGGGTTCTGAATAATTGTTTACAACTTATGTGATTTCTTACAAAAACCTACTTTGCATGAATACATATTTTCATAGACGACACTAAACACATCCCAAGATAAGAATATTTGTTTTTTAAAACATAAAGTTTGTCAGTGTTTTGGTGCTTGAATGTCAATTAAAAACATGGTTTATGACTCTCCCGTCCTCGTGGCTGACTGGGTTTGTATTTCTATGCTTATCAATCTTCTATGGGTACTTTTTTCCAACACAAAGATGTAAACAGAGATGAGTTTTAAGATCTTATGGCAATTATATAAGTGTTAAGATCTTAGAACACCAAATAGACACCTTTCACAAAGTGTAAAGTTTGCAGAAAACATACACACTTGTTTATCAATCTTGTCTATGATAATATAGGTTGTCTTGTACACTGCATATGGCTAATCATTGGGTAACATCTTGCATTACTGAGATAGCTTATTCAACTAAAAATTACCACTCACATTTATCAAGTCTCATAATACCTTATCATTTGTATTTAGATGGTGATTGGAAAGTAAACAGTTGTGGGCCAGTAAGATGAACTTGGGAGTCTTGGAATCGAAGATTGGGTAAATAGAGATGAAGTTGCTCTTAACCTTTGTCACTGGATGTTCGAAGTGTAAAACATAGCTGGCAAAAGAATATTAAGATCCAGAAAAGTTGCTGGAGAGGTGAAGTGTTGCTCACAATCTGAGACAGATCCATTAAATACAGCAGCTATGTTCCCTATGAGATTACAGACCAACTGAGGCGAATGGCAGTGATGAAGGCTGGCATAGATGTATTCAAACTTCTAAAATACAATGGGTGAGTAATGCGAGATAAAGCACTTTACGTGAAACATATAGCGTTGGTTGACAGGCTTCAAGAGTGGAGTCTGGAGATCCATTCCCTAAAATGAAGTTATCCTAATAATGCTGTCACCTTTAGATTGTCAAGGAAAGTATTGAAAACATGAATGGCATAATAGCACAAACCGCCACATGTCAATAAAAAAAAAGAAACAAAACACGTGCATGTTTATGTATAAAAACTTTAATTATGCGTGTAAAATTTGACAAGATTGATTTGAGCTGTCAAGAGTTTAAGAAGTATAATATTTTTTTACATTATGATGTGCAAAAATCTTCACGAGTGACGCTTCTCAACATTACGTAAAATTTGAGGTCTCACGGGAAATTAAAATCTCATTCTCCAATTACAAAAATGCAAAGTTGTACTCTCCAATTGGAAAAAGAGTGAAGATGATGATTTTGTAAGATTTTTTTTTTTCAAAATCTTTGTTTTGTAACATTAAAGGAAGAGCGGCTGCAAGATGTGGAGTTGGTGGTAAAGAGGATACCTTCAAGAAAGTAAGCAGTGTCCTTTCAGTAAAATATTACCACAATATCGCCTTCATCATTGGAATTTTTTGAAATACTTTCACAAGTAAATCTTCATTCATTAGCTATACCAGTTCATGAATAAATCTTGTTCCACGAAACAAAGAATCCTGCAAGAATGTTATTGAAAAGTAAAAATTCGAATCAATGTCAAAATGCAATTTGTTTGGCCAATTTTAATTTCATTTTACATAATTTAGATGTTTTTCCACCTTCATATCTCACTTTCTTTCACACCTTCCGGTTCCAACTTGCATGTCAATGTAGATTTTTTCTTTTCTGATGGCTTTTTCAGTCACTAAAATAGAGGAAAATCTTCACCGTCAGTGATGGTGGGAGGAAGCACGGTTAAATAAACAACGCCCGTTCATAAGATTTTCTTTTTTGCCTCAAATGTTCTTCATATCTCAGCCTGGAATTGATAGAAAGACAGGAAGAAAGCAGTCCAACTGATATTTCAAACCTGGCTATAAGCCATAGGTAAGGTCATTACGTCTGAGAGGTTTATAAGGGCCAGTCGATATATTGACCTAGTTAGACATTTTTCTCTAGTCTTGAATAAACCAGATTTTTAGGCTTGGTGTTACTATTGTGACGCACACAGATGAGTGTGACACACAATGGGCAAAGTCTAACAGTACGAGCTCAGTAAAAGACATGAGTGTGGGTGGAAAGCTAAAATTTACGCACCTGGCAAACCACGATCACATTAAACATTCACTAAACAGATCGTCTCCCAACAAGTCCCCTCCAGGTGAAATTGATGCAGGAGGTGTTGCTTCTTTATTGGGGTTCTGTTATGAAGGAGGACCGACATTGGGTTAGGACAGAAGTCATCGATACAAATGTGGCATTGGCATGTCATGCCACATTTTTTTTGTTCCTATTGGCTGGTCGTGTCATGTCACAGTTCTGCAGAGGATGTCGCCAAAAAGCTGTAAGCTATTCTTTTGGCTTGTACTAATCACATTATCATCCTCTATCAGTAAGCACAGATCTGGCCTAGAAGGCCACACACCACCGCAAAGGGCAGGGTATATAATGGCAGTGACTATATTCAATGATTCTTTTAAATTATGCATAGTATAATATTAATCCACCTACTATTTAATTGCCACAACCAGCAACATCAGAAGCATCATAAGATATTCAACACAATCATTACACCCACACCTGATCATCTGTGGTAATGGGAGGGGCAACTTGAATAAATTAAATACCAACAAACCATATGCAAAAGAGCATATAAAATATAGTTAACGTTTGTCGACTTGGAATGGCAGTGAAAACATCGTGTGTGTTTACATTGGGGGATGTGTGTAACGGTTAAAATCTTTGAGCACAAAATGAACGCATTTCCGATAAAGCTGGAGAGCTGAAAATTTGCACAAAAGCATAACTCGGATGACAATGCAATCTAGTGAAAAGTTTGAAGACCGGTGACAAGGCGATTCTGGGCCCGCGATAGAAACGATCCATTCAAATTACTATTTATTCAGTCTGATGGGGGCGATATTTTCCCGATGCCAGACACGCACTGAGCTGACTTGAAAATTTTACGTCTGTAGGGGGCAATGCCTAGTTAGGGGTGAACCAGTCCACAACTTTACACCTCTTAACGGTTTCTATAAATTAATCGGGTTCTTGCCCATCAAAAATTGCTGGATGTAAGAATTATGTTTTGTTGATTAACAATTCAAAGAGCTTGACTTGCTTTGCAAGTATACATCAAACAATAAATAGCTAAGACTAAAAAAAGTATAAGACTACAATAATCTTTTCCTTTAATGACAACCTTTAAACCATACTAATATTAAGTCATAACTGATAGTTGTTCCTTTTACAAAATATTAGAAAAACACGTATTTATGACTAAAATCTTTAAAATGTAAATCTCACTTTTATCAGCCAATCGTAAGTCACATATTGTCAGCGTTTGGCCACCCGCTTTTAGTCTGTATCCCTAGATTGATTTTGTGTTCAAAAAATGTATTTTCAACTTTTTAGTGTGGTTAAAGCATTTATCACCGAGCCTCAAGTAAGAAGCAGTTAATAGTTGAATCAGCAAGTGCTCAAAAAGGTAAGAATGAGTATGGAATAGCACATCTTTTATTCCTTTCTTGCAAAAACAGAAAATTCTGGAACCAAGACAAGTCTACTTACATACATGAGAGGTATCTCTAATTATTACCTATATTACTACCACCCCTCACCTGTGTTGGCGCTTTGTCTCCAGAATCTTTGGGGCTGTGGTCAAAAGACCTTGGTGTGGGGGTGGGGGCGTGGCTGGGTGTAGAGCTGGGGGTAGTGGCAGCGGCACCAGTACCAGCATCTGTTGCCGGAGCCTCAGCCCTTGGTGGTGAAGCTGGTGCTGATGATGCGGCTGACAGAGACCCCGAGGAAGGATCTGCTGAGTCGCAAGGGTTTATAATGCATCAGAAATCGAGACAACGTAGGCTAAGTGTTCAAACTGTGGGATTGGGTGTCTCCATATATCTCAGGTGGATAATAATGGGTTGTGTCAGAGACACTGCTGAGACCCTGGATTTGAATCCTGCAAAATAATAATTCAAAATGACTTAATCTGAGTGAATCTCTCTTGCTTATAATGGATGTGGCAGGCTCATAATGAATGTGGTCAACATACATATATAAGGAAATATTCCTATCAGTTCTTAACATATTTGTTAGTGAGCACCTATTAAAAACGGCACGATGCACAAAAATGATAGTGTGACCAGCACCACACCCTGTCCCCATTATATTCCATACTGCATAAGGTGTTAATATGAGGCTAAAATACCCCTCATCGTTGATGTGAGACATGGCCAAGATTAGAATTCAAGTCACTGAGTTGGTAGCCCAGTGTATGCACATGTGTGTTTGACAATGTTTCTTTTTAGCCTAAAAGATAACTGTACTGTAGGGATGACAGTGGGACAAGGAAGGGACAAGTGGAAGACAAGGAGAGGTGGAGGAGACAAGTTGGGAACAAGGGAAGATAGAGGCGATAAGAGGGGATGAGGAAAGGTAAAGAAAACGGGCAGGAACAAAAAAAGAGGGTGGTGAGACAATGGTAGACAGCACCTGAAGCAGATGGCGTGACATTGAGCTGCGAAATGTCGTAATCGTCCGTGTCTTCGGGGTCCTGCGCCAAGCCAATCCTTTCAGAGAAGTACTCGGCAAATTTTTCCGAGGTCCCGGCGAGGGCAGATGCCCGTGGGTGGCTTCTTGCTGGTACGGGGGGTGGTTGGGCCAGCTTAAAGTCCTGGAGTAGAGTTGGCAGAATAGCCAGTGAGCATTGTCATTATATACAGAGCAGCATTACTATCATCAGCAGCAGTGCCATCATCAACAGTAGCAGCAGTGTCATCATTAAGTACAATTTCACCATCATCAGCAGCAGCATTATCAGCAGCAGCAGCATTAGCACAATCAGTATGTTAGAAACATCATCAGCAGCAATTGTATCTTTATCAGCAGCTGCAGACATACCATCAGCATGAATATCAGTAGCAAGACAGACAAACACCTACATAGACACATGTTTCTTAAAGAGTAAGCGGCCCAACAACTCAATTGAGGACTATCCAGGATTCCTGGAATTCAGTAAGGCAATCCTTCTAACAAATTCTATAACTGGTTATTATAAATATTATTAGCCAAAATTATTGGCCACAAAACAATTTACCCAAGGAACGATTCAATGAGCGTCACAGTCTGTAACTCCATACAAGAAATTATTCTTTGTTGTTTTATTTTTGATTCTTCATTTACTAGTCTCATCTCATCTCATTATCTGAAACCGCTTAATCCTATATAGGGTCACGGTGAGCCGGAGCTTATCCCGGAAACACAGGGCGTAAGGCAGGAATACACCCGACGACGGGACGCCAGTCCATCGCCGGGCTCATTTACTAGTGTTTTTTGTATTTTGTTTTGCACGAACAGTTTTGTTGACTCCATTCGTTTTACCATAACATAATATAATTTGCACACAATTCACACAAATCATAATCCATTCTTACGTGCACATTGACTCTTTAGTGGAGAGCATAACAGTTAAGTTCACTTGAAGAAAATAAACACATTGTTACTTGTCTGACGACATGAGCCCCTAATATCTTGGGTCGGTGGGCTGGTGGGTTGCATCACTTGGCAATGGGTATATAAAATCTTAAAAATTATCAGCCACTCTTATAGTGCAAGGCCATCACAAAGATACCAGTTTTCAGACATGGGTGCCAGTGACCAGATCTTATCTCCCTCACTTGGTATAAAGGTCATGGGGTCATTGCGGCTTTGTCTCCCGTACATTTAGAGTTTGCATATTCTCCCTGTGATTGTGTGGATTTTTGTCCAAGTCCTTTGGTTTTCCCTCCACATTTAGAAACATGCATTTGGATTATTTTGTTGCAACTGTAAATTTCCACATATAATGATATAAGCTACTTCGATGAGCTATCATCTATGTTCAGGTCATCTCTTAAACAGCGCTAATAGCTCAGTCAGTTTTATACAGTAAAATATGATAGTTTAATTCAGTAGTTTTTAGCAGCTGGCGGTGATGTTAAGTGTTTTCCCAGCAGAGTGCAATTCACCTTAAATGCGTTGTTGTTGGCTCCTCTCCTTGCATGTGCCCCAGCCGGTACGGCAGCAGGCAGGGGCTGAGGCCGGGCCGTAGCAGAGGGCATGGCAGCATAGGGGGCTACAGCGAATGGGGAAGCCATTGCAGTTGCTGCCAGGGGCCAGGGTGCCTGTTGGGGGGTCACCCAGCCCGCCTGATACATCACCACGGGGCCCATGGTGCCCCACGCTGCGACGGGTGTGGTGGGCTGGCTATATGCTTCAATAAGGTGAGAGGGGAAGAAAGGTGACATTTGTCAAGAGCTTGTGCATATGTACAACTAAGAAGTGCTCTAAAGAGCTGCTCTTTCTGGACAGTCATATTTAGCATTCATCTTAGGTTATTCTGAAACAGCATCTCTGGAGAGAAATTATCATGCACCAAGCCATGACAACTTACATACATATGTAGAACTTTACATACACATACTGTACAGTACACATGCATATAAGTATATACACATAATTAGTCAATTAATTACAACAATGATGGCCTCTCCACACTCAGCTGATTATTAGCATTGGTTGATCATACTTCACCATGCTGATCCAGTGCATGACACCAGATTCAGAGTACAATATTGAGTTCAGCACTTAGCCAGAGCTGCCCCACACATGCACATGCATTTTCCTTTCATTGTGTCTGTACAATTCCATGCTTGCTGATGCTCTGTGAGCTTTCTATGCACTTTTCTATTGTTGCTGCAATTTGTCAGATCCATATGTTATAGTATGTAACACACATCGATGAAAGACGTCTTTGGGTGCATTGTCATGTCGCTTTTCATTACATATTACAAAAGCACTCCCACCAATCAACTGCCTCCTTATTAATTTTTTTTTTATCTCCATCCACCTTCAATAAGTGCATTGATGTAAATAGTGTGAAGCGTATTTTTTAATTGTGTCTGCCACAGATACATTCAATAGTGTATCAAACTTGCTATACTACTGTTTTACTCACATTTATTTAATATAATTTTACAAACATCTTTATTCATTTCTTCAATCACTTCCTGCCATAAATTGCCATTTGCTGCTATAATAACATTACATTCAGTGGAAATTGCTGCAGTCAGCCAAGCTCTTACAAACCACTGTCTACATAAAACATATTTCTACATACTAAAAACCATGTATTTTTCATAAAAGTCCACTCTGTCTGCTTCACAGTGGAAGTTAAATATTCCCTGAGATAATTAGGAACAAGTAAGTCATTTTATGCCAACGTTTTACTAAATAAATTAAAAGTATCAAAATATCATTACAATCATGCACTCACTATTGGAACAGCAATGTCCAATTGCAGACCAAGTCCTGTCACCTTGTTTACAAACACAGCACTAGGGTGCCCTTTCAAATGTTTGATATCTCATGTAAGTGCCTTATCGCCTTTATAATGTTATGAAATGCCATGGCGTAATGGCCACTATTTAATAACAAAAACATTGTCATTATAATGATTGCTTCGAAAAGCTGCTCTCTCGGGACAGCCGCGTCCATCGCTCCCTCTCCCTAACACGTTAGGGGAATCCTCAGCGCTTGAGGATGCCTCTAACGTGCGAGGCGAAACGTCGCGATGGAGGGAGAGGGAGCGATCGACGCGGCTGTCCCGAGAGAGCAGCTTGTCGAAGCACTCATCATGCATCGAGACGTGAAAACCTACATCATTATCATTATAAAAAAATAAATGATTACACTGAAATTGCACGATGAAAGCAATTCAGTTCATAAGGGCAGTCAGACAAGATTACACAATTTCCAATTATATTGACAGTGACATCAGATATTTTTGAAAATTGGATTGAAGAAAATGTATCTATACAAATCTAACATAAATACACTGACACACCCGTGGATAAATAAATGAGTTGGCCATCATAAGCATTTTCAACTTACCCAACCCCCCAAGGGGAGCCATCTTGTTTGGAGGGGGGGGTGGAGGCTGCTGATTGGTCAAAGGGATGTCACTGAGTCCAAACAGATCTCCCGGAGAAATCGGGGTCTGAGAAAAAAAAGTGCAGAATAAGCTGAGGAGACAATGGAATGTGATTCAAAATGACCGTGTCAAGGACACTGAACCAGCAAGATTCAGGTTGTGGGTTCATGGTTCAGGCCCTAGTTCTGGATGCCTCCCTCATGTAGTGAGTTCAAAATTACCCTATTAAAATCTCTTTTATGACAAAGGTCTACCTTTAAATGAGCCAAATATCTCACCGGTGTTGCTTCAATATTTCTGACACACTATTATGAATCCTTATTAAAGACACCCCATACAAAAATTTGAACTCAGGCTCTCAACAGGACTGCCTTGATGTCTCTGACACCCATTATGCACCTCTCGACAGAAACACAGAACCAGTGATCGTTACCTAGGAATTCACGGTGCTGGCTCTGTGTCTCCAACAGCCTCTTGAGAGAGACACTATTTTGTCCATTTATGTAATGATTTCAATATTTTACTTGCGAAATCTGTTGAGACGGTATATCTCATTTGCAAAAATATCCACATCCTCTTACACAAGGCTCACGATCTGCCTGAAATAGCCAGCTTGCATGTACTCACAGGGGGGGAGGTGATGTCCGGAGGTGTAGTGATGTCTCCAAATAAACCAAACTGAGAATCCTGAAACAGATAAGTATTCCAGGCTGTACAAGCAAGCAATGTTTGCTTGTCTGCACCACGACGGGCCGCTTTTGTCTCCCCAAGAACTGATCTTCACATTTGTGCCAGTTAATAATGTACGACTAGGTTTACCCAGGGGAGACCCAGGACATGTTCTGAACTACCTGCCAATGCAGCTGTGGCTGGTGGAAATCACTGCACCACCTCTTCTTACATATATAACAACCACCGTTCACCACTAAGTGATAGTGACGTCACCACGGTACTTGTGCCAGGCCAAATACACCTAGAGGTCAGACGTATTGAAGACCAGCTGATAAGAAGACATGGCCCAGGTGCCATGGACTGTCTGATTTAGATGATTTAGATATAGATGATTGGCAGATTTAAATGACTGGTAGAGACATCACCTGTTCTCCCCACTGTGCCTGCTGTATAAGCACTGACACCCACAAAGTACATACATAATAAATAATAAACACATACACAAAATACGTACACAACGAGGCATAGGGTCTCTGGTTAGAATTCAGTCACAGGTGGACTTACCAACAGCATTCTGTCCATCTGAGCTTCTAGTTCAAGCAGAGAGGTCCCATTCTGACAAAAAGAGACAATATCAAGAAGTCATCATAGGAAAAACTGTTGATGCCACCACACGTTTGGTCAATGTGTTGTAACCTCTGCCAAATCCTGAAATTGCTGCACAGTAGAAACATGATCTCCAAGAATGCTGAAACAGTAGCTCACCACATGCTCTTAGGTCTATTCCTTGGTTACTAGATTCATGCCTGCCTGGGAGATTGGCATTCCCCAGTACTGCACACATGCCCCACCCAATATACCCATTTTTGCCCAATTATATATACACAATACTTATGTTTCATGTTCTCTTCCAGACTTATGCTTTGCTTATCATAGCATCTTAGTCAAGACATATGGTTTAATCAAAGGTGGCTGACTACAGGTATAATCAAGGCAGGATGACACCTGGATTTAAAGCTGAAAGCTCAGCAGTGCCAGCTAATTGCCTATAACATAGTAACTTTTAACTATTGTAAACCTGACCTTAGCCATTATAAACCTCATGCGACACAGAATTAAATGCCCAAACCTTTACGCCTGAATCAAGGTTCTCAGTGGTGATACCAGCTCAGTGTCCCCAATATGGCTATGCAGAATCAAACGTGATCATTATGAATTGAACTCAGCTATTATGAACCTACTAGGAGAGAAACCCAGTACCAGGAATCGAGCCTTAATCCCAGAACCCTCGTTGAGCTGGCTCAGTGTCTATGAGCCATTATAAACCCTCTCACCTCAGAGGCTTTGTTGATTGGGATGTCGTACACTCCATCCTTCAACTGACTTGATGGCACCTGTTAATAAGGCAGAGGATAGTGGTTACCATGGTAACTAATGATAGTAAATGATATCCACTCACCTCCTACAAATCATTATAATCACACACGAACAGCTGTGCGAATACGGAGTGGCCATTACAAACATGACATTGCCATTATAGTAGTCAAATTGTTTACAACCGTTGCTGTAATAAAACCAATATGAAATTAAAGTAATACAATAAGGTACAATACAGCAAAGCAAATGCGATTTAAAATTGTAAAGGACCACACAATATGATACAAGGCCCCAGTCACCCTTTGCTCAATGTTAAGGTGCTCATTCTGCTCTCGTTCTCTTCCAGTGCTCTTGACTCCGTGATTGTGTTCCATTCCAAGCACAAGAGCTTCTTATTCTATTCTGCCTATGACTGCCTCTTTCCCTTGAGTGAAAAAATATACACGCTGTTTAATTAAAGCATGCAATGTCCCTTTGTTCCATATAAGGATGCATTTATTAGATTGTAATTGTGCATGATTCAAAATGATGGCGAAATATGAAACGCAAAGCTAAATAAGTGTAATATTGATGCATTTACTGTGAACCTAACAAATAATCAAAACACAAAAGCATCACTCGACTGCAAATGTCTGCTGCCCAACTTGACATTTAGAAGCCTTTATCAGCCCAATCTTGAATGAAAGCCTCTCCATGCCGTCCTGTTCACGGGAACAGTGTTTATCATGGTTAATATGGGGTGCTCTTGATAATACCTGTTCACCCGGCTCTCACGAGCGAATGCTGTTGGATAATAAAATTGATTGATGTAGGTTTTTATGGCTCGATGTATGAAAATTGCTCTTAAGAGCTGCTCCTTGAGGATAGCCGTGTCCAGTTTGATGATGCCTCCAACATGGGAGGCAAAACGTTATGAAGGAGGAAGAAGGAATGCTCAACATGGATATCCCGTAACAGTAGCTCTTTAGAGCAATTATACATTTTCAAACCATAACGCATTTATCGACAACAGTGTGGCCTTAAAATAAAAATACACATACCGTGTGATATTTCTGGACATTACCCTTTTTACATAGGCATATGGATAGTGGTCTAATAGTGGATATTGAGTAAGACTGCTGGAAGATAGGCTGATAGATTAAAAAATATTTGTATTTATACGTGGAAACACTGAATTGACTTTTGCTTATATATTTTAACTAATATTAAGGCGTACTGAAAGTTAATTAGAAGATAAGACTTTTCAAATACAACGGTGATACAATATCATCAAACGTGTGAACAGTATTAAAACCAGATGCATATTTATCTAAATTCGCCATTATTCTGGAGGGTGACTCAAGAATGTAGAAGCTTGTCTTGAGTTGTGAGGATTTTGCGATTTTAACAAATGAGTTAGCTGTGATCAATGCCTATAATTGTTGTTATTAGCATCAGTTGGAAAGACGTGCATACAGTGTGGCACCAGCGGGATGGACAATAGGGGAGGGGGTGAGTTAGTATGCATTATTATGTGTGTGAGAGTAATGTGTGTGAGTGTGGCTATGTGTGTGACAGTGATTTGTATGTGAGAGTGCCTTGTATGTGCTTTTGAGTAATTTGTGTGTGGGTGTGTGTTTGTATCTATGGATGCGAATGGAGCGGCAGTGCAGCGGTTAGCGTGATGCACTGCAAAAGCTGACAATTCGAGTTCGATTTATGCTCATGACCAACACCAGTGACGATTACTTTATCCGATTCTCGGCCTCTCTTAGGTCGACTCAGCCACAAATGAGTACCTGATGTGCAGTGTAAATATTGCCAATGTCAGAGGGAAGACATAGGTAGCCAGGCGTGTTGCTGACAACCCACCCCCTCGTGTGCTGTGCCGGCGTACCTCGGTATTCGCTAAAATAACTTGTATGTTAATGCTCTGCAAGGGATTTTCATCTTTATTATGTATAGCTGTGTACACCTTGTCCCAGGGCTTGAACCTAGGACATCAAGAGTGCTCGTTGTATATGGCTGACATGACTATTATGCTCCTCCTGAGAGAAGCACACCCAGAATCAGGGCCAAACCCCAAGCCATAAGTGGGGGTGTTTCATGGTCATTTATGCCATCATTATGGACATAACATGGCCATTATGAACATGACATGGCCCTTATAAACGCTTTGGGAAGGAAGAATATTTGGACCAAAGGCATACTAAATGCAGGATATTCGTTTCTCCTATTTGGCCATTATAAACACAACACAGCCATTATGAACTACATTAGTGAGAAAGATACTGAAATGCTGGGGTCCAACCCAGGGCTTCGAAGGCTGGGACCTCACCTGGTAGATGGACTCCTCAGAGTCCGGACTGGGCTCAAACATAATGTACTGAGTCCAGCATCAGTGGAAAGAGAAGAGAGACATTGAACAGCAAATCGTCAATAAAGAGATTATTGGGGGAAAAAAAGCAATGAACTGTGAGAAAAATCTATTTTATCCTCGGAAAAAGTCAATGCATTGGGGAAGCCAGCAGTGTATCTTGGGGTACAGACAATGCATGCTGGAAGATATGCGATGAATTCTTTAAAATGTATCCTGAGATACCTGCAATGCATCCCACAATACATATAATCGATTTTGAGAATTTAAAAAAATGTATTCTGAGAAGCCAAAGGGCAGTAGTGAAATTTCGCAGAAAAGTTAGTTTCCTCAAATGAATTCTAGTACTTTCATTTAAAGAAAATCACAATAATATGGCCATAGATGCTGTCCGTTTAAGTGCATTATTAAAAAACAACAGTGTTTAGCAATGCATTATAGGAACTCATTAAGATGATTGCAATGTAATCTAAAGCAGAAAAAATGAAATGCAATCTTATGGAGTGAAGTCATGCATTGCGAGAGTGCAGAGATAGTGCCTCAATGCATTCTATACATAAAGCAATACAGCACACAGGACAGCAATGGACGCTAGGAAAGGAATGAAGCACATTCTAGGAGATTCGGAATGAATCGTGTGAGTATAGGACATAAAATATGCAAGCTTGACAAAGGGGGAATGCAATGAGAGCAGTGGAATAATATGCTGTAATGTGTGGGTCATAGGGCACAAAGTGAGTTAAGCTTAGCAGTGGCTCCAGAATGACTTATGACACAACAACACAGAGGGATCGGCGATTAACAAATATGTTCCCATGATGACCATTATGAGGCACCTGAGCCACAGAGCCATTACTAAAATAAAGTATCTCAAACAAAGTATATTAAATAAAGTGCCGTTTCTGTGTCTCTGATACAGCCACAATGAACCCCTGACACACAAGACAGACAATTTGTTACCTGGTAGACAGGGTCATCTGAGTCGTCGTCAGGTATCGTCTGCCAAGGCCACAGGTGTCAGGAAAGCAAGGGAAAGCAGAGAGAAGCACAGAGAGGGATAGGGGAGCAAGAGCAAAGATGAAGCACAGCGTAGCAAGATAAACCAAGCGGGAGGAATGCTTCACGAATTGGCGTGTCATCCTTGCGCAGGGGCCATGCTAATCTTCTTTGTATCGTTCCGATTTTAGTATATGTACTGCCGGAGCAAGTACCAAGCAGGAAGAAGCAGTAGCAAGAGGAAGAAAGGAAGATCTATCTGTGCAGCGCTTTGTGACCCTCGGGTGAAAAACGCTCTAGAAATGCAATTATTATTATCTAGGGGGACGATCGAGGAGAATGAGGAAGCAATGGGAAGTAGGAGGGAGCATGGGGAAACAGCACAAAGCAAAATTAAGGGGGAGGCGAGAGGTGCAAGGAGGATTTATATGCAGGGAGCAGTAGTACCAGTAAAAATAATAATTATGTGGGAAGGAGGAGAGGTCAACAGGTATGAAAATGAATCAGAGAGCAAAAACAGAAAGGGGGGCCCAAACAACAAACCAATCAGTGTGCTCGCAAAGATCAAGCAAGACCCTAGAGAAAAAATCTATACGTGTGTATTAAAGAAAAACATCACCCAAATGAGGGCAAAAAACTATGCTAATATGTAGTTTATGTCACTCTTTCCAAAATGTCGTTGTCTGCAAGTGAAGAATTTAGTGACAATGACATTACGTTTCAAGCCGCATAATGAGATGTGCCGTTGCGTGATGACATCACACATAAGGATGTCGTTCATGGGGAAGGCATGCATGTTTCGGTTGATAAGCCACAGCACTGGTTTTCACGTCCAAGTGTTTCATCTATTTGGTCGGAATTCTGTATGGTAAGTCCCTATTAGCAACAAAACTTCATGCTAGCTTTACTACTATAAGCTAATGTTTTAGCTAGACAGATGGACAAAGTGAATGCATTTGGGCGGCAGGGTGGCGCAGTGGTAATATCTTCGCCTCATAGAAAGAACGGTTTGCCCGAGCAGGTTCGATCCCTGGCGATGGACTGGCGTCCCGTCGTCGGGTGTATTCCTGCCTTACGGCCTGTG
>JAZEWT010000001.1:22965055-22976403 GCA_036362905.1 Mordacia mordax
AATGCCCGGCGATGGACTGGCGTCCCGTCGTCGGGTGTATTCCTGCCTTACGCGCTGTGTTTTCGGGATAGGCTCCGGCTCACCATGACCCTATATAGGATTAAGCGGTTTCAGATAATGAGATGAGATGAGATCCTAATATATAGGAAGCAGTGTGGCGATACGCACCGGCAAACCGCCTGGCTGCATCCTCCGCCTCTCTGTGCTTTCCTCACGCCTCTGAGTCATTCTCTGTCGAATGAATACCTTCGACAGTGAATGAATATATGCGCGTTATAAATGTAAAAATATATATTATTAACTTTTTCAACGCCAGTTGAAAATCGTGAAAATACTCGTCATTTTTAGCAGCTCCTTGCCTGGGCTACATGTGCCAGCTTTGTTATTGAGAAAACCACAGTGACTTGTGGGGCCCTGTGGAGACAAGCGCGATTTGTGTAGTGAGTCTCTTTTTTTTATCAAAAAGCTATCGCTCAAATCCCAGTAAAAACTCACCACTTTTTACAGGATAATCCATCTCAAGCCGCTTGTGTTGGGAGTGCAATTCCTTCCCACAGTATTATTTTATATTCTGGGATGGAATTAATGTTATAATCACCATATACCATAGAGGAGAAACTCGACCAGCAAACTGAGCCCTGAAGAAAACCCTGAGCAAGAATAAGGAAACATGAATCACGAGAACGCCCCCCAACTCACGTGCGCGAGGGAGAAAAACTCTGGCGATTGAAGTTTCATAACCTGGTAAAGGGCGCACGAATCGACCTGCTTGTCCTTGCTTTGCTCCTTGTCCATGCTTTCCTGCTGCTGCTCTGGCTGCGGTGGCCGCTGCTGCTGTTGCTGCTGCTTTTGCTCATGTTCACGAAGGGATAAGATGAGCTGGAAGAGGTTGCGAAGGTCCATCACTAGACCCTCAGCCTAAAGAGGGTTCATCGTAGGAGGGAGTAAAGGGATGCGAGGGAAGTAAATTGTGGTAAGTCAGCACAGAGAAGCAAGGATTGACAGTGATGTTGATAATGATTATGCTGTTGCTGATTGTTGTTATTAATGATGCTGATATTAAATGATGCCTAAGTATCTGTGTCTCCCAGTATCAACATGCCCTCCATGTCTAATGATACATAGGTAACTGCTGTTCCTCTAAGATGACGATGCTGCTGCTACTGATGATGTTGCTGTTGATAATAATGAACTGTGAATGTGTCCCTGCCCAAAGGCAACAAACCTCTGCCTAAGTGAATGTGTCTATCTGTTTTTGTGTCCGCCACATATCCCATGTGTCCCCTTGTCTCACAGTGTGTTCCTCATCCCCTGCATGTCCCCTTGTCTCACAGTGTCCCTCATATCCTGCATGTCCCCTTGTCTCAGTGTACCCCCCTCATCCCCTGCATGTTCCCTTGTCTCACAATGTGTCCCCCTCATCCCCTGCATGTCCCCTTGTCTCACAGTGTGTTCCTCATCCCCTGCATGTCCCCTTGTCTCACAGTGTCCCTCATATCCTGCATGTCCCCTTGTCTCACAATGTGTCCCCCTCATCCCCTGCGTGTCCTCATGTCTCACAATGTGCCCCCCTCTACCCCCAAATGTCCCCGTGTCTTACAGCATGTGCCGTCTTTACGGCGTAGAACCGGTGATCCCCTTCTGTGCCGCACACAAAGCCAAATGCTCTGTGGTCGCTGACATCACGTGCGATGAACGACACCTTATGCACCGGGTGCTCGTGTTGTAATACCTGCAGGCCCAGGATTTACATTCATTCAATGCACAAACTTAAAGCCTGCTTTAGAATAAATACCTTATTTTGACTCTTTGGAATGGTGTTATACCTTACCAGTGATGTCAATTAACATTTAAAGGCAATATGCCATTCATCATAATCACCATCAGTCATGACTTACCCATTGCTGGATGAAGGCCATCCCAAGTCACTGTAATATCTCACTTCACTCGCCACTGGACATGAGCTGACTTCAATGCCCCATCTCCCCAGTGGAAGCTCTCAGGTGCCATTGCATTGTTAGTACCGATCATAAGCCATGCTCCCTTATAGCGACGTGTTCTCTCCAAGCAGACATAGTCGATTATTTTGTGTTACTTTCTTTACCATTCAGTATGATGTCTCTAACGTTCGTATGTTCACCGTACGGCTTTGAAGTCCTCCGGCTAGGACTATTGACGCAGCTCACTATTGTCATGCCGAGATGATGTCTCGCTGCCAACCTGCACCTACTCGGAAATACTTATTTATTTCTTCAGTTGTTTGACAATTATTTTATATCCTTCTCTAAATCATAGCCATTATTTCACTGATGATTGCTTCGAAAAGCTGCTCTCTCGGGACATCCGCATCGTTCGCTTCCTCTCCTCTCCTCACGACATTTCGCCTCACACGTTAGAGGCATCCTGTGCCTGAGGATGTCTCTAACGTGTGAGGAGAAGAGAGGAAGCGAACGCTGCGGCTGTCCCGAGAGAGCAGCTTTTCGAAGCAATCATCATGCATCGAGCTGTGAAAACCTACATCGTTACATTATTTGACTGTCAATTAAACTGCTCTGATTTTGTTGTTTTTGACATGCCCTTCTCTCCCAGCTCAGATTTGTAATACAATGTTCTTGTTGATTTGTCGTTCATACGTCATTGTTGTGGTTGCTGACATGCCGTTCTCTCCACAGCTCTGTGCAGCGCTTTGTGACCCCAAGATGGAAAGCACTCTATAAGTGCAATTATTATTATGAATGAAGCTTCAAACTTGTGACATGGAGAATAGCTAATGTATTTCCAAGAGCTCCATGCTGTTTGCACTGCATCTTCCTCTAAATGGAAATTCCAAAAGTTTTCCATTATGAGAAGAGCTACACAGAAAGCCAAATATTCATCTCATCTCATCTCATTATAAGAAACCGCTTAATCCTATATAGGGTCACGGTGAGCCGGAGCCTATCCCGGAAACACAGGGCGTAAGGCAGGAATACACCCGACGACGGGACGCCAGTCCATCGCCAGGCATTGCGGAACAATTTTAGTCTGCGAGCCAATCAACCTATCCAGGAGCATGCTTTTGGACTATGGGAGGAAACCGGAGTACCCGGCCAAAACCCACGCGGACACGGGGAGAGCATGCAAACTCCACACAGAAGGGCACCCGAGCCGAGAGATTCGAACCCGGGACCTTATTGCTGTGAGGCGTCAGCGCTAACCACTGGGCCACCGCGCCGCCCACCAAATATTCCCATTTGGATAAACGAGCATAAACGCATCACCTTGGCCATTGAATCCACCGTGCCCCTTTTCCTTACATGTATCGTGTCTCTCTCGTACTGCCTCATTCACTGTGACCATTAACCTAAAGGAGGATTTGCTTGCACACATGTACAAATACATGCATGGCAGACTGTTGGGCTAACTGCTTGTTAGCAAGGACCTATTAAGGCTTGCACATAAAATAAGGGAGTGATGCAGCCTGCAGCATACCTTGCTTACTTTGCATTCCTGTGCTAAAGTTTACACACCACACTAGGTAACATTATGCAGCCAAGTCGACCCAGGGGATGCTCAGGACCAGTGCTGACATAACTTGTCACTGACGTTAGCCATGGCTGGGAATGGAATCAGGTCATGGGTTCATAGCACAGTATCACTCAGTAATGCATTGTTGCTCCCTACACACACATCCATCAATACACATATATACACACTGCAGATACGAGTGCATCATCTCAACAATGAGGATGCAGGTGCAACTGAAAATGACGTTGTTGATGATAAAGATTCTGGTAATGGAAGTTACAGTTGCTACTGATGCTGCTGATGATGGCTACTCACTCCACACCGCTCGTCGTAAATCCGGATTCCAGAGAAGGACACGGACACAATGATCCTCTGCTTGTGCTGCCCGCGGGCCCTTGCTGCTGCAGCCATTCCCTGCAGCAATAATCACAGCCACCCAGTAGCCTCTATCATTTAACCACACATGCGGAACGGCCTGCGTATATAAAGGAGGATTTATCCGAACACAAACACCAATCTTCTCCATTATGCACATATGCAGGATGTGTCATGGGCTGTCTGACATCAGCTTGACGTTTCAGTAATGCAATATAAAGACTATACGTTTACTGTATTTATATAGGTTTTCATAGCTCGATGTTTAATAGCTCTAAAAAGCTGCTCTTTTAGTATAGCTGTGGTGGAAAGAGCAGCTCTTAAGAACAATTCTCTCATACATTTACAGCAATATCTTCCTTATCCATGTTGGTGGTGAATACTCCTAGCCGTAAAGAAGTGCGCATCATAGGATACATTTTCTGTGACAACTGGGTGACTCCTAAGGGCATTTGAGCATTGATAATGGGATACACCACGTACTTCCAGATCAACTCTGGTTTGGTCCCAAGTCATGGCAAAGCAGCAACAATTGGATGCAATTTGCCAAGGCTTGTGATATATTCCTATTATCCGTGCAAAAATGTATGCAATAGGATGAACGATTGTGCAGATATTAGGAAGATCTGCAGATCGACTCAGACATGCGGTTAAACAGGCAGTGTAGGGTAATAGGAGGGCAGATTCGTGGATTTTCACCTTGCACATGTTTGACAACACACTGTTCTTCAGACATGCGGTTTGCGTCTTGGCTGCTTCTAGACTGTACGAGTTTCTGGATATAACACTTTGCGGATATTGGGGCAACGTTATGGTTATTGGGGCAGCACCTTCAGTTTAATCATGGAGTCCTGACACATGCGGTCGCCACGTGCCTCTGCCACCAAATCAACCCCAATCATCTTGGCCCGGTAGCGGACACCATCACCCTTGAAGCGCTGAATCAGCGCCGTGTCGCTTTTGTCTTGGCCTGGGGGACCAAGAAAGCAGAGGCATTATCATCAGAAATAGCAGCTGTAGCAGTGACATCAGTAACGGAAGCAGCATCACAAGTAGCAGGAGTAACAATTGTATCTATAGTAGTAGCAGAAGCCACAGTAGTAATAATAAGTAGCACCATCATCATCATCATGAACAAGAGCATCAGCAGCAGTAACATCATCTTAGCATCAGTATCCATTGTCTCCCTTACACAGGAACGACAAGAATTCCTGTTAGCCACATAAATCATTAACATAGCAGATGTCTCATTAATTTACTCATGAGTAATGAGTGACATGGTTTAGTGTGTGCTAAGCTGCTATACAGTGTCTAGAATAAGTCCATTATGAACACCGTAAAAAGAGACACATCCAAGACTCAGGGCTTCAACCTGACATCTCTGTGGTGCTGAATCAATGGCATTTTTTCTTCTTCTTGCTCTACGGCAAATTTAACAGCAACTTAAAGACCTATACCAGAGTATCATAGTCATGTACTGGCTTCAGGTGAGGTTGAAGTAATTTTTGCTCTTGTGCCTCTGTTGAATTTTCAGTAGTTCACAATGTTCTCAGCCCGGCGATGGACTGGCGTCCCGTCGTCGGGTGTATTCCTGCCTTACGCCCTGTGTTTCCGGGATAGGCTCCGGCTCACCGTGACCCTATATAGGATTAAGCGGTTTCAGATAATGAGATGAGATAATGTTGTCAGGGTCTGCCAAGCTGATGACATTTCTTTAAATTTGTTAAACATTTCACAGGTGGACCACATGAAAGGTGTCATCTCCCACCAAATGTGTCTCTGACAAGGCCTTTGTGAACCTTTCATAATCCATCATGAACCCTCTCGTCTACTCACCCTTGCGACTCTGTGGTGAGTTGCGAAGAGCGCGGAAGGGGCCTGAACAGTTCAGTCCAGAGTCAGGCGAAACAAGAAAAACAGAGAGCAAAAAAAGGAAACTGTTTGGAACGGAATACAGGACAGAGTGGAACAGTAGAGAGAACTGGAGAATGAAATGTAAATGTAGAGCGTTAGGAAATAGAAGTAAATATGATGCAATGAAAGGGGACAGAAGAAGACAACGTCAAAATGAGATGAGAATAAAATGAAATGAAGGCAGAGCAAGACACAGGTAAGAACGCAATACTGTAAGAACGGAGCGAGACAGGACCATAAGAAAACAAAGGATAGCAACTAAATAAAAATTAAATGAGATGAAAACTTAACGAGCAAAGAACAATATGGGCTTTCACCGGGATTATCAACAGGTAAATAATTATAAACAACAAGATGTGAAGAGTGCAGAAATTTTTTTTCCATGCCATGAGCCAACAAACCATCTGATAAAACATTAGGCTGTAAAGCATCATGAAAGAATACCACAAGGCAGTACACCCTCTAGTTCACACCACTGGCGCATGTGTGTCCACCTCAACGACCCACAACAGAAAATTTCTAACATATTTATATTCAATATCAATGTTTCTCACCATTTATTCTTTAAAAAAACCTGTTTCATATTTGTTGCTATTGACACATTCAGATTTTTTTTTTTCATTTCAATCCAGAGCATCAGTCTGATGAAGATGAAAAACATTTTTCATTGTAATTTCTCCCAAAGCGTGCGGTTAACAACAACACATCAGCTCAGACTTAGCTCAAAAACCATAACAAGACATCACAGAACTACTTACAAAGTAATGTCAACAACCTCTAAGCCACATGACTTGACCCGCAACGAATTTTTATTGCATTATAATCGAACTTGGCGGTAGGGTGGTGCAGTGGTAACACGTACACCTTACACAAAGAAAGTTCTGCCTAAGGCAATTCGATTCCTGACTCAGGCATCTTTGTGTGTGGAGTTTGTGAGTTCTCTCCCTGTTCTGTGTGAGTTTCCTCCAAATTCTCCTGTTTCCTCACACAACTAAAAAAACATGCCAGCAGGTTTTGGAATCTTCCTCCTCATTTTCGACAGAAAACGATGTAAATTGAGGAGGATGACACCAAAACCTGCGATTTTCTGTCATATGTGAAAGACACCACTGGCAAAATCAGTAAATATCTATGGAAATACAACTTAAAAGCCATCTTCATAACCCATCAGAGGATTCAGGACATCCCATCAGAAGATACAGGACGTCCCATCAGAAGATACAGGGCGTCTCATCAGAAGATACAGGACGTACTCAAATCACCCAAAGGCCGACTGCCGCTAGACAGATGAAGTGTATTGCATTCCTTGTTGTAACTGTGAAGAAGTGTGCATTGCGCAAACAGGCATACAAATAGCTCCAAGAAAGTGAGAACACGATGGCAGGGCATTTGCTGCATATAGAGAAATCAGCAATGGTAGCCCACAGTGTAAATAGACAACACACAATCGATTTTCGTAAGATACATGTACTGGCTGCTATCCATCACAAAGCAATAGGGATTTACAAGGTAAAAAAACCCGATAAACCACAAACAAGAAATGAGAATAAAGCTCAGCCAAGTCTGGCAGTCAATTTTTTAAATCAAGAGTAAACAGCTGTAAAACACTGGAATACAGACAGCATTAGGAGAGAACAACCATCACGGACTTATATAACTCGGCAGGCATTCAGGAAATACAGATCAAATTAGTTGGTAAATCAGAGGTGGGACGGGATTAAATTTATTTTAATTCTAATATTCGAGCAAGACAATGGAATACTTTAAAATGGATCCCCCCTTCCATTGTCCCTGGAAGGGAGTGACACGGAATAACAGGGAGTGGCACAGAATGAGAGAATGACATGACATATAAATAGCAGTCACACACATGACTCACCCACAGAATGCCTGAGGATGCCTCCAACGTGGGAGGCGAAATGTTGCGAAGGAGAGAGAAGCGATTGACGCGGCTATCCCACAAGAGCAGCTTTAATAAGCAATCACCGTTTATTAATTGGCCAATTACATTATTACATGTAATATTTATAATTATATATAGGATGCATGGTCTGAAAACTGTTGGCGCCGACTAACCACGTGGCTGCTTTCCCCTGTCTCTTGGCTCTTTGCGGTTTCCTCACGCTACTCTATGTGTGTCTCGTCCATGACCAGGTGTGGAATTTGCGTGCGTTATAGATTGTATTCTTACTGTTATATGTTTAGCCCTCACAGCTGAATTAAGCTATCATCATTATCAATACCCGCTTAATCCTGTACAGGGCGTGGTGGGCCGAAGTCTATCCCAGCTGACAGAGGGTGCAAGGCGAGGCTACACCCATGATGTGACACCAGTACATCATAGGTCACTGGGGGCAATTTAGCAATTTACTCACTAGGCCAATTAACCTCGGAAGCAGCTTGCCTTTGGACAGTGGGATGAAATCAAAATACCGGAGAGAACATGCAAACTCCACACAGAAAGGCACCTGAGCCAGGAATCGAATCCAAACCTTCTTTCCGTGAGGCGACAGCGCTATTCACTGTGCCACTGCGCCACCCTGTTTTAAGCTGAATTAAGTAAATCGGTGTTAATGTTACACTATAAAGTAACTGGTGTCTATCAGCAAATCTCACACGTGAGAAAGTAGTGTCAATCACGGGTGGCTGAAACTAAGATTTAAAGCAGGATCCTTAGCCATGATGCCTCAGTGTCTCTGACAGATCCATCATGAACCCCCTGAGCCAATATGAGAAATTACACAATTAGCACATTTTTTTGCTCTCTGCTATGGAGCGAAATTAATCAGATTTTCTCCACAGTCTCTTAACTGCGGGTGGAACATGTAAATTACGCTAATTGAGCAGAGGTGATTTTATAGTTGTATAATTGCAGATTTTTTTTATCACCAATTATAGCCCAATTGTGCTCTTTTGGGAGATGTGTTATCACGAGGTGAATAAACCTCTCCTTTGGAACTACTATAGGTGGCATAGACCCTTCAAAGGTGACGTGACAGAAAGTATCAACTTTTCTCTGACACCTACAGGCATAAGTTGCAAGTCCTTGGCTGTTACTTGTGTGAAGCTTCACGACTGGCAAAATTACTTTAAAGGGACTTTATGGCACACTCTAGCAATGTCACTGTGACACTTCAGCATACTTTTAATGTCAGCCCAGTGAGATCACTATAGTATGGCCATTCTAAACCATCTGAGAGATAGAAAGAGATGCCAAGCCTCAGTGCTTTATCCTGAACCCACGATCTCAGAGGTACTGACCCAACTTCTCTTAGCACAGCCATTATAAACGTGCTGAACCACTTGGTAACTCCTTATATCACAGGACATGGCACGGTATGTGTAAAATGTCAATGCGCACGTGTACTTTATGCTGCTGAGACGTTTTACGAGAAGACAAAGTCCATAATGCTTCCCAATGCCATAGAATATTAACCCGGGGAAACGACATCTTTCTGGGCAAAGATTAAACTGAATTTTCATGAACAAGGAGGAGCTGGATTTAGGTGGCTCGATGGGACCCATAATCTCATCTCATCTCATTGTCTGAAACCGCTTAGTCCTATACAGGGTCACGGTGAAGCCGGAGCCTATCCCGGCAGACACAGGGCGCAAGGCAAGGATATACCGACGATGGGACGCCAGTCCATCGCCGGGCACTGCAGGCCAATTTAGCCTGCGAGCCAATCAACCTATGTAGCAGCATGCTTTTTGGACTGTGGGAGGAAACCGGAGTGCCTGGCGAAAACCCACGCGGACACGGGGAGAGCATGCAAACTCCACACAGAAAGGCACCCGAGCCGAGAGATTCGAACCCGGGACCTTCTTGCTGTGAGGCGACAGTGCTAACCACTGGGCCACTGCGCCGCCCGGGACCCATAATAGGTTGTCGGAAACACTGAGCCAGCTCCAATGCAAGGTTTGAGCTCTATTTAGATTTCTTTCTTTATCATTGGATTCGTAATTGCCATGTCAGGTTAACAAGGCCTTTGTCAGAAAAGTTAAATTAGCACCAGCGAGGGTTTAGGTTTGAATATGAGTCTCACCCAAGCGTGATTAAAACGGTTATGTATATTGCGAATTGTTGTCAGCTTGGTCATAAATGACAGCAAAAAAAATCTATCATCACTGCCGAACAATAATTTTGATATGCCGTATCTATTGTTGACTCTTAATTAGAGTCATCCCAACAATAAACGCTTAAATGTACCAACACACGAAAAGACAGACATGAGGTAAAACATTATTCAACGATGCATGAAGGAATGCATATGTGCGGATGGGTTGGTGTTCGTGCGTTAAACGAGTGTGTGTATATGTTCATAACATCTGCGTCTGTCCCGTCACCCCCTGCCAGTGAATCTTACACACTTCAGATAGCCTCAATGTGCACCTAACCCGGCACCAATGCCGTCGTAAGGTCACTTTAACTTAGTGACTGATGGTTGTGCTTGTTGTGTATATGCCTCTGCAATATCCTGAGTATGTGTTTTTTTGTTCCTGTATGTATGTGTTTATTGTTTGTGTGTATTTCAATGGGTATATATGGGGGAAACGTGCATGTGTGAATGTACATGTCTGTGATAACTGTGTATATGCTGTATAATAATAATAATTGCATTTATAGAGCGCTTTTCACCCGAGGGTCACAAAGCGTTGCACAGAGCTGCGGAGAGAATGGCACGTCAACAACAACGACATTAGAGCGGTAAATCGGCAACAATAACACTTTTTTTTAAGTATACACGTCGTTGCAAAACAACATGTAAAATATGATCTGACTTTCAGCTATAATTTAAAAATGCTAACTTATCAGTGTTAATAATACATATATTGGGAAATGGTTTTATGTAACATTTATAATGCATGTGAGCAGGGAGCAATCCTGTTGCGGTTAGTGTATCACTGTTAAATTATTGCTACAGCCAACATCTGTTGACAAATATCCGAACAGGTAGCAGGTCTCCCCTAGGTTAACTCAGCCTTAAATTAGTACCTGATGCAGTATGTAAACATTACCACTGGGAAGACAAAGGCGGCCATGCTTGACACAGGCCACTCTCCCCCAATAATCTGTGTTTGCCTTCATTAACAGAATGTGTCCCAATAGTCTATTAAGACTATGCAGGGATGTTTGTTTCTGTGAGAAACGTATTCGTGTATATGAATGTGTCTGTATGTGTCTCATGTTACCTCTTCTTCTTTCCTTCTTTCCAAAAGCCCCTCCCTGTGCTTCACTCTCCATAGACATTCTCACCACAAACGGGTGCTCACTAAAACAGAAAGAAAAATATGGTCAGTAGGTCCTTGATGATGATGCTGCCGCTGATGATGATGTTGGTGATGTTCGCGATTTTGGTGATGATGATGAATACAGTGCTGCTTCTGAAAATGCGACTAATGGTAATATTTGCAATGATCATTATAAACACATGGGCGGCGCGGTGGTCCAGTGGTTAGCGCTGTCGCCTCACAGCCTTTCTGTGTGGAGTTTGCATGCTCTCCCCGTGTCCGCGTGGGTTTTCGCCGGGCACTCCGGTTTCCTCCCACAG
>JAZEWT010000001.1:22976453-22988557 GCA_036362905.1 Mordacia mordax
AAGCGGTTTCAGACAATGAGATGAGATTATAAACACACGCACCTCGGATATGCTTGTTAAGTGCCCGTGGTAAATTAGACTTGAGTCGGTGGAGATAAACGATGATGAAATAAAACAAGTCAAGCTGGCCGTGACATGTGAAGGGTCGTGACCTACGCAAGGTCAAGGCAACGGTGCCATCGTGTCTGACCTGCGAAGGAAAACATAAACATCCTAAGAATCAGAGCACAAGTATAGCCTTTTGTGAGTCCACTGTTAGAGGACCTCCCTAAACCGCGCAGCTCATGAGAGTCATTTGACCATCATCACACTAGTCGGTGCAGTTTAAAGATAGGAAGGACAGACGGGGAACCATGGAAGTGTGGTATAACAATGGATTTTGTTGTACTGACAGGCCAACAGTGTCCCTTCTCCAATGGGCATGGAACAGCACTGATCGCTGTCGGAAGCTGAGCTACCGGGTCACAGTTATATTTACATGAAAGGGGCAAGTCAATTCACAATATAACCACCATCATTAATGTTCAAATCCCCACCAAGATACAGGGCTGCTGCTGCTACCTATAATGAATGATGTTGGTAATTATCATCATCAGCAACCATTATCATGATGAGTTTACTTTTAATACAGGTTTGAATTTGCAACTATTTTATCGTGACCTCAGTGATACCTAGCCAAGTATGAATGATGAACCCAAGGCTCCGTAGCTCTGTGCAGCGCTTTGTAACCCTTGGGTGAAAAGCGCATTATAAATGCAGCAATTATTATTTTTATTAATATGGTTCTATGACCCACAGCCATTAACAAAGACCACTAATGGAACTTAAGTTTAGCGTTATTACACTTAGATAAAAAAAATAAAGACAAAGGGATCTTTCAGACTGATAATAACAAAATATGTAATGGTGAGATATCCATGATAATAGCAAAATAACATAGGCTGGAAAACCATACGTTTCAAAAACACGTGGAAACGTGTACTCAATGCACTTATCATTTGTGCATTATGCAAAAAACTGTACCGTGGTAAACAAGTTTGTGTCAATGTGACTGGCAGGAATCAGTGAGAATGCGAGAGATCATCATCAACACCAGCTTAATCATGTACAGGGTCGTGGAGGGCCAAAACGTATCTCGGCATACAGTGGGTGCAAGGCAAGGCTAGCCCATGATGTGACGCTAGTACATAGCAGAGCACTGAGGAAAATTTGCTCAGCAGGCCAATTAACATAAGCAGCAGTGTGTCTTTTGACGGTGGGAGGAAACCGGAGTACTCAGCAAAACCCACGTGGACATGGACAGAACACGCAAACGTCACACAGAAAGATGCCCAAGCCGAGAATCGACCCCGGATGCCTTCTTGCTGTGAGGCTATACTGCGACTCACTGCGCCGCAGCGCTACCCGAGATCACTTATTCTACACGCATTATTTGGTTCCGAATGACTGCAGCAATGAGCATTGGTGACTACACTCTACTAGTGAGTCCTAAGAATGATGAAACCGGTCAGTCAGTCACAATACAAATCTTCAGGAACTGATAATGGTTTTGCATAAAGCACAAAGGCGGAGTTCTTGTTGTAATAAATTCCACATGAATTATTTTTATCTTCACAGACCTAGTGACCCGGAAGCTGAAAGGAGGCTTTGTTTGGTTTTATGAACCTTAGCTATTTAGCACTCAGCTCTAAACTAGTTTTACATTATTTTTAGGATTCTTAGTCATTGACTGAGGACAAAGTAAGTCATTGGTGTGCTTTATGAGCATTGGAAATTGCATCGACACGGAAACGGAGCTGTAATCTGGCTCTATGAGCCTCAGAGATTCATAATGAACCCTTAAAGTTAAGAATCATCCCTTTTTAAATGTGGAGTAGAACTCAACTTCGTCTGCAGATCTAATTTGACAAGGAATGTTCACATTCCCTTGTCGAGGACCAGTAAATCCAAATAGTGATCAACACCTTGGCATGCAATGTAAATGCAACATTTACACATTTATTAATGAAGGTGTGGCACCACGACTCCGACCGCAGACTCGTGGCGGCTCCACGATAACGGCCACGGCGAGGATCAGCGTTCACTCCACGATCTTTCAGCCAGCGAGCAGAGACTTCTTGTCTTTTGATGTTTTTATTGAGCAGCGCGCGGGCCCGGGAATAACGAACTCGAGCGGCGACTACATGTTGAAGGCTGATGACTGCCCCGTCTGACCGCCTGACGACCAACTCTCCCTGACTCCGTCTCCGAACAGCCACTCCCCCCCCACTCACGAACTCCGTCTTTATATTCCTCCGTGTCGCACCCCCCTCGCACCTTCCGGATGACCTCATGCAAAACCACGTGCTACAATGAGTCACGCACCACGTGTGTAATGTGTATTGTGAACCAAGGTTCGCCAACAAGGGATTATGTAAATCAACAATCCGAGTTCGATGAATCACGGGTCTCGCAAGTAATCGCACTGTACGCTGGTAAACTCTTTAACCCCACAAAGGTAATCATGGCTAGATGTTTGGGAATTAAGAATGAATCTTAAAATAATTACTGTTAACAGCTGGTCTTTCAAAGAGAGCGGTAGAGAGGAGCAAAGCTCACTATGTCTATCCCGAAAGAGCAGCTTTTAAGAACAATTGTCAACATTTAAGCATCTCAATAAAATAATACGGGACTGTGTAGGCATACCATAAAAACAGGAATGCAACGTTTACATCAAGTGTTCAGTGGCTGGGCGGAGAGTGTGCTATTTACCCGCGAAGTGTGCTCAGTTCTGAAATGTCTAAAATTATTCGCAATGTTTTATTCTAATTCAAAGGTTAGTGACGATGCATACGTATGTGCATGTCTATGTGTTGGTTCCTAAACATGTAGGCACGTGGGATGGGGACTACTGGTGTGGTGGTCAGTGCCCTGTGTTGTAAACCCAGCGACCTGGGTTTTATTCCTGCCAAACATCAATATCAAGTATCTGAACGAGTATTGGGCATCCGCTAAATCGACGCGGCCTTCAATAAATGCCTGTTGCCATGTGCAAACATCTCCACCGGGGCGATAATAGCTGCCAGCATTGGTGCTGGCCACACCACCCCTACGGATGCTGTCCTGGCCTTCATTGGTGCTCGTGAACAGAAAATGCCCCAAAAGCCGATGTACGCTGTATGGGGGGGAATAATTGGATATGTCGCGCTGCTGCTGCCGGACTCTGGAATGCCATTCCATTAGAGATTCGATCAGCTGAGTCCCTGGGAATCTTCAAAGCTCGTCTCAAGACTCGTTCCGTAAAGCTTTCAAGTCCTCTGGCTTGGACTGTTAATGCGGCTCACCGTTGTACCGGGATGACGGCTCGTTGCCGAGCAAACAAGGAAGGAACATTTATTCCTTCCTTTTTTGTTGAAGAATTATTTTTTATCACTTATTTATGCCCTTCTATAATGTTTTGCCATTATTTGGCTTTCAGTTGAACTGTCCCGATCTTGTTGCCGACATGCCGTTCTCTCCGCAGCTCTGTGAAGCGCTTTGCGACCCTCCGGTGAAAAGCGCTCTCAGAGTGCAATTATTATTATGTGTTAATGTTTGTGTTTGCAGCCATACAGTGCGTGAAGTTGTGTATGCAACCCAAAGCCATGTAATCCACTAACCCTTCCCTGTAAAGCGATGTAGCCGAGCTGTGTGCGAGCACGGCTGATTTTTTACACATCAAAATTACATGCAACATAAAATGGATCCTTACCGGTTTTTGATGCACAGCTTGAAGCTTGACTCAGTATAAATTGTCGTGATGAGTCTGATCAATTGTAAAATGAAAAGAAAAATTAAACATAATATGTAATACACCTCACATTAAAAAAACAAATATATATTCGTTTGGTTTGAGAATGAAAACCCCGTGCTCTTGTGTCAGTGATCAGAGGCGAGCGCTGTAACATTACACATCGTCCAGATGGTGAGCCCTGCGGGGGTCAAAGTCCATTCAGTTGATGTGAGGTTAAAGGTTATTCTCAATGGCTCAGTATCACATGAGGCCCTTGGGCTGTACCATTCACATAATGGACACAGGGGGGACCTTTCTGGAGGCTAAGGGTGTGGTCTGTAAGAGGCTCTTTAGTGCGTGAGTTACCTACAGCTCTCTGGTAAGAAACCCAAACATGCTGATGTATAGGTCTTATTTTTGGCTCAGGACAAATTATTACAATGTTAGTCAAGTAAACTATGTCAGTGCCTCTTAACCTTAAGCAAGGGGCGGCACTCAACTCCATTGGTGAACCTGAGCTGGCAGCGGAAATACCATATTCTCCTGATGCAACCAATTTATCTATAAAATAGACAACCACTTTAGGTGTCCTTGAGAGTAGTGCAAATGATGCTATCCATTCCAGTAGAAATGAAGATTAAACAAATATGATTTGTTATCGATGTAATGATTTAGGTTTTCACGGCTTGATGCATGATGATTGCTTCGAAAAGCTGCTCTCTCGGGACAGCCGCGTCGATCGCTCCATCTCTCCCATCGTTAGAGGCATCCTCTGGCGCCTGAAGATGCCTCTAACATGTGAGGCGAAACGTCGCGGCTGTCCCGAAAGAGCAGTTTTTTGAAGCAATCATCATGGTTTGTTATCGTTGAGAAAACAAAGGTAAGGATAAGTAGCACTTAAACTGAAAATGAATTCTTGAGGAAAGTTGCAGAGTTCAGTCTTATCAAGGTGTACACAATTTAGAAACTAGGTGATCTCAGTCAAAGACACTTAGATTTTTAGGGCATAATCCTTATCCCTCAAACCTACAGTAGTTCTGTTATCACCAGTTGTGTCAACCATATGGATAACTAGGCAACATAAATATGACCTTAAAAGTAATTAACTCAAGCCCACCGGTACCTATGGTTTCCGGGGCAATGAGATGGAAAAATAATGTGTCTCATATTCCCATGGTCATTTTATCTGTAGGATTGACAGCCACTCTTAACTTCCCACAAAGTCCAAATAATTTTTTTCCACTCGAGCGGAAACATGATGATGAGAATTTAAAATTAAAATAAATGTATTTCCCCGATCCTATTCCAATTGTGCATCATGTCATGAAATGATGAAATATTCATTTGAAATCCCCCCCCTGCCCCGAGCAGTGCATCACCTCAGAAAAAGCCTGCAGAAGCAGATATTACCAAATAATTCAGAGATCCCTTCAATTGACCTTTAATTGACACTGAGGGGCACTGCCCTTTGCCACATGTCCTGTGATAGAGATGTTTGTAGCAAGGCCGTCATTCCAAAAAATAATTAAATTCCTCCTACAGGTCTGGAAGGCAGCCAAATCAAGTGAAAAATAAAATTTAATGCGACAGAGTTTTTATTTTCCTGTAGTCACTGCTGGCCATGCTGAGAACACCAATTCATTACACTTTAGAATCCAATTTAATTATGGGTGGTTGCCCAGATTCGAACCCAACATCTCAGCCACACCAACTCATATGCGCTGTGAACCCCAAGTAATTCAGCCACATCTCCTCGTAGCACCTTACCGTGTCATGCCTATTGGCATATGCCATCTTTCTGAGTGGCAGAATATTCATTATACCTGTGTCAGACAGCATGCAACATCAAATGCATCAAATGCATTCGATCTAATATCGCTATCGCGGGTCTGTGACCTCCTGCCGGAGAAGCTTTCGCCACTTCACATGAACTCTTAAGTGCACCTAACCTGGTACACGCACCATTGTGATGTCGCCACCAGTTAATGATGAATAGCGGTTGTTTTGTGTGTGTACAACTACATGTATATGGGGTGCGCATTTATATACGCGTCTTCTCTGTGTAAGCGTCACACATGCACACGTAACAAATTTTTACATTTGCTGATTATTATTGCACGTACATAAACACACACATTACACACCAGATATTACACTGCACACACATACAACATGCTTAATATTTATACAAACTCCAATGACACACGCGCATACACATTTGGACTCACCCACATACACACTGCATCGCAGACGAACTCGTGCACACGCGCGCTCTGCAAGAGCCATATATATCATTTTCCTATTATGCTCACTTGAGTGATCATGCCAACGATTGTGTGCATGAGCCATGCCTGATATGTATGTATATGTGCGTGTGTGTGTCTGTGTGCGCGCGCACATATATATGTGTGTGCAGAGTGACGGTTTGTGTGTGCCGATATGCGTGTACATTTGTGGAGCGGTGGCGCAGCGGTTAGCGCGCCAGGCTACAAACCCTGCGACCCGAGTTCGAATCCCTCTCACGGCCAGCACCAGTGAAGATTTTCTGAACCGGTCCTGGGTCGACGCAGCCTCAAATGAGTACCAAGTGCAGTGTGTAAACATTGCCACTAGGGAGACAAAAGCGGCCGGGCATGGTCTTGGTCGCTCACCTATCTCCTCGTGTGCCGTGTCGACCTTCTTAGGTGCTAACTAACGGCACTTGACCGTACAGTCTGTAAAGGATACACGGGGGATCTTTGTCTTTGAACGTTTGTGTGTGAACGTGCTCTGTATTGTATGTGCGTATTTTTTACGCCCTTTACAGGTAATTACTGCACGTGTACATTTTTTGTGTGACTGTGCACATGAGTGTTGTGTACACGTGTGTGTTGCTGTGTACGAATTGGTGGCACGTATGTGTTTATGTATGCAAGTGCATTTTTATACTTATAGACTATGCGTGTGTGTTGCTAACGGTCCATAAGCATAAATGGAAGATCTTTGTCTTGACGCATGTGTTAATATGGGCGTGTGCTGTACAATAGATGTACAGATATGTGATTGCGTAATTATATGTTAACAGTTTGTTTTACCCGGGGAAACAGCTTAACGGATAGCTAACCATAGACACACACGCGTCAAACGAAAGATGAAATATTATCTTTTTACGATTTGAAATGATAAACGAGGGGCGCTAGTGAGAAGAGTGGATTTGAAATACAAAGGTCAATTTTATCTCGAGGAGTGCCGATGAAACAATGAGACAAGTTGCTTAAATGGCTCCTCCCCGCACGCCACTGCTCACCCAGCAGTGTAAATGTCCACGCTACAGCTAGATTATGGTCGCCTGGGCGAAAAACGTAGTGGCGCAAAGTTTGGATCTGGTTAGCAAGAAAGAGTAGATCAAATACCCTCTGGAGGCCCCTTCCGCCAGCAGTGGTGTGAGCAAGCCATTGCCGGGTTGCACCATTACATTTAGAGTAAACGAGGGAAAGCGAATCACGCGGAAACGTAAATTGCTACGTGGTTTGTACATTCAAGGGCGCTAATCAGTGCATTCGTTACTTAAATTGTATTGCACTGATGTAGATTTTCATGGCATGATGATTAAGAGTTGCTCTTAAGAACTGCTCTTTCTGGATAACCATATCAAGTGTTTTTTTCTCACTGGAAGCGATTCCCATTTCCTGACGTTAGGAACCGGTAACCAATTAAAAAAAATTGGTGTGCCAATTGTCATTAAACAAACCGAATATTTATTGGTGCATGCATAGGATCGATGACTTCCTGCTTGACCGCTCCAACAATTTCAATGGCTAAGGATTCGTTTGAAAGCTTAAGATATTCATTTTATGCGAACAAGGTCGAA
This sequence comes from Mordacia mordax, assembly GCA_036362905.1. Classification (NCBI taxonomy): domain Eukaryota; kingdom Metazoa; phylum Chordata; class Hyperoartia; order Petromyzontiformes; family Petromyzontidae; genus Mordacia; species Mordacia mordax. The sequence goes on from JAZEWT010000001.1 coordinate 22,984,055, forward strand.
ATTACGGAAAATATTACGTTTGATTCAACGAAATACCTGTGATGGTATGCCCCTCCTGGTGTGCTACAATACTATGTTATTGTTGGTTGCAATAAATTATTTCCATTGAAAGCACTATATTTTGGTGCATAATTTGTATGTCCCAATGGGCTTTCAACTATGGTAGCAGGTTTATAACAGGGCTATTGATGATAAGGAGGAAATTGCACTGGTGTAAATGTCAACAAATTTACTACCTCTGCATTCGCTAGCCCACAGTATAAACCATTGGACATTAAGATAAAAGAGATATATATTTTTCGTATAACACACTAATCCAAAATGCAATACTAAATATGGCAAACGTTAATTTCATGTGTGACGCTTTGTCCATGTGCAATGATATTGTGTCTGCAATGACCTTAAATCTGCAATTGTCTCATGCAGGCTTTAATTTGCATTGCTATTGATAGCTTGGTCAAAATGGTTGAATTTTTCTTAGAAAGTAGGAAATATATAAAACAGGAAAAATGTGCATGTGCATGGAATCTGTAAGGCTTTCCAACATGCGTTTGTTCTCAGAAATATTTAATTAACAAGGCTAACTTAGCGTTTTAAGCTGCATAACAATGTTCTACCGTACAGCAAACGAGGCGTGACGTGCCGAGATGACGGTGCAGGTCGTGACGCTGTCAGGAGGGGGATGCAGGCGTGCACCGCTCGTTACGGCGCAATAAACCGGAAAAACTCAACTCCTGAAGCCCTCTCGTGTGAAACGAACCTCAACGTCGGCATTCAGCACTTGAGCAAAAAGATAATGGCACGAGAGCCAAAGTGAATCCTTTTGGCGCTGATTATTGTGTACGTGCTTTGGGAAACCGTTTGGTCAATGTAGCTGACTTTCTGTAGGGTAGGTGCCTAAAAGGCACACGACCATGTAATAAAGTTCAATTGTTATTGGATCACCTTCATGAGTTATTGTACGCTCCAAACCATAGGTTTTACCTCTGTATAATAATAATATTTGCATTTTTACAGAGTTTTCACCCGAGGGTCACAAAGCGCATGTTAGCAACGACATAACAACAGTAAATCAGCAACAGTAACTTTTTAGGGGGGTTTTGTTGATACAACTCTAAGCTGTGGAGAGAACGGCAATTCAACGACAACAACATCAGGACAGTTCAACTGAAAGTCAAATAGTGGCAATAACTTATAGAAGAACATAAAATAAGCGATAAAAATATCATTCTTCAACAAACAAGGAATAAATATTCCCAAGCAGGCGCAGGTCAGCGAGCCATCATCCCAGCACCACAACAGTGAGCCGCATTAACAGTTCCAGCCAGAGGACTTAAAAGGTGGATGGAACAAGTGAGTCTTGGGATGGGATTTGAAGAAGAAACTAATGAATATTTATCCCTTGGTTTACCCCCTGCTTTTGCTATAGGCGTTTAATAATTGGTCAGTTGAAAAGAGACAGACCTTTGCGGTCTGAATGTGCTATTTTATGGTTTATAATTAAAGGACACGACTGAATGAGACATGTTTGTTAATGCATGCCAAGGCAAACTATATGCCAGCATTGTATGGTTGCCACGTTATTCTTCTCATTACAATATTCATGATAACATCGATGTATCTTAATGCTGCAGAAGTAGTTCGTATGGCTATTGAATCGCCTTTGCACTTGGGTGCACCTCTGATACAATTAAAGATTACTTAAAAGTTATTCAACTACAGTTCACTCAGCATAATCTGCCATAACGCTTCTGATCACTGCAACTTTACAACATGTAATGCTATGGGTACTGCATAATCGCCAGATACGGTAAAACCTGTTGTAATCTTATACATGTAATGCTTTTAATGCACATGCTGCCAGTGACACAAAATATATAACTAAATGCTAAAATGACGAACTGCTGATGTTATATGACTGTCATTCGGCCAATTACACTTGAATAGTTTTTTGCAAAGCACAAATTCGATGGGTGACAGACAGCCTTCTTGCGCACTGCTCCCAGACTCTGGAACTCCTTCTATTGGAAATTTGATCAACTGAGTTCCTGGACATCTTCAAATCCTGTCGCGAGACTCATTTTTGGGACTGGATGCTGCTCACTACTGTGTCCTTGGATGATGGCACGCTGTTGGCCTGTGCCTGATCAGGAACACTTATTTCATCTCCTCTCATTGTCTGAAACCGCTTAGTCCTATACAGGGTCACGGTGAAGCTGGAGCCTATCCCGGCAGACACAGGGCGCAAGGCAAGGATATACCGACGATGGGATGCCAGTCCATCGCTAGGCACTGCGGGGCAATTTAGCCTGCGGGCCAATCAACCTATGTAGCAGCACGCTTTTTGGACTGTGGGAGGAAACCGGAGTGCCCGGCGAAAACCCACGCGGACACGGGGAGAGCATGCAAACTCCACACAGAAAGGCACCCGAGCCGAGAGATTCGAACCCGGGACCTTCTTGCTGTGAGGCGACAGCGCTAACCACTGGGCTACCGCGCCGCCCTACACTTATTTCTTCCCTCATTTTTTTACAATTATTGTATTTGTTACCTGACGTCCTTCATTGATTGTAGTCATTATTTTATACAATGGTGGCACGGTGGCCCAGCGGGTAGCACTGTCGCCTCACAGCAAGAAGGTCCCGGGTTCGAATCTCGGCTCGGGTGCCTTTCTGTGTGGAGTTTGCATGTTCTCCCCGTGTCCGTGTGGGTTTTCGCCGGGCACTCCGGTTTCCTCCCACAGTCCAAAAAACATGTCGCTGCGTAGGTTAATTGGCTTGCAGACTAAATTGCCCGCAGTGCCCGGTGATAGACTGGCGTTCCATCGTGGGTATATCCCTGCCTTGCGCCCTATGTCTGCCGGGATAGGCTCTGGCTCACCGCGACCCTGTGCAGGACTAAGCGGTTTCTGACCATAAAATGAGATGAGATTTTATTCAATTGATCCCTTCTGATGTTGTTGTTGATGATATGCCATTCTCTCCATAGCTCTGTGCAGCGCTTTGTTATCCTCAGGTGGTATAACTTGATTAATAACTTCTATCTTATCAATACACCTGTAATGAGAGTATTGTTTGTAATTCTATGAATATATTGCCAGGAAATTAAATATATGAAAAAGTGATGATAATCACAAAAGTGGTATTTTGCAAAACAGACAACACAATTATAGTACAATATTGTGAACATTATATCATATGATACATTGCAGTATGTGAATTCAACAGAATACATTTCCTTACACATTTCACATTAAGTCAGGACCTCTACGCTCAAATAAGCCATGGCAAGACTGCTTATTTCTATTGCTGAGCCTAAGCTAGTGGTGGAAATTCCACATTCAATGGGGGGAGCCTGTCGCCCTCTTAGGATGACCTATGGTAATGTGACATTTTTACACACACACATACAATGACATCCCCGGAGAGTGTAGGAAATATAGTATCCTATAGGTGTACACACGCGAGGAGACAAAGTTTACGCATTCATCCACAAACACCGAGGAGTGTTGTTCAGCACCACGCCTGACCGCGTTAATCTCCCCAGTATCATGATTTTACAAACACAACACCAGGTACTTCTGTAACACTGAGGCAGCGTAGGTAAAACCCAGAACACGTTTTTACATGACTGTCCACTGATTTTATCCAAGTTGGGACGTGAGCCAAGGTTTCCGGAATGGTAGTGCAGCACTTGATCCACTCTAACTCGCACACACACATACACACGGTAGTGCAGCACTGGATCCAATCTAACACGTACACAGACATGGTAGTGCAGCACTTGATCCACTCTAACACGCACACGCACAAACATAGTAGTGCAGCACTTGATCCACTCTAACACACACATGGTAGTGCAGTACTTGATCCACTCTAACACGCGCACACACGTGGTAGTACAGCACTTGATCCACTCTAACACACACATGGTAGTGCAGTACTTGATCCACTCTAACACGCACATGATAGTGCAGTACTTGATCCACTCTAACACGCACACACACGTGGTAGTGCAGTACTTGATACACTCTAACACGCACACGCACAAACATAGTAGTGCAGCACTTGATACACTCCAACACACACATGGTAGTGCAGCACTTAATCCACTCTAATTCGCACACACACACACACGGTAGTGCAGCACTTAATCCACTCTAACACGTACACACACACGGTAGTGCAGCACTTGATCCACTCTAACACGCACATGCACACGGTAGTGCAGCACTTGAGCCACTCTAACACGCAAACACACATGGTAGTGCAGCACTTGAGCCACTCTAACACGCAAACACACATGGTAGTGCAGCACTTGAGCCACTCTAACACGCACACACAGACACGTGGTTGTGCAGCACTTGAGCCACTCTAACACGCACACACACACACGGTAGTGCAGCACTTGATCTACTCTAGCACGCACACACACACACACACGGTAGTGCAGCACTTGATCCAGTCTAACACGCACACACACACACGGTTGTGCAGCACTTGA
>JAZEWT010000001.1:22988628-23003322 GCA_036362905.1 Mordacia mordax
TCTAACACGCACACACACGGTAGTGCAGCACTTGAGCCACTCTAACACGCACACACACGGTAGTGCAGCACTTGAGCCACTCTAACACGCACACACACACACACGGTAGTGCAGCACTTGATCTACTCTAGCACGTACACAGACATGGTAGTGCAGCACTTGAGCCACTCTAACACGCACACACACGGTAGTGCAGCACTTAATCCACTCTAACACGCACACACACGGTAGTGCAGCACTTGAGCCACTCTAACACGCACACACACGGTAGTGCAGCACTTGAGCCACTCTAACACGCACACACACACACGGTAGTGCAGCACTTGAACCACTCTAACACACACACACACACATGCTCGCTCTATGGGCCTCTGCAGGCACTCAGTTTCCCTGCTCAACCCATAAAAGCCAAAGACCCAATCCTTATTGCGCTCACGTCTGCAGTTGTGAGCAGGGAAGACACACACACATACACACATATACGTAGAGAGAGACATACACACATGCTAACACATATATACGCACATGTTACTGACATATGATACACATATATGCACTCCCACGATACACACATATGTACACTCACTGATATTAAATGTCACACACATGGATAATGTACCGTACACACAGCGTATACGTGTACACACGTACACACGTGCATTAAATGTCACACACATTCATCATACACACAACCACATATATCCATATACACACCAGTATTGTCACAAAATGTACACTATATACATACACACACACGACGGACACAGACACAGACGCACCGACTGGTACTGTCACGTACATCACATGTTGTATACACACACTGACATCGTATATACATAAACACCTGTGTTAAAATATCACTCACGAACGTACATCACACACCGCTCGCAGACGCAGACACTCACTCTTACCTGCGTAAAATGTATCCCAGGGCCCAGGTAAAGGTGTGTGAAAGGGTTGGCGACTCAAACGCTCTCCTCCCGCACTGCACAGCCTCCTCGCATTCTGACAGAAACCCCCACACACAGACACGGGCAGTGACAGAGAGACCCCAAAAAAATTAATGAATTACCCTTCCAAAGTATAACAAGCCCCTTTAAATAGCTACTGCGTGCTTTTCGAGGCACAGGGGGTTCCTGAAAGGCATTTGAATAGTGCATTTGGCCAACATCATCATCCTGCCATTAATTACTATTATTTTAACGTGTTATTTAGATGACGATGCCACCGATGTAGTGTTATGTGGATTGTGCACTTGTGTATAAATATTCCATGTGTACACACGCGTGTGAATATCGCGTGTATCTGTTAAAACAGCCTATAGCGGAACTGTGACGGCTCAGCACCGTCGAGGTGAGGGTTGGTGGATCACACAAATGTTGTGAAACTCGCTTCCGCTGGTGGTCGAGGTGTCATACCCTGGCTTGCCAAAAGATGGCAGTACGGCAGGTAGATTCATCTCAACCTCTTTCCATCTGTACGGTGAAAGAGTGTGACTAAAACATCGTTATACAGTACACAGATGGCTCTGGAGCTTGGCAAATTGTTGGCACTGGCTCATCGCTGGTACGCCTTCCTGCTTGACTGTGGTTTCTAGCACCTCTGATACCTAATAAAAAAAAACTGTAGACATTCCAAATTCGCAATTAATTAATTAACCGTGTATATGCAAGCACCTATACATTCCCACGTATATACATACACACTACAGTAATACGGGATTATATACTATTCTGCACTATGTATTATTATCCTTCGTGTGTGCACGAATGTCCTATAGATCCATGAAATATTTATGTGTATGGAATGTCCTTTGTGTGAATGTATATGTATTCATAAGCATGTGTTGTTTATCATATATCCGATATGATTATATGTATGTTCATGAAAATGGTCGATATACATGTAAAATCATAGTATATACATATAGAGCTATGCATTTCCTAGACAGAATGTGTTTTTCATGTTAATGATTACCCAACGTATGCGTACGTGCATTAATTTCCACGGTGCTTGTACGCCGATTAATACATATTTAATATGCGCTGCTTTGATGTAGTGTGACTGATTAATACATTAAATGGAATCTGTATCAACAGCAAAAATAATTAAGTGAAACATTTGTTCATCTGCCTATAGGCCTCTCTGGACCAATGGTTTTCATCAGCATCTCTTACAGAAGGCAAACTCTCCACCAATTTTGACTTTCTAGGTTTCAACTGCAGTGTGGCTTATTGAATAAATGCATGTATGTACCAATGTCATACATGTGTGTGAATTCATCGATATATATATACTGCACGAACACATACACACACTCACCTGTATTAATTGTCTCAGGGCCCAGGCATAGGCGTGTACTAAGGCTGGCTGCTCAAGATCCTCTGCTCCCACACCGCACAACCTCGCATTCTGCCAGACCCCCCGACACACACACACACGCACAAGGAGAGAGAGCGTGACCACCCAAAATAATGAATCACCCTGACAAAGTAAAATGGGCCCCTTTAAAAAGCCGCTCCGTGTCCTTAGCAGCAAAGGGAGTCCCTGAAAGATATTTTTATACAGCATCCTGACCAACATCATTATTTTAACACTGATCAACATTTAAAACGTTATCGTGAAGGTATTGAGAAGGCTGTGTAATTTATACGATTACATACAATGCGTGTGTATGGTTTGGCAAAATAACTGCTACCTCCTTCTGTTTCGGGAGTAATACTCTGCTCAATTTTTATCTATTTTCTTACTATTTGATCCAATTTCGTGGATATGCTACTGCGATGTGTGCTCGATCACTGTGGCTCGCCTCAATACTATTTCATATTTCCTCTGCGTTTTGATGTAAATCGGTGCTCCTGTACAGCGTCTTTGGAAGGACATAGTAGTATGATGTCACATAAATCAAATGTATTATTACTATTGTTATCCTACTGCAAGACAGTAAAAATACAATGTAATGTGGGAAATGCCATCTGGGAGAGTCTGGCAGTATTTGGCTGACTATCCTGGCAGGTCCATCCGAGGTGACAAGGTCATATCCACCACTACAGTAAAAAACGGGGGCTCTGGCTTGATGCAAGAGGCTGCTCGTCGCTCCACTGTAACTCAATTACCACTAGACCATGAAATATAAACAAAGCCACGTTCCAGAAGTCTCAAGGGGATGAGTATCTATGATGTCCCTTGGCCAAACTTCAATTACCAGAGCCAGAAGACTGAAATCCCACCCTATGGAAGTCTCTCTAAACAACGGGCAATTGCTTTCGTTGCAACACTGAATGCTGGACGCAAGCAAGGCTAATAAGTCGGATTTCTTTAATGACCTTCACCAGATGAGTTTGATGCCAAAGTGTAACATGATGTTAAAATCTGGGTGTGAGTTATTGTATTGCATGGTCAATATCAGCGTTATGATGGTAAGTTTGCAAGATTTTTGTGTAGCTTATGGGCTTGTGAGTACAAATTCGCTATTCCTTCATCAGCACATCCACATATTTTCGAGACTTTAGTGGTGAATCTGAAATTGCAATAGCAAACTCGAAAGCAGCAACAACCAGGAAACTGATCGCTTCACTGACTCATGGTTTGTCATCTGTATGATGCTCCTGCCATTATTTTCAACAAAGGAGCAGGTATCTATATGAGACCGCTTTCATGCCTGTACTAGCGAGGTCAACCGTGAGCTGTTGACAATTATAAAGAAATGTAAGATCACCTCCGAAAGTTAAGATTGGCATGTTTACCCCTCCTCCTAATAATGAGGCGAAATTGCTACGGTTAAGTAGTGTGGCACATACAGCTGCTATTGAAGTGCTGGGTACCCAGTACAAATCTCGTTAGAAACTATGATCATGGACGAAATATATGAGTTTGGTTGGAGTAGTGGGCTCATTGTCTGCAATCATTGCGTCAAAAATCACTTGAAGCACCACCCATAACATCATACTTAATGAGAATGAAGATTTGATGATTGCTTCGAAAAGCTGTTCTCTTGGGACAGTCGCGTCGTTCGCTTCCTCTCCTCTCCTCGCGACGTTTCGCCTCACAAGTTAGAGGCATCCTCAGGCGCAGTATGTGTGTGTCGTGCCTGTTGCTCCTATATATATGGGTACTATGTATGTGTCGAGTCATCTTTTGTTGTGTGGGGTCTACATCTGAATCACATTAACATTAATCTCCTTGTCCTATTCACACCCCGGAACTGCGATAACCCCCTTCTGCTTTGTCTGTGGCTAGTCCCCTAATTTGCATCTCATGAAAGAACCTCTCACACACCTGGCGATCCCGCTCTGATGTCCGCACCCCATAGCTCTATATCTGTGCATTACTGACTTCAAAAACTGGCCTCCAAGTTTGGCTAAGCTTTATATTAATTTCTTGTTTTTGGTTCATTGTCTTTTTTGTCTTGTGAATCTCAATTGCTTCATGAATTAATCTTGGACCTTTATGGCGGATGGCTGCTAGTACTCGTATTTTATCAAAATCGATTCTATGTTGCTTATCTACACTATATGCTTGTGGCTATTGTTCTTCCTGTTTGTCCGATGTATATTTCCTCACAGTTGCTGCAAGGAATGCAATATATGCCTTGTCTGTAACAGTAGTCGGTCTTGAGGTGATTTGAGTAAGTCTTGTATCTTCTGGTGGGTTGTGAAGACTGTTTTTATTTTATATTTTTCTAGGTATTTGCTAATTTTGTCTCTGGTGCCTTTAACATATGGCAGGAAAGCGCGGGTCTTGATATCTTCCTCCTCATTTTCTTGTTGTTTCTGTCTACGTTCTCTTGTTATGGCACGTTGGATTTCTGTTTTTTGTGTATCCATTGCTCGCTAGTGCTTGTTGTAGATGTTGTAGCTCATCTCTTAGATGTTGTTTGTCTGAAATTGTTTTTGACCGGCGGGCTAAGGTGTGCAGTATCCCCCATTTCTGTTTCGGGTGATGGTGAGACCTACATCATTGCAATGAAGATTTGCTGAGCATTTTTTGAGTTCTTGGATGACGCTGCTTAGCTACACTAACATCATCAAGCAAGGGACAGCTGACCCCACAGGAATTGCTAAGCCATAAACTTTGGAGTGGCTGGTTGGAGTGCCATCTTCAGCAGACATATGAAATGCAATGCAGAAAAGGCCTGAGACCAGTTCAATATGAGTCAAGGATGCTCTTGTAACTTGACATCTCTGACGGGCAGTTTTGTGCAGGCTGTTACTAATAATATTGCCTGGACCACAAGATGGGCTCTTTCAGACTGGAAAAATGCAATAGTGATTTCCCTTTGTAGGACAGGAAACCACAGTGATCGTAACAATTACCAGTACTATATCCCACCTTATGCAGTGCTAAGGACCAGGCAATGTGATTTCGATTCCTGGCCACTGCTAAAGTCAGTCTTCAGTGAAATCTGAACGGGGCCTCCCATAGGTCAACGAATACTTTAATGAGTGCCAAGTGCAGTGGGCAAACATCAACGCCAGGGAGACATGCAGCCAAGCATAGTGCGGGCTACACCGCCCCCTCGTGTGCCGTACATGTCTAAACAGGTCCTCGCTAACATCACTTGCCCCGGCAGTCTATGGCTACAGGCGGGATATTTGACCTTGTGACTTTTTTGTATCTAGAGTGAAATAAAACGCCTTTTATTTAACCAAGAGTGCCCCGGAGGGGGGGGGGAGGTAGTGCAGGGTCGGGTTGCAGGTGGTTTTATTAGATCTTCACCCAGCAGTGAATTAAACATGAATTATTACGAGGTTCACGCTCATCAATAAAGATGAGCAATAACCCATGATTATTTGAATAGTGAAGCCACGTAAAGCCGTTCATTTAACAATAATAATTGCATTTCTTGAGCGCTTTTCACCCGAGGGTCACAAAGCGCTGTACAGAGCTGCAGAGAGAACGGCGTGTCAACAACGACATGAGAATGGATAATCAGCAACAGTAATGTTTTTTTGTGGCGCCCAGCCTCGACCGTGCCAGGCCACGTGCAGGTGGGGAGTGCGTTAGGCTTCTCCCCTCCCCGTATCCACGTAAGTTGCCAGTGAGTCACAGGGTGCTGGGCGGCCGGATGAGGTAAGGTGTTTGTCACCCACGCTGGGCGGCTAATGAGTAACCAGCAGAGTGGTAGTTAAAGCGGGTGCGTAGGTGATTATAAACGCGGGCAAGCATGCGCTAGGGGGAACTCTCGCCTGGGAAGTGTTTTTGGAGGCCGCGTCACGATGTAAGGAGCGCTGATGTATTTGGGAGGGTAGCAGCCCGGTGTGGGCTGCTACCCGGTCGTGTGCTGCTGTGGAGAATGAAAGTATTCAAAACATCCAGAAGGCCTCTGCATCATCTATCACTGCTGGTCTCTTGTCGCTGACTGGGTGAGTGCATCGCTGCGTGACGGTGAACCGCTTTGCCGCCGCTGAAGAACCCCTTGCAGTCCGCGCCACGTGGCCGCACGCGCCACGTGGCCGCACGCGCCACGTGGCCGCACGCCCCACGTGGCCGCACGCGCCACGTCGCCGCACGTGCAAGTTGGATCCACAGGTGTCTGGCGGGGATTACAACTGAGGTCAACTCCCTTGGAGGGTTCCCCACCGAAACACGACATTTTTTTAGTCACATAAATCTCAACGCTATTTCACAAGTAAGACTTTGAGTATCGAAATTTGGCCAATTACATGAATTAGCATTTGGCACGAGGGACGCAACTGCAGCACCGACAGAACACCCATGCAGAGTCGCTCATATGTGTTTCTCAAAACCGTTTTTCAGAGCAACGTGAACAGGAGGAGACGTTACCCACGTGTAGAGGTCCACAGGAAACGAGACAATTCCCATCACTGTACACGGATTTAGGAATGCATTGCTGTGCAGAGTTAAGGAATAGGGGAGGGGGGACTTTTACTGTAGAGGGGGGGACAAGGCCACGTGGGGTGACGTCGGTTGGAACTTTCTGGAAGAGCCACGTGGGGGGACGGACAGCAGCGCGGGCTGTGGGGGGGACATTTACGGTAGAAGGGTGGCGTCGTTTAGAACTGGCTAGAAGGGGCCGCGGGGTTATATAGGCGGGGGGTTGGAGGGGTCGAGGAGAATCTCCTGGGGGAACGAGGAGAAGGAGGAAACGTCACGATGTAGCAGCTCGTTGTGTGCCGCTACTTCCCGGCCCCGTGCATTGCTGGTTTAAATAAAACATCTAAAATCAAGAAGTCTCTGCTCGTCCGTGCTCGCTGGCTGATCTATCGCGGAGTGGGTGCTGATCCTCGCCATGGTGTTGCCGCTGTAAGCCGTCACAAGTCCGCAGTCTAAGCCGTGGTGTCACAGCTGTACTGTCATCTACTGGCCACCTGGAAGCCCAAGCCTGCAAGAGTCCCCCTGGTGAGGGTAGAGTTAGCTAGTAACAAACATACTGAGTTCTTATATAATGCAGTAGTCCGCCGGGATAGTCAGTAATGACTGACTAATCAGGCTCAACCCCAGTTTAGCTGCCGAGATCTTACGATATTGGGAAACTCAAGGTGACTTGGTCGATTACACATTGCCGAGTAAACACGAATAAAAAAGAATCAATTCCCACACGCAAGATTTAATGCGTATATCATGAGCATACGAATACATTTCAATAGATGCATTGTTACTTGCCCGGTGCATATATGGGTATGAATTTAATCATTTGCAGCGTTTTTGTCGATACACTGCTCGAAAAGGATATCCACATACCACGTCGGTCACAAAAATATTTGACTATACTTCGCCACACTTGTTTAGTGTGGTCTGGTGAACGGGGGCGCAGAAGTGGTTAACATATCACTCGCCATTGCTGATAGCTGCTGCAGAGAATTGAACATGCAGCTATTTTACACACATACAAAAACATACACAAAGTAAAGCCTTAACACACTTTTGAAGTTGTGTTAACGAGCTCCTACAAAAGCCGCCACGGCAAAACGAGGGTGTGAGATGCCAAGTGCTCGTTTTAGGCTGAGTTGACCTAGGGGAGGCCCAGGGCCGGTTCAGATAACTTACCAGTGTTGGCTATGAGTGCGAATTAAACCCAGGTCGCTAAGTTTGTGGAACAGCACGCGGATGGCTGCACTTCCGACCTCCTCCCCCAACACTCACACAAGTACAATATACCTACAACTACTTTCGCACACATTCCTACAAATGCACACACGCATACACACATCTAAACACGTATCCAAATACAAACTCACACATCAACGTTCATACATATTCTAAACCCTAACCTGACAGTTCCGGTTGACGTGTATGTATATACTGTGTGAAAGTTTCTGCTTTCGGGAAATGTCATTGAAAGAGAAAACGTATTTGCGTGTGTATATATATGTGTATTTGTAACTTCAAGCCAGCGTCAGGTTACTTAGAGACCAACCCTGTTTGGCCGCCCTAAAATACACACACCCACTCCAGCCAGCGGCTTACAGAGACGGGGACACAAGGACAGACACACAGAGTGACAGATAGACACAGCAAGGCATAGGTTGAGACCCAGTAGCTTACAGGAAGACACGGAAACAGGCAGACACTGGGACAAGGAAACATTTGACACCAGCAGACACAGTGGCAGATGTGGATACAAACTCAGAGAGATACAGGGATAAAGATTACACATACAGAAACACAGACATAAATAAGCACAGGTATACGCACACATTAAGGACGTAGATACAAAAGACACACACAAACAGACCTAGGTAATGACAGACACACAGACTTAGACAAACGCAGGAATAACAAACATATGCAGACACTGACACACAAATACAGTTAAAACACACAGTTTAGATCCCAATAAAGACATTGAGCCACAGAGACACATACAGATATACACATAAAGACACACATAGTGACCGTGGAAGCAAACAAACACAGCCCCAAGTCAAGACACAAAAGCGCACAGGGTCTAATTGCACACAGACACACGGTCACACGTAGAGGCATGGGACCACCAAGTCCACCTCCCTGCCAGGTAATGGAGCGCGAGGCGGAGCCTTCCCCCGTGTACCGCTGCCAACGGGAGAATGCCCTGGAAGTGGAGGAGGTTATGGAGCAGTATGTGTACGATTCCCAGGGCCTGGGCATCACCTTCAGCAGCCTGTTCCCACGGCGCGGAACGACCATCATCGTCCTAGTTCGGGTAAGTGGGTTAACTTGGTCGAGCGGCCAGTGAGTGAATAATGCCGCAGGGTAAAAGGTCAACAACTAGATGGAGACATGTCAGTGGATCGATAAATGTGGGATAATGCGTAAGTAGGCCAATAGGTGAGTCAAGAGGACAGAATATCAATGTAAAGTTTGGTAAAGCAGTAAACTGAGCTATTGGGGTACGATAATCACTCTCCATAGTTGTTCTTTTGGATAGTCGTGTTTTAGATATCCTTAAAAACAGCTATGGAGAGCAATTATTATACATCGAGCCATTAAAACCCACATCATTACTATGAGCTATGTCATTGGGTCAGAAGGCCAGAATATCAATAAGTTCATCTCTTCTCATTGTCAGAAACTATTTAGTCCTGTTCAGGATCGCGGTGAGCCGGAGCCTATCTCGGCAGACACAGGGTGCAAGGCTGGGATATACCCACAATGGGACGCCAGTCCATCATCAGGCACTGCGGGCAATTTAGTCTGCAAGCCAATTAACCTATGAAGTAGCATATTTTTTGGACTGTGGGAGGAAACCGGAGTGCCCAGCGAAAACCTAAGCGGACACGGGGAAAACATGCAAACTCCACACAGAAAGGCACCCGAGCCGACATTCGAACCCAGGGTTCTTGCTGTGAGGTGACAGCGCTACCCACCGGGCCACCGGTGCCGCCCATCAATAATTTATTCTTGTAATATCCGAGTCGGTCCTTCAATAAGTCAACAACCGGGTCAAGCAGTAAAATGATTGGAATTGCAAGGCTTGTGAATGGGATTCTGAACAGGTAAATGAGCTAACTGCAGCAATAGTAAAGAGGTTAGGGGTAAGAAATTAGTTAAAAAGTAATTTACCAAGGCTTAGCTATGTATTGTGTGTTTAGGTCAGAAGAAAGATTGGTGAGAAAGTACGTCAGTACATCAGCAACTGGGTCAATAGGTCGACTAGTTAAATGCTCATGGAAGGTGGTGGGTTCATTGATATTGACGTACAGTACGTACAATTGTATGTAGGTATGTGTGAATGTGCATGGATATTTTATTCTCCATGGCAACCAATAACAACACCTGCTTAGCCTGTCTCGTGATCTTCTGCCGGCGACCTTGCGACACTTCGCGTGATCTCAAGGTGCACCTAGCCTGACACAGACGCAGTGGTGACGTCACCGCCACTTAGTGGCGAATGGCGGTTGCTGTTTTGTTTTCTCCATGGCACAGTGAGTAGCATATGTGGTGCATCTGCCAGGCATCTGTCAGTTCACCCATAGCATCTGGGTCTGTCTCGTGACCTCCATTTCGCGAGCCTTCAACACGTCAGGTGTTGTTAAATTGCACTTATCCTGGCACAAGCGACGTGATGATGTCCCCGCCACTAATTGGCGAATGACGGTTGTTGTATGTAACTATATTAATATATGCGCATGTGAGCGTATACAGCGGTGACTTAGTGGATAGCGTGCTGGGCTACAAACCGAGGAATTCAAGTTCGAATCTCGCTCACAGCCAACACCAGTGACTATTTTCTGAACCGGTCCTGAGATTCCCCTAGGTCGACTCAGCCTCAAATGCAGTGTATCAACATCGCCACTGAGACAAAGGTGGCCGTGCGTAATGCTGGCAACCCACCTCCTCCTGTGCCGTGTCGACCTTCAAAAGTGCTCGCTCATGGCACTTGAGCCTACAGTCTTTTAAGGCCATACGGGGGATCTTTGTTTCTGTTCTTCTACAGCACTTCTTATGCTACGCATGTCAGGAATATGTTGGAGATCTCAGTCGAATTCCAGAAAATCATCTACAGGTGATACATTGCCAAGACATACACACACACACGTATTACATAAAGCCCAAGTGCACCCGTATATCCTTGTAATCAGTTGGGGCATGTGTTGTTTGTACTCATGTAACACGTCACCCTTTTTTGCAATTCAATTGTCACAACTTGGGTTCGTTATTAAATTCAATCAGATTATGTTATTGCCACAGTGGCGCTTGTTGTGCCTTTAGTGGACGAAGGGGTCATGATGGGCGGTGACTACCTAGAGGTAGCGCATTGCAGAAGTCCACAGTCAGAATCCAGTGGCTGCTCGGATTAATACTGCGGGTGTATTAACCGTGAAAACACGCGTGGACGTGTGCGCTGGGGTCATGGTTCGAATAACACTCTACAGTCTACATAGTAATAACCTCTCCCTACCAGCTGACTCATGCGACTCGACAAGGCTTACCTGGGTAAACAAATTCGGCAATGAAATCAGTGTTCACCAAATCTCATATATCATACTCCAATTGAAATTAATAATTTTTTACCGTAGATTCTTCAGACAATGTTTTGTAATAAATTGACTTGATTTTGACACGTTAAAACCAGCATGGCGCATGATGCCAGGCTGTCTCCATAGTGCATCTGTTGTAGTGCAGAAGTAAACAGATTGGATTCTTATATAACCGTGGCATTGAAGCAGGGAGGTTTCAGATGCTGCTTGCAACTGATGTTAACTCTGGGTATTGAACCCAGGGCACTGGTTTTATAGGACAGTGAACCAATGCAAGACAGGTTCATAGCATACACAAAGACAAATACACAAATACCTACGCTGACAGATATATAGACATACACAAATATACATGCATGCATGTACCTTTCTACATGCACAATAATGCTATTTATTAACCCAGTAAAGCATCAGTCTGGATTTTGTTCACGAAAGTCTGCATGGGGATTTTTGCCAATTCAATCAACGCAATGATTACCCAGCGCTTTTGTCACCTATTCCCTTACTCGTCTCCCAGCGGTCAAGGACATGTCCAGGGCACCGAATAACAACACTAATGGTGGGGGGGAGTCGGTTCTCGTGACAGTCAAGGTGTTAATATGTATATGGCTTATGGGAAGACATCAGCGTATCTACAAATATCCAGAGCATACATGGGCATAGCACTCAAAGCTATGGATATACCGATAAAATAATGCATTGCTGTGATACTATTTCATGGCCACATCACAATCAGAACCTGTTACATTTGCTTTCCCCCCACTATCACTCATCCAATTATTAACCAGACTCAAATCTGCTTGTCAGATTTCGAGGTAATAATAATTGCATTTATAGAGCGCTTTTCACCCGTGGGTCACAAAGCGCTACACAGAGCTACAGAGAGAACGGCACGCCAACAACAACGGCACCAGAAAGGAAAATCAGTAGAAATAAAAAAATGTGGATGATACAGCACTCAGGGGCAATACAGTCATAAGCCTTCAAACACATATATCATATACACACATACTTGTTTTTGTGTATATTGTGTTCAATATATACAGAGTATTGCCAAAAACACGGTCAGGTTTAAGATGTATATCCTGTAAACTGGAGTGTATTTTAGGGAATACCCTGTATATATTAATGTGTGCACATATCCGTGCTTTGTAGGAGGCTGATGTACGGCTGGTGGTTATTGGTCAAACAATGCCACGTCATATTAAGGTAAATATAATGAAAAATCCATTATATTTTGAAAACCCTTGTCTCACCCAACATGGATCTCTTATCCTATCTCATTTAATATAACCTCATGAAAGTGTTGTAGATTTAATCGGGAAAAATATCATCTGATCTCATTCCGACAGAGATCCCAGGTAAGCGTTGAGGGTATAATCAGGAATAAATGTTTGTGATGAGTTAGTCGTTTGTATAAGATAGAGGGTGGAGGGCTAATGAGGCTGGGTTTTGAGTTGTACCCATAAACTGTCGACCAAAGAGAAGATCTAAGAGCAGAGGTGGTGGCATTGAGACCATAAAAGCAGTCCTTGAAGGATGTGTAAACTGTGTAACAAGGAACGACCCAAAGCCAGATGTAGTGGTGATGGAACTATAAGTGCAGAATTTTGATTTCAGGTGTCGACTTTGCAATAGTTTTGGGACCAGGCAGAAGAGGGAAAACAATGGCGAGGTGTAACCTCTTGTTCTGGACCATGTCTCAATTTATGTTACGTGTGGAAAATTGTGTTTCATATGGATCAGCAATTCCGTGAACTTACGGGTTACAAGCATGAGCTATTTGTGGACCCAGATCGAGAAATATACAAGGGGCTTGGACTAAAGATGGGAGAGAACACAGAGAAGATCTGTAAGTGCCTCCTTCACCTCTGTTTTCTCTTCACCATCTGTTTCTATTCATCCCGTTTATCTCTCTATCCTCCTTCCTGTCTCTTTTGTTAAATCCGTCTCACTTCTCATACATATATACACCCTAAAATGTGCCCGCTTCCTTTCTCTCTATGTCCTTCATTTTCTCATATTCTGTATTCCCTCCATTTCCCTTGTCTCCTTTTTCTTCCCCGTGTCTCAATTCTCCACAGTGTTTTTTTTTTCCATTGTCTCTTGTGCCTCCCTTTTCTTCCATATGTGTAGTCTCACTTTCCATGTCTATTTTCACTCATGAAATCCCTCTACTCCCTGTATCTCCATCCCCCCTCCCCTCCCCTCCCCACCTCCATTTCTTCCTTCTTTAACTAGTGTTTCTCTTCTCTTCCGCATACCTCTACGCAGATAAAAGTCCCCATGTCCACTGCGGGCTGTGGTGGGGAATGGCTTCGAGTCTGTGGAGAGCCATGTGGAGTGAAAGATTTGATTTCCAGGGGGACCCGAAACAACAGGGAGGAGCATTGGTGCTTGGGCCAGGTCAAAAGAATCTTAACCCTTACACAACTCTAAAAATAGCCATAACACTAATGCCAAACACAAATCCGAATACAAACTTCATACTAACCATAACTCTGACCCTAGCTATGGCTATGCTCCTAACTTTTGCACTGCAACTGGTGTTAAATGGTGAAATATTTATGCAATTGTCGTGTACAACAATATTCTCAACTGTTGTTCTATTAATGTATTGATGGCAGTTAACGGCTCAATGTATAATAATTGCTCTCAAGAGCTACTCTTTCGGGATGGTTGTGTCGAATGTTCCTCCACATCAGGCTTCTGGTCAGAAGTTCGAAGCCTGATAATGCCTCCTGTTGTGGGTTATACACAACACTCCAACGTGGGATATGAAACATCAGAAAGTCGAGAGAAGGAACATTCGAAATGGCTATCCCGAAAGAGCAGCTCTAAAAAGAAATTCTCATTCATCGAGAAATGAAAACCTACATCAATACAGTTGACACTGTGCCTGCTGCGATGCTGATGATTACATTGCTCCTGCTGCTAATGACTATGACAATGACGAAGATGCCGATGATGCTGATGCTGTTCACGTCGCAGGAAACCGCGTGCTCTTCTCTCACCGAGACAAGGCTGTGCTGGACCACACCCCCATCAATCATCTCCTTGAGGTGGCTGGGGTCCCCCCTCTGGACTTCACACACAGACACATGGTCAAACATGTGTGACCTGACCCTGACCTTAACTATCACCACAATACCAACCCGTCTAACAACACTAACCCTAACATCGACAGCAATATTAATACTGATACTCTTGCTTAGCAGGGCGGCGCGGTGGCCCAGTGGTTAGCGCTGACGCCTCACAGCAAGAAGGTCCC
>JAZEWT010000001.1:23003405-23021003 GCA_036362905.1 Mordacia mordax
ATAGGCTCCAGCTCACCGTGATCCTATATAGGATTAAGCGGTTTCAGATAATGAGATGAGACACTTGCTTAGCGGTGATATTGAGTCACTGAGGATGGAAAGTGTCAAGGGCAAGGTGTCAGGTCTCGAAATATTAGCAGTGTTAATATTAGGGTTTGAAGAGTAAATGTAATATCCATGTCAGTCAAGCAGCACTGTAGTGAAATATGATCTTAATATACAATACATTTGTAGTAACAAATTAGTGTACATTACTTTCTTGAACAAAAATAGACAGCCGGATTTTTACTTTAATTAGAAGGCTTTCATGCCCAATTTTATTGATGAATTACATTTTTTTGGATTACGTCACGTAAAAAATATTTGTTGTAAACCCTCCACCACCCGACAACAGCCGATTAGTAAAGTTTGTCAACGTGAACAAAACGTACCAATGCTTCACTATCGCAGCACACCCGTGCGCTGAAGAGCAAACTCACAGCATTTACAAATGAGATACATTTTGCTGATTATTGCAATCAGCATCATCAGGCAACCCGCACCTATTTGAGACGAGTTCGCTTCAGAATAAAGAGAAACCGTTTAGATCTCCTGATATGGGGAGGTTGTGATGTCATCAATCGCAGCACTCTTGTGCGAGGATCCAAGGGGGGGGGGGGGTTGGGGCGTGGGGCAACAATCACAGAGGTATTGAAAGTTTGGTTAATTAGATTAGATTAGTCAGGCGTTACGAATTACGTGAGTCTTATTGGACAAAGGGCCAAGATGCTGATTGCAGTTTTCAGCAGAACGTCGTATTTCATTTATAAATGCTGTGAGTTTGCTCTCCAACACACCGGTGTGCTGAGATAGTGAAGAATTTGCATGTTTTGTTCACATTGACTAACTTTACTGATTGGCCGTTGTCGGGTGGTGGAGGGTTTACGACAAACATTTTTTACATGACCTAACCCAAAAAAATAGAATAGATAGACGTTTTACTCTTTATTTATAGGATGTCTGTAAGGCCAATGTACTGATTTTGTTTCCGTGGAGAGATGGGATTGTTGTGAATTTAATTACATTAATGTTAGTACAGTAACAAAGTGTTAGTATTACTATAGCTAGAAAAGGCATTGACCATAATCCTGACCATAAACCTAATAAGAGCTCTATTCTTAACCCCAAAATTAACACAAAGACCGCGACACAAACCCTAAAAATACCTATAACATTGAAACGTAGGTTATCACTTACACTGGCCTTAAATTAACCACAATCATTACTTACACTAGTACTAAGCCAAGATTAACCCGAACACTTGCCCTGACATTTACACTGACCCCAAGCCAAATCTTACTAATGCCATCTCACAATAATCCACCAGGGGGCAGTATTAGCATAATCCATGTTCGACGATTGCTTCGAAAATCTTTTCTCTCGGGACAGCTGCGTCGATCGCTCTCTCTCTCTCCCCCATCGCGACGATTCGCCTCAAACGTTCGAGGCACCTAAGGATGCCTCAGGCGCTTCAGGCGCTTAAGGATACGAAGCAATCATCATGCATCGAGCCGTGAAAACCTACATCATTACATAATCTATGTTCATAAATTTAAAAAAAGCTTATTTATCCTTGTAGACTGGCAGCACATTCATGCTGGCACGTTGCCTATCCAATGTTGCACCCCCAGTGATATTCACTCGCCGTATCAAGTGCTGTATTCATTGAAGGCTGATTCGACCTTGGTGATGGCACAGTGCAGGTTTACAAAGTCAACCTTATCGAATGCAGGTCATTGGGTTCACAGTGCCAAGTGAACCATTTGGGACACCACTCCAATTATTTCATCTCATTGTCAGAAACCGCTTAGTCCTGTGCAGGGTCGCGGTGAGCCGGAGCCTATCCCGGCAGACACAGGGCGCAAGGCAGGGATATACCCACGATGGGACGCCAGTCCATCGCCGGGCACTGCGGGGCAATTTAGCCTGCGAGCCAATCAAACTATGTAGCAGCATGCTTTTTAGACTGTGGGAGGAAACCGGAGTGCCCGGCGAAAACCCACGCGGACACGGGGAGAGCATGCAAACTCCACACAGAAAGGCACCAGAGCCGAAATTCGAACCCCGGGCCTTCTTGCTGTGAGGCGACAGCACTACCCACTGGGCCACTGTGCCGCCCATTTATAAACATTGGAAATAATACATTAATATGACAAAGTCAAGTATATTCTTTACATATTCATTTTATTATTGTATGGCGTATTGCAGAAATAAGCAACTGATTTAAAAACAGCAATACATGTTACAAATTGCTGTCTTGGTTCTTTAGTCATTCACTGGCTTTGTAAGCTCTAGGTCTAGCAATTAAAACATAAGCAATGTTGAACTGTACGCAACATGTTTTTGCTCATGTTTCATATTATGTGATGGTGATGATTCTATGAATGATAAAGAAGATGCTGTCAATTATGATGATGCTGCAGGTAGTGATAACGGTAACGCAAATGAATGTTTTGCTGCTGCTAATGGTGATGCTTTTAAAAATAACAATGATGAACATGGACATGCCACTGCTGATGATACTATTGAACACGATGACGAATATAAATACAGTACTTATGCTGCTGATGAAAATGAACATGTTGCTGCTTATAATGACGCTACCGTTTCTGCAGCTCGTGATAAATATATGCTGCTGCAACTGTTGCAGTTGATGGTGAAACTCACTTCCCGTAATCCACTGCCCTGTTAATGACCTTGTCCATACTTTGACCACTGCTGCATCATTGTAGCAGTTGTTGGTCAACATTACATACTGTGTGCACACACACACACTACATAAAACACTAAACACATAAAGAAGAACACGCATAAGTGGGAAACTTAAAATCGAGTGACGTTCTGGTTTAATATTTGCGACAAATACAGTTCTGTCAGAACAAAACTAGAAAATATCGAAAACACATGTTTAAATGGGCCCCCAAATATTTCGTGTGATGATTTCACTTTTAAAGCACGGTCAGCCTAAAGTTATTTATTGGTTTAAGTTTTGTGTTAAACACAAACATACAATCCCACTATCACTACCGTCATTCTCTTCCTGTACAGCTGGATGCTCAAGCTGTTAGAAAGTGGGTAAAGCCCATACCAGTAAAGTATTTATAAGCATATGTATACTAACAGGTTTAAATAATAATGAATACATTATAAAGGCTATTGTGACCAACTGTCAACCAACTGCTTGACTCAGAATTCACAAAGTCAAGTCAGCTATGCGAGCTGTTTGACCATACTTTACCAGACTGGTCAATAAGACTGGCCACTTTTGTCTCTCCAGTGATGAAGCTTCAACACCACACTGGATACTCGATTAAGGGCCAAGTCAACCTAGGAGAGGTCCAGCATTAGTTCAGACATCATTCGCCACTGACGTTGGCCGTGGTCGGGAATTAAAGTCAAGTTGCTCGGTTGGTAGTGCAGTGTAAGAACCATATACATGTACAAACACATACAAACACACAGATATATGTGTGTATATGTACACACACACACACACAAAAAACATATTGGTAATACACAGAGAATGCTGGCAGACACATTCAGCGAACACATGGGAAATGTTGCTATTGCCGACCTTGCTAAACCAGTTACTAAAAAATGTATATCCATAAAATACCGCGGCGCCTCTGACATGTGCTCTCTTCTCCAACTTTTCATCTCTGGGGAAGACGAGACGCGGCTTGAGACTAAGAACCAGTACGATTGTGGCCTATTTGCAAGACTTGACTGACCTCCCGTTTAGTCGCATTCCTAGATACAATCTCCCGAGGAGTAAATTGTTTTCACTGTAATGCAAAGTGACTCGAAATTTCCATCGATAAGTTCCAATGGGTGCTGAATCATAATACGATATCAGATTTTTTTTATAACGCAACGGTTTCTGTATTTTTGCTTGTGACACGAGCTGAAAAAACGTGCACCAATCCAATATCAGTTACTGTAGTGACGGTTTACACACAGTTCTACATTTATGAAGGATTGTAGGATATACCATATGTGCATGTCTTTTGTTTCCTGCTTTCAAAAATCAGTCACATTCACACTCCTCACTACAAGAGGTTGCATATTAAACTGCCACAATTGGCAAGTTATAATGCGCAATTAAGGAATGCGATTGGCTGTAACAAGGTTGCTTCATTTAACATAGTATGCAACACTTTGTTGCTTTACAATTCGCAACTTTGTTGAAACATTTCTGAAACGTCCTTCAAAAAGTTTTTATGTTGATAAGTTGGATGAGAGGTTACATGGATTTTCAGAGCAAAGCTGAATTGTGACATTTGTAATGACTAGGATATGTTGAAAGAGAAAACTGGATCAATCCTTCATTTGTAAAGTAATTAATACATGCACGCAAGTTCATTTCTCATATTTTACAATTTGCCCATTAATTACTTCCCTGATGACTGGGAAGTTTTATTTTGTAGGTGAGAATATCATGAGGGCATAGAGGGGAGCGCTGCCGCCTCATAGGAAGAAGGACTCTGGTTCGATTTCCTGGCTTGGGTGTATTTCTGTGTAGAGAAGGCACATTCTCGCCGCATCTGCGTGGGTTTTCGCCGAGTACACTGTTTCCTTTCACAGTCCACAGACATGCTGCCAAGGTTAGTTGGCCTGCCTGCTGACTAATTCGCCCCCAGTGCCCTGTGATCGACAGCGGTCATAACCTGGGTATAGACTTGCCATGCGCCCTGTGTTTGCCGGATAGGCTCTGGTCTCCTGCGACCCTGTACAGGATCAAGTGGGTACAAAGTGATAGTGATGATTTTATAGGCAGAGAGCAACTGCTTTTCTCCACCACGATCCCCTGCCGTGTCACCTCGGCGAGGCGGTTGGTTGGGATCAGCCCTCGCGGTCTCTATTTTACTGCTCGTAAACTTCGGCGTGAGTTAGTTAAATACCTCCGTAACTTGTAACTATGTTTCAAAAGAACAGCAACAAGACTCAACGTTTAACTTAGGATGTTACTCAACGCGAGAATTACATACAGGAAAGTTACAACATTTCACTTTAGCTTGAGACCCCCCTTCCCCCACCACGTGCTATTTTTCAAAATCTTAAGGGGTCAGTGAGACAATCAGCATAGGAGCATCTGGGCTGTCTTTTGACACCTTTAAAGTGGCAAGTCCTGTTCACAATTCAGCGAGTGTATCGTGTCAACAACCCCCAGTAAAAATGGATCAACGTTGGGTCAATGTTGGTCCAACAGTTCCAACCACATTTTTTTACGGTGTCGTAACATTGCATGTTTACTGGGTCACCACTAAACCCTATCCATCCATGCCAGTGTGCATTTGATTAAACCTCAGTGTTTCCTGAGGGCCATATGATTAAAATGTACATATTTCCCTTTTCTCTGATCCTCAGTTAAACTCCCTTCTTTCATAAAAATAAACCTTTTTTCTCTTTATATACAAATTCCAAGAAGCAACATTGAGAATTGCTTAATAATAAGGTGTTCTTTCAGGATAGCCGTGTCGCGCATTCCCAATCTCTTCTTTGTGACGTTTCGCCTCCCACTATGGAGGTATCCTCTGGCGTTCTAAGACTCAGAAATGTCGCGAAGGAGAGAAGAGGAGCGTTCGACACGGCAATCCCAAAGAGGTTGAGAAAGCAATCCTCAAGCATCGAGCCGTGAAAGCCTACATAAAGGACGATATTCCCCTGATAAAGGTTTTTTTTACAGCAAGAAGGACCCGGTTCGATTCCTGGCTCAGGTGCCTTTCTGTGTGGAGTTTGCGTCTGCTGATTAATTTCTCATCTCTCATCTCATTGTCTGAAACCGCTTGGTCCTATACAGGGTCACGGTGAAGCCGGAGCCTATCCCGGCAGACAGGGCGCAAGGCAAGGATATACCGACGATGGGACGCCAGTCCATCGCCGGGCACTGCGGGGCAATTTAGCCTGCGAGCCAATCAAACTATGTAGCAGCATGCTTTTTGGACTGTGGGAGGAAACCGGAGTGCCCGGCGAAAACCCACGCGGACACGGGGAGAGCATGCAAACTCCACACAGAAAGGCACCGGAGCCGAGAGACTCGAACCCGGGACCTTCTTGCTGTGAGGCGTCAGCGCAAACCACTGGGCCACCGCGCCGCCCACAAATATCCCCCGTATACCATTAATAGACTGTTGGAGCAAATGTTGTTCGCGAACACCTATGAAGGCCGGTACGGCAGAGAGGGGGTTGTGAGACCATAACGATATCTAGCCGCCCTCATCTCCCCAGGACTGATGATTACACACCACAACCGCTAAATTTAAGGTTGAGTCGCCCAACAAAGTATCAGATATTACATGGCCCTGATTTTATCTATAGCTGGCAATGAAATTAAGAAATATAGTGCAGTACCTAACATATGCTCGCCTGCTTCCCTCACACACCTCATCTCATCTCATTGTCAGGGTCGCAAGGCAGGGATATACCCACGATGAGACGCCAGTCCATCACCAGGCACTACGGGCAATTTAGTCTGCAAGCCAATTAACCTATGCAGCAGCATATTTTTTGGACTGTGGGAGGAAACCGGAGTGCCCGGCGAAAACCCACGCGGACATGGGGAGAGAACATGCAAACTCCACACAGAAAGGCACCTGAGCCGAGATTCCAACCCGAGACCTTCTTGCTGTTCTCTCACACACATTCCTCAAAAATGTCTTGATATTACAACTCACGTTGGCATTTTTTTTACCTGAATAAAGTGACAACCAGTGCCAGGGTTCAAACCCAAGGTTTTATTTGTGTGGCACTCAGATTCAGGGCTATAAACCAATATCTCAATGTGTGAGTTAAATCGAGACAGTCATTATCCCCCCAATGGGAAAGTCATCGTGGACGATGCTTTTCCAATGTCTCCAACATGGCCATTATGAAGCCCCTTCCTGAGAGAAACACACCCAGACATAGAGCTAAAATCCAATATTTTCGTGCTGCCAGCTCAGACTTTATGAATCGTTTGATGCACCCTGAACCAGGGCTCTAACCAAAAGTTTATATGGTGCTGTCTGATATGACCATTATGAACCTGCCAAGCCACTCATCCCTTGCTCATGTGCCCACACACCCCAAGCCCAATGGGGTCTCTTTCCTAATCTCCCCAAGCTGAATATAATCATTGCAGCGCCTGCTGTTAAACTGACATTTTGATGACATTTCACTAATTGGTTCTGAAAAAATAAATATATACCACACCGTTAATAATTTATGACTGCCCTATCCCCAATTCACAATCCACTACCCCAGAAATATGATACTTTGGGGAAAATAAATGTTTATTTAAAAACTTCCGATCTTGAGTCAATCACCATTATTGTCATCGTTATAATTCCATCATCACTATCATCAACAGAATAAATTTCACTATCATGATCATTAGTAGTAGTAAGACCATTATCAGTATGTTTTCTTCATAATCACTATAGTACGGTATTAGCAACAGCAAAACACTCGTCCTCATTCACAGCATATATCTTCCGCATCAGCATCATTAATATCATTGGTAGCAGTAGCAGAGTTAGGATCAACATCTTAAGTCATCACTGTTAACAACATTATCATCATCACCAACATCAGAATCTTGATTATAAATTGATAACATTGTCAATGACAAAGACTTTTAAAACTAAAAATTAGGGAAATAACAAGACACTTTATCTCAATAAGGACTTATGTTGTTAAAAAAAACGGATGTCAAATTTAAAAAATGAACCTCGATGGAATCTCATCTGGCTAAAGCATTCACTCAAATGAAGGGCAACAGTCACCAATGGATAATAATATATTCTCTTATGAGAATCAAGGGTATTTTACAGAGACAAATGACATTCTCTCCTCCAACTCCACTGATGAGACCGAGAAGGTTGAAACCGTGCCAACATGTGATTTAGTAAACAAACATCATTGTAAAGTTTTTTGGCTAAAACCACCATATACGCTAAACATGCAAATGTAATGCATAGAGACAGACGCATGCTTGTCTATTATTAAAGACTCTATATTCACAAGAGATCATTTGTTACATCAACTCTCGTGCTTATATGAAGGACATCATCCACTGAGTTTCAATAACATATTAGAATAGAAATAAATGCCATGTCTCCATGCATATTCCATTTGGAAAATCACAAGAATAAACAAACTGTCCGACAAACAGAATAAAAATTCTATATATTTCATATATTCGGTTGAATAAATGCATTTAGGTCGCAGTGAATACTTCTTGTATTCAAACAGTGTGCGTAATTTTGGGTGAAATCGCTCAATGAAATTGCATCACAAGAACACCTCCAGTCCTGTCTGCATGGAAAAGAAGTTCCAATGAATCTGAAAACAAATGTTACATTTATCTGCCCTGTCCTTTACACTACCTAAGGGCCCAGGATCCTCCACTGTAGTATTAGTTTAAACCTTGTCTCATGGGCTATACTGTGTGAACCTGTTCCAATGTTGTACAACCAAACGCGTACTCCAAGGTTTTGTTTTATTATTTATTTCTTGGTATTTCTTGCACATGGGAAAGTTTACTTGATAAAAGAAAAAACAGTGATTCCAACCAACGCAAGCTCAATTGAGGATGCTAATATAAAAATAACGCATTAATCATCACTCATTGTTTATATTGGCTGTTCAAAGACGAGAAAAATTTGGTGGGGTTGATAAAAGGAAGTTATACATATACTATGCAAATGAACACGTGTTAATTTTGGTTTGGAGAGGTGGCGTTAGTTCTCCAACAAAACAATTTTTGAAATATAAAAAACCCCTCCGTGGAGTCTCACTTGGATAAATTAAGATGACAATCTAAGCGATAATAATCATCCCAAATTACTGCTCAAGACGCTATTACTGATGATATTGGATAAAATGATGTTGATGCTAATGTTACTGCCAATACAAATCTCTCTGCTGATGATAATTAAGGTAATAATATGTTGTTACTACCTCTGATAAAGATACCGATGACGATCTTGAGCGTCGAAATTAATGACATCATTTAATAATTCGCCAATTATCGCCAAGATCGCTCACATTTTGGCTAACCTTTAGGGATGGAACTTTGAAAGAAAATTCTCTTTCATCTTTAAAAGGGAAATGGGCAGGTGGCATTTTTAAAGGAGCAATTGTGAATTCTTGATCATAGGATTTAATCCAAATTCTACAACTCGTTATCTGCAAACAATGGGTTATATATCTCAAAGAGGAAATTAACTATGATGGTGATGGTGGAGTGGTGGGGACATTATATTGTTAGTATTGGTTATGGTGATTATAAAGATAAATGTGGTGGTGATTATGGGTTAATGAAGGGGGATCATGGTCACGATCATCATCACCTAATGCTAATAATGCTGATGACGCTGTTCTTGTGACAAACAGCCGCGTTAAGTACTATCCTCAATCTCAGGTGACTGCACCGATCCCACACGCTTCTGCCACTTCACCCACCGTAATGACATCACTTACTGGATCGTGATGACATCACCGCTTTCAAGAGGGAGGTGAGGGTGGGAGGTGATGTTGCTGGGTAGGTGTGGTTGTTAAATTTCAACAGCGGCTTCTCATTAACCTCAACGCTGTCCCAGCGACAACACCTCCCAGCAAAGAGGGGCCATCGGCAATGCTGGCTAAGCTTGAGTAAGTGAACTTGTGTGTACGTGTCGGTGTATACGTCTAGCAGGTGTGTGTATGTAGATTTACGTGGGTATCCGTAGTGTTTAAAATGCGGGTGAAGCGGTGGCGCAGCGGTCAGCGGGGTGCGCAACTAACGGAGGGACCTGAGTTCAATTTCTAGCCGTTAACATCAGCAGCGATTGATATTTGAGCTGACTACCTGGGGTGATATATAATCATCTCCCACCGCTCTGTGGTTTCCTCACACCTCTATAATGATGTAAGTCGCGCTAGATAAGGGCATCTGCTAAATGATAATAGCTGCACTTCTGGAGCGCTTTTCACCCAAAGGTCACAAAGCGCCGCACAGAGCTGTATGGAGAACGGAATAACTTGCGAAGCGCATATTACCATAATAATAATCACCACTGGAGAGACAAAGGTGGTCAGGTATGGTGCTGGCCATACCACCCACATCATGTGCCATGCCTTTTCAGTTTGTTGCAGGCAATATATAAAACCATTTGAAATGGGGAGGTTGCTACGTGTATACAGGAAAAAATATATGCATTTATATGTCTACGTGTAGGTATTTGAAATGTGAGTGTTTGCAGATGTGTGTTTATGGGCATGTGAACGTATTGTGTATAGGCGCGTGTTTGTACAACAGTGTGTGTTGGTATAAGTGTGGGTGTTTAGTAGGTTTATGACCGCCTTAAATGAATACCTGGAGCATTTGTGCAAACATCATTAAAGGGAAGAGCAAGACGACGGGCCTGGTGCTGAGAACCTCACCCCCTTATGCACCGTGCTGATCTGCACTGGTGCTCGCTAACAGGACTTGACCCAACAGTTTAAGATTATAAAAAAATATTTGCATTTTTTAAGCGCCTTTCACCAGAGGGTCACAAAGCGCTGCACAGAGCTATGGGGAGTATGGCAGATAGTTCTCTTTTTCTTGCATATGTTTGTAGGCAAACGTGAATCCAGTACAGTGTATGTCTATTTTATAGGTGTGTGTGTGTGTATACAAGGTGCGTGGAGGTATAAGTATGAGTTGGTAGATAAATGTGTCTGTATGCGTGTGGTGAGCGGTAGTATAGTGGCTGGCGCACTGCACTATGAACCCATTGACCCAATTTCGATTCCCGAACACGGCCACCACCATCAGACAAATACCCGCTCCCTGGTGTCCCCTAGGTCGACTCAGCCTTAAATGATGAGTACCTGGCGCAGTGCTTAAATATCAGCACTGGGGAGACAAAGGGAACCAGGCATCTGCTGACCATTCCACTGTCTCATGCGCGGCATAGTTCGTAAATTATGTTAGCTAATCTTACTTGAGCCAAGTCAATTAAGACTATAGGGGGGGATCTTTGTCTTTGTGCATATGCATGTGTAGTATATACGGTACTCGCTAAATGTCTATGTGTGTACGTGTCTTGAGCTATGTGTGCTTGTGCATACGTTTATTACAGGTGTCTCTCGGGTTCATGGGTGCGTTTGCCCACACATGCAGATATAAACACATGTACAATTACAGACACGTACAATCACGCTGTTGACAGCGGGCAGGTGACCAGCCTGTCAGTGACTTTCACTGTGAAGGGTTGACACGGCATATGATATGCCAGTCAACCCCAAAGCATAAACTCATTGAAAAAGAGTACTTGGACAAAGTAAGCATTGTTTCTATCTAAATTAAACATTCATGAAGCTATTACTATTCATTATGTTATAGTTAATATCACATTGCTATAACACGGGATTGTACAAATGCATATGTAAAGTTATAACATGAATGCACTGCACAAACTGCTACATGCAGGTAATGCATAATTAATCTCACTGAAAGCCCATCTGCTTTTAAAGGGACAGTATATGAACTACACGTATGAACTCACCTTTGTAGAAGCTACGAAACTATATCGACTGTCATGGATTGTTACTATTATAATACATGTTTGAAATCGAGAATGCACTGATCAGTTGTTTTGGATTCATGTGGCTTTGTAGTTTTATACGCTTACAGATTCTGCAGTTTCTCAGCACTGTAGATTAGTTACCACCATATATTACATAGATTCATAAATACTGCCAACTGCATGGACTCATAACACTACACATTGCATACATTCACCATAACTATAAATAATACACATTCATCTTATTTTTTTTGCATATTCATAACGTCATGTTTATATTACAATACATTCTATCATTTCACACCACAACGTATTCATATGTGTACAAAGGTTAACACCACTAAAGTCTGTATATTCACAGTGATATAGATTAATACTACTGCGGAGTCTATAAATTCACATTATTGTAGATTCTCTATAATCAGGTATATATACAATCCTTTGTTAATCCATTTCTAGATGAGGGCTTCCCTCTCCACGTGGTGTAGGTTATTTTGATCCTAGTTCACCACGCGAAATACTGACAGTTTGAAGGTTTGCCCAGAGCATAGACATGGGAGCAAAGAAGTACTGTACAGTATCATGGATTTTGCTGCATGGTTGTCTACATCTACTGAATAAATGATGCTTCACTCCGACGCTATGTAATAACACTACAGCACGGTAGCTCCACTAGGGTGCTATCCTGTTTAAGCACATCACTGAATTATGGTATTACATGATCATATAGATTTCATATCACTAAATTCTGAGAGTGTTTATCTCTCGTATAAGTGGATTTTTTTCTGGATGCACCAGTGTCCTCCCACATGTATAAATACATTAATTGGCTGAATTCATGTGCGACCCTGTACAGGACTAAGCGGTTTCTGACAATGAGATGAGAGATGAAGTGTTTGGGCACGTGTTGGCGCCGGCTTCCCGGTTGGCTGTCTTCCAAATTGTCCGTGGTTTCTCATCGTTGTGGAATGTAATTTGCATGAACAACGCTATATACGTATCTCAATAAAAACTTCATACTTGGATAGAACTATGACCCAAAACTGATGATGCAATGATACTTTAGAGGTGGTGAATGTTACAAGATAATCGTGCAGGCTCTTGCGCGTCAATCTGTATGTCAAAAAAAACATTTTCTAATCTTTTTCCACATTTACGGTAAGTGGCTTTGTCAAAGTTGGGAGTTTCATATGTGAGCCTCAGAAGGATAACGTTGCCTGAAATACCAAACAGCTGTTCTTCTATATTAAGAGTCTGGAAGTGAAAGCATGTTTTTCCTCACTAACAAAGCCACAAAACTCATGTGGAAGAGCCCCAGATGCACGGTCTCGAGTGGAGACGCTCCAGCAGCACCATGTGCAGCTGCAAGCAAATTTAAAGTCTGTGTTCTACCAAATCCTTTAGATTATAAGGCAGGCTGGAACGTAAGATGTATCCCAAACCGCGGTTCGATGTCAATAAAGTTATTGTAGTCTGGTCCACCACAAAGATCCATGTTTAGCTTTAACAGCTTTTTGAAGAAAGTGCTATTAGCGAGTACAGTACAGAGGGAGACGGTGCCAGTACCACACCTGACCACCTTTGTCTACCCAGTGAAAATATTTGCACACTGTACCCGCTGCTCATTTAAAGGCTGAATCGACATAGGAGAGGCCCATGACCGGTTTAGATAATACTTACTGGTAACGCTATGGGTACTTTTTTTGCCAGTATACATATATATACTTACTGGTGTTGGCCATGAGTGGGAATCGTACTCGGATCACCGAGGTCAGAGCGCAGCGCGTTAGCTGCTACACCACCGCTCAACTACCGCTCCCGACTTGGTCTCTCATACACCTACTTGATTATAACACGCATTCCCACTTTTGCAATAATTTACAGGAAAAAAGTAGAACTTATGAGGAGCACGATAAGATCATGAATGTAGTCACTCACTGGCTTGTCGACTAGCCTGGCACTCAGAACGTTGGATTTACGGCCTGTATGTTTAGATACGATAGAAGAACTTCATGTATGTTTAGTTATAAATCATTAGGCATAAAGATTCCAAAAAGTTATGCGTATTAAGTCACACTTATATACAGCCACATTAAATTAAAGAGGCTTTATATTAATATATGGTTAGTGAATGTCAATGTTGTAGTCTTTCGGCTATAAGCCAAACAGATTTAGGATTGTAACTCGTGAAACCGGTCCTATAAAATGTGTGGCATTGAATGCCGAATAGCTTTCTGTATGTGTTGTGAGTGTTTGACAAAATCACAATTAAATACAAATAATGATGATAGCAATGCCCTACAGTAAGACTGGGAATCCTCACCGAGTCTCCAGACTCTTAGGTATGGTCGTCTTCACGTAGAGCACACCAGAACACCTGGAGAGATTCCACACATAGTGCATAACACGCAAAGCTACACAACAAACTCATTAAATAATCCAGTTTGGAAAGCATATATTCTTACTATTTCTAAATTCAAGGCTACACCACTTGGTATTCCCAGACAGGCTCCAAACCAATGGCTAACAATATTTAAACCTGATTACTTTCAGAGATCTGGCAAAAGACTGAAGGATTTTCAGAATTACATAGTTAAAGGATAGTTTATAACATTCCAAATTTCTATTTTGAGTTGCATTCTATTATTTAGATAATTACCATGTAAACCGACGTAAGTAAAATGTCATTATTTATGTGCATACGTCTGTGAGTGCCTCTGTGTATGCGTGTATGTAATTGTGATATAATTGCATGTTTACACTGTGAGTGGTGGTCACGTTATGGAGATACTCGCCCATGCCATAGGAATGTGATATTAACACCCCTATTGTGAGGCTGCTAAAAAAAATAGTGATACTCCAAACTGATTTGAATAGGAAAATCACTTGGACTTTGTGTCTGTATGTATTGAATGAAACAAGGCACCTATATCGGATAATAATGATAATAATTGCATTTATAGAGCGCTTTTCACCAGAGGGTCACAAAGCGCTGCACAGAGCTGCGGAGAGAACGGCACGTCAACGATATTAGAACGTTAAATAAGCAACAATAACATTTTTTTAGGTTTTTTTTAAATATACACATCGCTGCAGAACAACATGTAAAATATGATCTTAATTTAATAAATGGGTACGATGATATAAGGGATATAGAACTACTTTTTTATATAGGGGCAGACTATAATCCACGTTAAATTTGGTTGATAAATGTCTACACGTTTAGATTGGATTACACTCCCAAGGACCATGCATTAATCAATACCACACCTTTAAAGAACCGGTTTGATCAGTTCCAATT
Source organism: Mordacia mordax (assembly GCA_036362905.1). NCBI lineage: Eukaryota > Metazoa > Chordata > Hyperoartia > Petromyzontiformes > Petromyzontidae > Mordacia > Mordacia mordax. The sequence continues at coordinate 23,018,280 of JAZEWT010000001.1, forward strand.
CTAAGTCTACTCAGGCTAAAATCCTAAAAGCTACAGCCGCCGATTTTGTAACATCCGTATTATAAAAAAGTACCTTTTAATCAGAGTGACAATGAATGCACGTGGCTGATTACACACACAAATGTAGGTTTCTGGTTAAAGTTAATGTGCAACCCAAAAAACAAACAGCTATTCACTCGTAGCTACATGCCGAGGCTGAGTTTCCAGTGTCGTAGAAGCAAAACTTGGAGTTTTCTTAACAGAATTTCAATTGTAATGATGTAGGTTTTCACAGCTCGATGCATGATGATTGCTTCGAAAAACTGCTCTCTCGGGACAGCCGCGTTAATCGCTTCCTCTCTCCACCTCGCGACGTTTCGCCTCACACGTTAGAGGCATCCTCAGGTGTAGTGTGCGCGTGTCGTGTGTGTGACTCCCATTTATATGTAGGCACTATGTATGTGTTGAGTCACCTCCACAGAGTTGCTGCATTCCAGGATCAATGGACGACTGTCGGGGTCCACTTGAAAGGATTCCATTGTCTTGCTCACAGCCCGGAATCACATTAACCCCATCCTGTTCCACCTGTGACTAATCTCCTAGTTTGCATCTCATGAAAGAATGCCTGGTTCCCAAACACTTGGTAATTCCTCTCTGATGTCTGCATTTCTGAGCTCTATATCTATGCACTGCTGACTTAATGTTATTCTGGGGTGTGAGCAAGACAATGGAATCCTTTCAAGTGGGCCCTGACAGTCGTCCATTGATCCTGGAATGCAGCAACTCTGTGGAGGTGACTCAACCCATACATAGTACCTACATATAAATAGGAGTCACACACGACATACGCACAGTGTCTGAGGATGCCTCTAACGTGAGGCGAAACGTCGCGAGGTGGAGAGGGAGCGATAGACGTGGCTGTCCCGAGAGAGCAGTTTCGAAGCAATCATCAGACTTTCAATTGACTTTCAAATGGGCACTGCAGCACTGTAATGATGCTACTGCTGTGCGTTTGTGTTAAGATATAAGAATAGCCTCCGTGACACAACTACGGTGCTGTGGAGTTCTAACTGAAAGTATTGTGACTCTCCAAGCTCATCTTAAACAGCTTGAGACAGCCGACGCATCTACCTGCAAAGGTAAAAACTGTTGTTTGGTTGACTTGCCTTCCTTTACGTGGGAACGCATTGCAAGGGATTGTCAATTAACAGCAAAGCATAATGTAAAATTACTGTTAAAATATGAATCTGGCAAAATGTTAACAATTACTTATAAAATTAGTTTTCAGTTTTAGGTTTCATTATTGCTTTTCTTTGTTAAAGCATTTTGGAAAATCAGTTTCACGAATATTACCTAGGCAGGGCCTAAAGGTTTTAATTTTGTTAAGAGCTTTACGATCCGAGCACTTGACTCGCAATGTGAAGGTAGTGAGATTCAATCTCGGATGGGTTAGTTGCAGCTCCCATCATAATCATCACCATCTGTTATTTAGGCTTGATAATGCATGAAATCCCACCTTGTAAGAAGTCAACAGTGGTTTTTGTCCCATGGGTAGAGAGTTGTCCGTTAAAGATTAGTCCCTTCTAGTGATTCAATGAATTGTAAAGATTCGGGGTCCCAATTAACTTCAAGAAATACTTATATCTTTATAATATTTACAGCGTAATTTGTCTTGCTTTGCTTTAAAAAATCATTTGTAAAAGCTTTTTTTTATAAAAAACAATGCATACATATAACCCTCGTATTTATTTTGTATTAACAAAATTCATGAACCTGTTTTAATCGATGCGGACTTTACATGCCATTACCACCTTACACTCGTTTGTGTGGAAAGACATCCATTTTGACTGGTTACTGAGAGCTGGATATGAAATATATGTTACCGTATATCCAATTTCACCCTCATAACTGGAAGTTATGAAGCTTTCAAGCCATGCATAATAACTAATACGTCATGTGTTCTTTTTCCTCCCACAGAAATTGTCTGAAGATAAAATTCTGCAATGTCAGTAGAGTACTCCTGATTTACTAAACTTCAACAAGGATTCCAGATTTGTAGAATTCCTCAAGTGTGAGGATACAATGTTCTACATTCGTAACAGAACAAAAATTCAGAATTCAGGATCCATTTAAATACACAGATCATGTGTTCTTGTTTTCCAAATTGACATTGTTCCAAGCGTTCTGAAGTCACAATATTCTACAATCCAATAGTTTCAGATTTTGAATTGATGATTTCAGAGTCTGATTTCTGGATTTTAATCATTCTGTGATCAAAAGCACCAGCAGTGTTTAAATTCTAAAACTCAATTTCGAGTGAAACTAATATTCTTGATTCACAAAGTTTGTGAAATTCTGCATTTTAGATTATAATTCCAACATTTCAGTATTCTATTGACAAACTAGTGAAATATTTACCGCTCAATATTTCCTATTTCTGGTTTCCAATTTGAAATTTTCACTGCATTCCTCAATTTCAGTAATCCTGGATTCTGTCACTTACTAGTGATTAATTTCAAGATGTCAGTGGAGGAGGCACATTCACTGGACAGAGACTGGCTGTACTGGCAATAATGAACCAAATCTGCAAACCTTTACTATGAGGCAGGGTTGATCATGAGTGTGAGAAATCCAGCCTGAAGCTATAAAGCCTCCAGTAAATGGCAGTACAACGATCCAAAACCGAGCATATTTTAATTTAGGTGGTTCCTAAGTTAATGGGTTATCCTTCATTATCAATACCCG
>JAZEWT010000001.1:23032153-23052378 GCA_036362905.1 Mordacia mordax
CGAACCCCTGAGACTGACTCACCGAACCCCTGGGGTTCGATCGAACCCAGGTTAAGAACCACTGGGTTAGAGGTTTAGGGTTTTAGGGACTAAGACTTAGGTTTGTACGTAAAATAAATGTATAGTCATTTGTCAATTAACTTGTAATATATAGTTATTTTTCAATTAACTGCTGAATAGGGCCTGTGATACCATACTTTGCTCCGACGGTTAGTGCAGGTTGGTGAAGGAGGAGAGCACAATATAGTACAGCAATGGATTTTTCTGCATTGCTCTCTGCTGACTACCGCTTAGCATAACCCCAGTCACCTATGAAAATCTGGAAAACATGATGGTCACCTATTTAGCTCAAAGCCTGCTTAGCTTCTAAAACGCTAATAAAATTGTGCACATCTGGGTGCCTTGGTAATAGTCAAGAGATAGGATTAGAGCTTCGTTCTAGAATATTTTATTAAATCAGTTTAAAATTCGCAAATCAGGGTTGAAGATTACTTTGAAGTTGAGGTAAGAACAATGCATTCTTCCAAATAATGCAAAACACAACTCCATTTTATGAAGGTCATCTTCATCAATACACTTATTTTTAAAAGTGAATAAAATAAATTTTTAATACACTATAATAATTTGTCAGTATTTGTAGCTTTAATACATACCACAAAGCTACATTTAATTAAACACAAGAATCCATACCTTTTGGCCATATGCCTCTTTGAAAGAACAATCTTTGGAGAATAGGTGTCAAACTTGCAACAGATGTGGGACCAGTACGATGGAAGAGACATTAACTTGTGGCAGTAGAACCAATGGGACTTCCATGTGACCGCTGCTAAGCCAGGCATGGTGGTGCACACCAGCAAGAGTTGCTGGATCATATGGAAATGTCAAACTTCCAAAACCACTGGGCTGTGAGGCGACCAAAATATGCTAGTACAGCGAGCGATATGTTTATGAACATGTCTGAATGACCTTTGACTGTTATCCCTTCATATGCCTCATGACTTTTCACGGAGCCCTCCAATTTCCTTTCACATGAAACAACTTCTTATAAAGGAATTTGCCTAATATTCCACTGGAGAGGTATTGCAAAGGCAGCTTGTGAATCAATGTGGCTTTTGTGGATAGACAAATAACATTAACATTACATTTAATGACTTTACCCTAACCGCATATCTATTTTATCTCTCCCCACTCACCCTCCTCTCACAGATATCATCGTCGTCATCGCTAACATCATCGTCCCGTCGGCACCGGCCACGCCGCTCCCTGGGTCTCCTGCGCACGCTTGCCCTCGTCGTGGGCGTCTTCATTGCCTGCTGGTCGCCGCTCTTCGCTCTCCTTGCCGTTGACGTGGCGTGCGATAGCCGGCGCTGCCCTGTACTCCTTCGCGCCGCTGACTACACCATCGCGCTGGCTGTGCTCAATTCAGCAGCCAACCCAATCATCTACGCTGCCTGCAGCCGCGACATGCGCCAGGCGTTCATTGCGCTCGTCTGCTGCCTCCACGGCGAGCGCTCTCACACCAATGGACGCGGCAGCAGTGGCAGCACCAGTGGCGGTCGTAGCCAATCCAGTGTTTCGTCTTCATTGAGCGTGCGGCCCAGCGGGGTCGTCGGTGATACGGGAGCTACCGTAGTGGGAGCCGCGAACATGATATCCTCCTCTTTGGCAAATCAAGACACGGTGGCTTTGTCACCTTCTTTCTCTTGTTCCTCAAACACCAGCTCCCCCTCAAATAACAACAGTGCTTTGGCATCACCGTCCAAGATGGTGGTAATGATGATGGTGGTGGCAACGGCGACAGAGGCTACCACCAGGCTGCCTTCGAGTGGCGTCTTTGTGTTTCCCGAGTCAGTGACAGAGGAAGATGTGACAGTAGCTGAGAGATGATGGGGGTTGACTATATGAGAGTAAATGGTCATATTTATAAGTATCATATTGTTACTATGAATATGGGGCATTGCTCATCACTGTTGAATGCCCTGCATCAATCGTGCAAAATAACAGAGTCCAATATCTTAGTAGAATGCTCACTGTTGTTGACCTCCTACAGAGCGGATTTTACTTATTTCAATGGCCCGGGACTGATGATGATGGTGGGGCTGATTTGAGCCCCGACTGCAACATTTCGTACTTTGTGGTTCGGACACATCATTTGGATTGTGCAATTGAGGACTTTGATGGCGGTTAGAGAAAGTTGTAGATTAATTGCCATCACCCTCTGCTTTGAAGAAGGTACTCCAACCTAAAGTTTAATTCTTCAGAGATGTGAGAGTTCAGGCTCATTGAACGGTCAGCAACTCCCTTTCACCAATAAAAATGTAATAATTGCATTTTATTTGCATATCATTTATTACCTTTAAATGCTGAACATGATTTATTCAACGTTCTTGATTAAATACATGAATTTAACGATACAAACACATGAGAATGTATATATAATTACTAACTTAGCACTGACGATTGTTTTAATGATGGGTGTATTGACAACAGTGAATACAGTACAGTTAAAACAACTAAATTGGTAATGCTGATGATGGGTCCTTATAAAAGTCCTTTACTCAGGAAAGCCTCACTGAATCTCAAGACTGCATGCATTTCAGGAGGGTTTTACAATAGGATGCTTGGACCAATTCATAATCCAAGATAATTTAGCATAAAGGAGGGAACTGGAGTTGCTGGAGAATACCCACAAAGAGCAGAAGATAAATCTTGCACTCTTGACTTATTTTTGGAGTTTAAGATTTAGGTGTGATGACAAATGTCCATGGTTAGAATGTAGTTTTAGGTGTCTAAACTACTATGTGTTGTTTAACATAAATTGTATATTGTTTGAAGTTTTGGACTAATGGCATTACTTTTATAAACCATATTGTTATAAATAGGTATAGTACCAGAAATATCGTAACTTTTAAAAATTATAATTTAACAAGCATTGTATAGCTGATCTATTGATCATCTTATCTCTGTAAAGACTGCTGTTCAAATGATCACCTTCTCAACTTTGACAAGACACTTGTAAAGACTGTATAACCTTGGAGTCATCATTAATCCCAAGCTCTTATTTTATTCACACATATCTCAACTTACATCCCATCGATCCAACGCCTCCCACATCAGCTATTTCCTTACCTCAGTTACTGCTAATAACCTCATCGGTGTCTCTGTTACAAAATCACTTCACTACTCCAACTCTCCTATGGCATTTCCAAATCTCTCACCTCCAAACTCTAGAGTCTAGAGTCTAAACGATCGATCCTCATGGCTGCTGCCAAATTCCTCACTAATACCTGTACATGAGACCACATCATCCAGTTTACTCAGATCCGCCCAACGATCCTCAAGTAAACATCAACCTACCTCTCAATTTTTATTACCTCCCTTTCAAATGCTGCCTGCTGTAGAACCCAAGTTTTTTTGTACACAACGTATTAAAATCTTCACTTAATTCTTCCCGTGCTTGCGTGGGTTTTTTGCTGGGTACTTCGGTTTCCTCCCGCCATCCAAAGACACGCTGCTGCCTAGATTAATTGGGCTGCTGAGTAAATTGCCCCAAAAAAGTCTGCCCTACGGTGTAATGGCACAACTTCCTGGGTATTCCCGCGCCTTGCGCCCTCTGTCGGCCGAAATAGGCTCTGGCCCCTTCGCGACTCTGCACAGGATTCAGTGGGTATTCATACGTCTCATCTCATCTCATTATCTGAAACCGCTTAATCCTATATAGTGTCACGGTGAGCCGGAGCCTATCCCGGAAACATAGGGCGTAAGGCAGGAATACACCCGACGACGGGACGCTGGTCCATCGCCGGTGTTTCTTACATGTACACTCTTATTTAAACATGTTTTGGCGAAATGTTATCAGCGACAAGTGGATGCAACCTCTCCTCGCAATATCCTCTTCCGACTAACGCACTGTCCGAAAATGGGCGTGGCTGACTGTACGTGGGGGCATGTGCAATGCTAATACGACCGCATCATTCCCTAACTAACATTAATACGTACGGCATATGTACGTGCAACTCATCTCATCCGTTAACACTGGTTACATTCACCCCTCCTGAAAGCACTATCATAACCGCACATATTAACCCGCAACACAACCATCGATCCAAGTGTGCCGTGACGATTCAGCTCCTCTGACATTGTCACGAGTGGTTAGCCCACAGAATCTCCACAGTCAAATGTGATGCCGAACACGCCACATTGCACTCAGACCGCCTCACATCCCAACATCTTAATCCCCAGTCAAAACAACCAAACAAAAACTATATCATTCTCTAATGAACATCTCAATATGTACAATATACATACGTGCAACTCATCTCATCAGTTAACACTGGTTACACTAGGCACACGTGGTGCTGAGATGGCACGGCCGGGGTGATATTGTGAGGACAACCCGAGAAACCTGTAAACATCACGTGGGCCGGTGACAAGGACCTAACTGCGGTGTCGGTTACAGCACGGATAGGGGGACTCGTTGGATTGGCTGGTGGTGCGGCGTGATCGGAGCATGATTGGGACGTGAGCTGACATGATGAGGATGAGCCGGGCGAGATAAAACGGCGGAGCGCGGGAAGAGTTGTTCATTGAGTGTTACTGAATAAACCCGTCCTTGTTGTACTCATGGAGAGCGTCAGTATGACCGAGTTGGAGAGAATGGACGAGAGCGTGCCGACACGAGCGCGATGGTCGGGGACGCGTGAGGAGGAGGCGACGCAATCAACTCCGGGATGTTACTCGTGTCACGACAATTTGGAGTCAGAAGGCGGAATGCGAATCCATGTCGGGGAGGTTAAGATCGCGCTGACATTCGAGGGCCGCGATGCGGAGTCCTGGGAAGACTTCCAGCGGCACGTGGACAGTGCGCGGCGCCTCAGAGGCTGTTGAGACAGGGAGACGGCGATGCGGGTCCACCTCCAGCTGCGGGGGCTCACGGCACGGTTCTTGGGTATGCTGGAGGCGAGGACTAGGGACGACTGGACCCGACTGAGCCAGGCGGTCGAGGAACGTTTCGACCGAGTTGTCCTGGCGGCCGTGCAGGAGAAATTGGCGTGGCGACGCAGACAGCCAGACGATCCCTGTGCGACTACGTAGAGGGCCTGGCGGTGCTTGTCAATTAAGCTTACCCGGAGGAGGGACGCCAGTTCATCCAGAGTCTGGTCAAAATTGAGCTGCTCCGGTACCTGCGAGGGATGGACTGGTGGCAGGAGGACGTTGAATGCCTGAAGCTGACGCTCACGCAAATACAAGCCAGGGCTTTGGCGTATGAGAGCGTGGCATGTGGCCCGGGATTCGAACCATCACTGAGTGGCCCTGGCCACGTGCATCGGCAGAGGTGCGCTCCTTCCTCAGCCGTGCCACCCATTATCGGAGGTTCGTGCCACACTGCAGCACCCTCGCTCGCCCCCTCACCCGACTCATGTCCACCAAGAGGTCCTTCGAGTGGACCCAAGACTGCGAGGCCGTGTTCCGGAGCCTGAAGGACCACTTAGTGCATACCCCCGTGTTGACATTCCCGGACTTCTGTAAAGTGTTCGTGCTGGACACTGACAGCAGTGGGTGCGGCCTGGGGGTGGTGCTGTCGCAATGCGAGGGAGATAATGAGCGGGTGATCACATACACTAGTTGGACACTGAGCAAGGCTGAGCAAAATTATTGCGTCACCTGGCAGGAATTACACGTAGTGGTGTTCGCCTGCTGACAGTTCCGCCCGTACCTGCATGCCCGGGGATGCCGTATCTGCACCGACCACCACGCTCTGCAGTACCTCCTGAACTTCAGGAAGCCGAGGGGACAGATGGCCTGGTGGTTGGCCCAACTGCAGGAGTATGATCTATGGATAGAGTACTGGGCCGGACGGACGCACGCCAACGCGGACGCCCTCTCCCGACAACCGGCGATCCATCTCGACACCCGGCCGGACCAGCTTCACAGGGGGCCAGTGCCGCCTGCCCGTCGACACCTCTGCCACTGAGAGCTTGGGCCTGCACTCCATCGTGCAACACCTAGATGAACCCCGGGTGGCGCCACTCCGTGAGGAGGTGGGCTGTGAATTCCCGGGGATGACGAGTGAGCAGCTGCAAAGGGCCCAGGGATGTGATACCGGACTGGCAGAGGTGAGAGATGCCCTCGCCCGGGGCCAGACGACCATCAAAGGACTGTGGGCAAGCCTTTACCCCCAGCTAAGCCTCTGGGAGGGGGTAGTTCGGGAGGAGAGCGGGGGCCTGATGGAGAAGCTGGGAGAGTGTGTGTCCCGGCTGCAGCCCGACCACAGCTGTTGCGGTTGGTGCATGACCACCCCTTGAGGGGGCACGGTGGCGAGCATCGCACACATTCGACGCTACAACGACGGTACTTCTGGCTCGGCCTGGGTTAAGGGGTGCCAGAGGTGCCAGCAGGCCATGAGGGGTCCGCCACACTGCACCATTCTGCTGCAGCCATTCTGAGTCTGCCGGGTTAACCAGCTGGTGGGGATCGACCTCTAAGGACCACTTCCCATGACCCAACGAGGCAACCGCTACATGATGGTAGCGGTAGACTACTTAGCGGTGGCGATCCCAAACAAGACGACTGCCACCGTCGTGCAGGCCTTCCTAGAGGGGTATGTTCTGTGACACGGTGTTCCCGAGCGGATCATCACGGACCAGGGGAGGGGGTTTGAGGCCGAGGTGTTTGACGGCCTCTGCCAGGAGCTGGGGATCCAGCGGACGAGGACCATGGCCCATCACCCTCAGGTGAACGGTATGGTTGAGAGGCTCAACCAGACTCTCGCAGGGAAATTACTGCGCCTGGGAGACAGCACCAGAGGGACTGGGACGTGCATCTTCCATACGTGTTGTTCGCGTGCTGCACGTCGATGCACTCCTCGACTCGCCAGACCCCGTACTTCTTCATGGATGGACAGGAAGCGCGCCTGCCAGCGGACGTCCTCTTCGTGGTGGCCTCGCCCCAGCCGGCGGAGATGGAGGAGGTGCTCACCCAGTGCCTGGAGACCCTGTGCCAGGCTGGGGTGGGCCTATGCAGCCGGCGAGGATGCCCACGTGAGAGAGGCTGTGGCGGTGCGGCCAAGAAGTGAGGCCATGGAGTTCCGGGGCGGCAGTGAGTATGGGTGTACTCCCCGCAGGTCTGCCCGGGGCAGATGGGGAAACTCGCCTTGCCCTGGGTGGGACCTCACACAGTACTACGGCAGCTGTTGCCAGAGACCGTACTGGTAAGAGGGAAAGGCTGGCGGGTGCCGTGCGTGATCAACGTGCGACGCCTGAAGGCCTGGAGACCACCACCTGGAGGGGAGCCGGCCCGCGGAATGACCGAGCCTGACGACGATGATGGTGAGCCCCGGAGGCGGCCCACACGCGTGTGGCGGCGAAGTCGGGCGGCGGACTCGCTGTGCCCGACGGACACTGCGACTGCTCCAGTAGACTCCTCCCGAGCAGTTGCAGGACCCGCCATGGTCCTGACAGAGTGTGATGGACCCTCGGTGACCAAGCGGCCGAGGAGGACACTGGCCCACCTTCGAGACTTTGTGACGGCGATCGAGCCTGGTTACATTGAAGGCAAGGAGGTCCACCTGGGACCTCTCGCCGGGGGGGGGGGGAACTGTGGTGCCCAGCCTCGAGCGTGTCGGGTCACGTACATGTGGAGAGTGCACTAACGTCCCCCAGACCGGGTACGCTGGGGTCACGTGGTGCTGAGACGGGATGGCCAGGGTCATATGAGGACAACCCGAGAAACCAGTAAACATCACATGGGCCGTTGACAAGGCCCTGACTGCTGTGTCGGTTAGAGCATATGTACGGACTCGTTGGATTGGTTGGTGGCGCGGCATGATCGGAGTGTGGTCGGGACATGTGCTGACGTGACGAGGAGGAGCCGGGCGAGATGAAATGGCGAAGCGCGTGAAAAATTGTACCGGTTGTCCAACATTGCAAAGTGTTAATGTGTTGTTGTTAGCCCTATTAGTAATGATGATTGCTTCAAAAAGCTGCTTTCTCGGGACAGCCGCGTCGATCGCTTCCTCTCTCGACCTCGTGACGTTTCGCCTCACACGTTAGAGGCATCCTCAGGTGCAGTGTGCTTATGTCATGTGTGTGACTCCTATTTATATGTAGGTATTATCTATGTGTTGAGTCCCCTCCACAGAGTTGCTGCATTTCAGGATCAATGGACGACTGTCGGGGTCCACTTGAAAGGGCTCCATTGTCTTGCTGACACCCCGGAATCACATTCACCCCATCCTGTTCCGTCTGTGACTAATCTCCAAGTTTGAGTCTCATGACAGAATGTTTAGTTCCCAAACACTTAATGATTCCCCTGTGATGTCTGCATTTCAGAGCTCTATATCTATGCACTGCTGACTTCAATGACAGGCCCTCAGGTTTGGCTGAGCTTTATTCTTATTTCTTGTTTGCGGTTCATAGTCTTTTCTGTCTTGTGAATCTCCATTGCTTCACTTAGCTGCAGAATGGTTGTACATATGTGGCTGGAGTAGTTAATGTTCACATGTGTTTCAAGTACTGATTAGCAAGTGCACATACTTTGATGTATTGTTTGTTTATTGTTCTTGTTTACCTCGGAAAGGCTGACTGAGTCTCATGGGTGTTTATTTCAGTAGGGGGGCGATGATCGGTGTGTACTGTGGACTATTCAAATTGAGCACTGTAGAGTCATTTGCAAATAAACTTTTGGGAGTCCTTCCTTATGCCACAGAGCCAATTGATGCAAAATGTATATGCTGGTAAGTCTTGGCTTTTAATACGTATAACATCACTGTAATAATAATAGAAAGCATCGGAGATTTAAAAAAACACATTTTCAGGAGGGTTCTGCGTTAGTATTGTGGTAAATTCCATAAACAAGCGTTTGACCTGTGGAAACATGTTGTCCTGCATATTGTGACAAGCATGATTTAAGTAGTTTTGCTGCCTTACAGTAAAATAAATTGTGTTTGATTTTGGGCTTGGGTGCCTTTATATGTATCTCCATGGGTTTCTGGTCGATAATCTGGTTTCTTCACATATTTCAAAGACATGCTGTCTTGGTGAAGTGGCCTGACTAAATAATCTTTCAATACCCTGCGTTTTTGGACTGGTGTCCTATTCTGCGCATAGTTTTGCCTTGCATTTCGTCCCCCTGCAATGGATTACCTGGATACTGATATTGAATTGAAAGAAAGCAATGGTAATTTGAAGGTAAAATAACACCTAAGATACAGAGGTGTCTATATCTCATCTCGTCATCTGAAACCGCTTAGTCCTATACAGGGTCACGGTGAAGCCGGAGCCTATCCCGGCAGACACAGGACGCAAGGCAAGGATATACCGACGATGGGACGCCAGTCCATCGCCGGGTGTCTTTATTAATACCGTAATTACATGTATGTTGGGCGGCACGGTGGCCCAGTGGTTAGCGCTGTCGCCTCACAGCAAGAAGGTCCCGGGTTCGAATCTCTCGGCTCGGGTGCCTTTCTGTGTGGAGTTTGCATGCTCTCCCCGTGTCCGCGTGGGTTTTTGCCGGGCACTCCGGTTTCCTCCCACAGTCCAAAAAGCATGCTGCTGCATAGGTTAATTGGCTCGCAGGCTAAATTGCCCCGCAGTGCCCGGCGATGGACTGGCGTCCCATCGTGGGTGTATCCCTGCCTTGCGCCCTATGTCTGCCGGGATAGGCTCCGGCTCACCGTGACCCTGTATAGGACTAAGCGGTTTCAGACAATGAGATGAGACATGCATGTTCTGCGTAGCCAAATGATGTACATTAACGCAATGTTCATACGGCGATGGACTGGCGTCCCGTCGTCGGGTGTATTCCTGCCTTACGCCCTGTATTTCCGGGATAGGCTCCGGCTCACCGTGACCCTATATAGGATTAAGCGGTTTCAGATAATGAGATGAGACTATTTAGAAGGATTGTTGTCTGAAATGTCGTTCCCTGACATTGATGTGTCATAAGGCAGTCTTAATGACGAATGTGTTGATGAATTTTTGATTTTTGTTTGTACACAACTGCAAACTTAATGTCTTTGATGTTTAATATTGAAAGTTAAGTGCTGCATAAATAATTGTATTGAACCATTAGAATGTGCACATTACACAAATGACGAATTACTGAACAGGATGGTGAGCCACACCGGGTTATGTTGTATCAATGTTATGGTAGTAGTGCTCTCCATAGCTAACGAGAGCATTTCTCATCCATAGAGCCATGCTAATCTACATCGTTAAAATGCTATGCTTAACAGTGACCAATAAATAATGTTCTAATATCTGTTGTGGACTGACCCATAGAACAGTGTAAAGTATTTCATTAAGTCACGAAAATAATGAAATATCGCAAAACTGGACGATCATGGATCTCATATCGTACGATAATATATATAAAAAAATGACATCGTGGACGGCAAACCGAGCAGCAGTGATGTTTGGTGTGTTTGTGGTGGAGAGGGCCCTCTAGCGGCGCCTGGTGGCACTGCTCGGCCCCTCACGGCGAGGCCTCGACCTACACCCAGCCTGCCGGAGACGACCAGGCCCGCCTTCAGGTGGGATTTTTGCGACCATATAAACCTCGAATTCCACCAAAACCCAGATATCCAGAAAGCTGGTGATCTTAACTTTCTCACGAATCCGACAGTTTTGGCGGAAAGTCTACGCGTTCCGTCGTAATCGCGACTTGATGTGGGGCTCGATGTGGCGTGGACTCCAGCGCTCAAACAATGGCCGCGATGTGATCGCGTTAAACGTGCGTTTTTTTTTGTCGCCGATGTTTGTGATATCTTCGGCCAACTTTTAAGCGATTGCTTGGCGTTTCGTGCATATTTTGGGGCTGTGCAATTACCGCTGTTGTCTCGCTCGATGTTTGGCAGAAATCGAGTTCAAATCTCTTGTTGTTTCGCGCTGTAAATGGGACGATTTGAAGGCGTGCATGTTGGGGCGTACGTGAGACGCCAGGTCTGGTTCATGGACACCACAGTTTGCCTTTAATATTTTCCGTCGTGCGCGTAGCTTATTTATTCGGGTTAAAAGAAAAGTTTTCAAGCGTTCTTTCAATTGCATGTTGTCGCGCGACTGCGTGGAAAAGAGGCCGCGTTGTCTGAGATTTTATTGCAAACAGCATGTATCCTTGAAAATGCTAATTCTTAAAAACATTTAAGTTACAAACTGCTATGGATTTAGCCAGACTTGAGTATCAGTAAACGATAACGTGTTGTGTTTATAGACTGCGTGTGGCCGTAGCACAACATACCTTTTAAAAACTATTTTAGGAAATGTTTATATTTACAAAAACCTAAGAAACTTAATTATTACTTATCTATTTATATCCTCTTGATGGAAAACTAATTCATTTTAAAGCCGTTCAAATGCAGGTGTGCACACCCAGTTCATGGGCTGAAGTTAAGTCAAAACGATTCACTATTAACTATCACATCAAGACATTCAAATGCATCGGCTCGAAAGGTTACCGCCGTTATTATTTAATTACGGCAATTGTTAATAATTGAAATCATACCAATTACTGATCTAGGCATGCCTCAGTGAGTGCCAAGGTATTATCAGGTGGGTTCTGCGTGGGGAAGTTTGGCCAGTTTAATGAGTGTCTTGTGATGTAATACCGGCATACCCGGAGAAACGCTGGCATACGAGGGAGTTGCACTCAGCACTGCCATCTCTGGCTATACCTTGCAGCTCTATTCATAGCTGTACTGAACTCTGCTTAGGTTCTGAGATCTGACAAATTTAGTACATTCACGGTGATTTGTGGTCAGGCTTTCTCAATTGTATTTCTAAGGCCACAACCAGCTGATAATTATCTAAAACAAATATTACTGTAATATCAGGGACACACAAATGACAGTTTCAGAGCACACATCCTGCTGGTGAGAATAAAGTGAAACCCCCTTAAATATTCCCATTAACACAAGAACATTTGGTTGGCTTTTGTTGAGGTCGCACTGCTCGCTTTTCTCCATTCTGCAAGATCACATAGCCGTCTGCACTACAGTCTGCTATTTCCTTACCACACCTGCCGCTGAAACACCCATCTGTGCTCTGTCAGGGTGGTGCCTTTCACCATTAAATATAAACAACATCATATTATCTGTCTTCTCAAGCGCTTTTTCTACTTAGGCTGCCATTTTGTCTCCAGTCTTTACCACCGGCCATCATCCTTTTGAGTGGCATGTTTTTGGATTTGTTTCCTGATCCAACTTACCACTCGACACATTGTTAAGTTGCTTTAAATAATGACGTGCAGTTGTTTCAAAAGCACTCGTGTTCTTGTTTGCCTGTTTAATTTTATGGCATTTTACCTTCAATAATTGCCTTAGGTTTTCAATCCGTGGCTGTGGCAATAGTGATTTTATTTCACCAACTGAAACACGGTGTTTTCACACACAATTTTTCAAAGATTTAGAAATCAACAAACGCATGATGCCAGAAAAAAGGATTTTGGTGAACAGTAGATAACAAATGATAGTCCTTTAAGCATCATGGAACCATAATGATTGAGAGACAGAAATCATAAAGTGTTTAGCATTTGTAAACTGTATATTATAAAATTGTTTAGTGGTTCATGAACAAGCTTGCTTTCAAAATTTTTTTCCCACAGAATGTCCAGCGATAGTGATGAGCATTTGCCAGCAATGACAATGCCTCAGCCAGTCACAGGCCGTGACCCTCCTGTGGATGGGGCTGGACTTGGCGAGCCGCCAATGAAGCCACGTGATGGGGTGCAAAATTTGTCAACGGATGTCAAAGGTCATATGGAAAGTGCCCCAATCAAACATTTGAAGGGTGAGTTGGATTCTAAGTAGTAATGTAAGAAATACATGTTAATTAGATAGGTACTTTATTTTTGTGCTAAGTCGTATTCAATAACTATGTAATCCCATTGTTAACCGGATGTGGAAGCTTCTTTGGTGATCCTGATATTGCTGTTGACGATGCTGCCAATAGCATTCCGCATAATCAAATTAGTGCTGTTAATGCTATTGAAATTAATATTGCTGTTAACCATAATGTTGAAGTACTGATGTTAATGATGTAGCTGCTTCTGATTTACAGTGCTGCTGCTGCTGCTCTTGTATTTACTGGTAATGTGATATTATATTATGCTGTTGCTACTTCCAGTACTGAACATTTGATTCTGTTCCTTTTTAGGTCACTCCTCACATCGCCTACAAACTCCATCACTTCCTACAACTACCTCATTATCCTCCACATTATCCTCAAGCTCTGCTCACCAAGCCAAGCCCCCTCGACCAAGAGGACGACCCAGAATTCACCACCCCCCAGCTTTAACAGAAATCCCGGGTAAAGAAATATTGTGCTGCTCGTTTATACAGAAATGTGTTTTCCATGCAGGCCCATTAGCAGTTGGCAGTATAGCTGAGAAGTCTATATCTCAGAGGAGCTAATATCAATGTCTGTGCTGTATATAAACGTTTTCCCAGGATTTGAATGTTGGCCCTCAGTTGTCTTGGACACAATTTTACACGGCCATTATGGATTAAGAGAGAGGGGTATCCATACTATTATGGTCCTTTTAAGAGTGAACAAACCAAACTCAGAATTCTACTAATGCCTACATATCGTGTTTTAACATGGCCATTCATCTGGAATGGCCATTATGAACCTATTTGGAGATGGGGAGAGATGTGCACTCCCGTGGTTCAAATCTAGCAACTCTTGATACAGCCATTATGAATCCGTAATGAGAGAGACCCAGTCAAAGGAGATTCAACCTAAATTTGCTATGTTTGTGTGAGGTGTGTGATGTGTATGATATTTGTATGGGGTTTGGGTGTGGTGTGTGTGTGGCGGGGTGTGCGTGTGGAGTGTGTATAATTTTCATTTGGGGTTTGTGATGTTTGTGTATTGTGCATTTGTGTGTGCATTGTGTATTGTACATTTGATGTGTGTATTGTGCAGTGGTTACAGGAGGTGGCTGGAAAGGGAGGGGAGGACTCTCCCCTGCTCAGTGTGCTGCTGCGGGGTTCAATGTGGAATCTGGAGGAGGAGCAGGAGGCAGAGGAAGTGGCAAAACTTACATATGTATCGACTGTGGATACAGGACACCAAGAAGAGGGCGCATGTTTAAGGTACTGGTTAGTGTGGCAGTGATGGAATACCTGCACTAGTTTAAAACATGCAGGAAAGCCTCTCTTTGGCGTAAGCAGGTTATAATGTTTGAGCAGATCATAGATGCTTGAATTATCTCGATGTGCTGTCCCATCGGTGAGTTCTGGCATTGGCTGGGTTCTGATGCCCTTTTATGGCTTTCCCTGGCAGCTTTTGTTTGTCTGGAAAGAGTGGGTAAGTGGGCACAACAAGTGAGAGAGAGATGAGCCCCAATCCAGGAATAGAATTTCTACATACCTGCTGCAGAAACAAGCATACTTATTCTGTCATTCGCTGCTCTTACAAAGTAGTTATTTGGCTACCCTTTCAGAAAGTTATTGATAATTGGTCAAGTGGCTCCAGGTTAATGGGCCAGCGCTGCTGAGATTGTGGTGTTACATTACATTATTAGTTTAATATCTGTGCAACATAAACTCTGTACAGGGCATATAAAATATGATTCTCTTGTGTGGATGATTGGTTTTTGAAAATACTTCTGATTTTCTTTTTCAGGGTTGTTATCTGACAGGGCGTAATGCAACATTGCCCATTGGCAGTCTATAATGGAAATCTTTCCGTCTCATTAAGTATTATGGTAATGCCCGTTGACCCAGAAAGGCCTCACTGAATCTCACCCTTCCTTTCATAAAGAATGTTCCAAGTGTTTGGAATATGGCGTGATGATTGATATGTATATTCCAATTGAAATTATTGTGTTTAATTTTTTTTTGGACCATAATGCTGGCAAACAATGGTTTACGCTGGCGATTTACCTCGCACTTTCTTTAACCACCACTCAAAAGCAGCATCGGTGCAATATAATTTTGACATTAAATTATACACTCTAAAAAGTACTTTATTGCTCCTTACAGCACAGAGAAAAGCATCATCAGGGAGGAGTGAGTGGCTTGAAGGTGGAAGATGTTTTGTCAACATCACAAGGAGAGAAGGAGTCACGCGCACACCCAACCAGGTTTGTGAGCAGCCATTTAGGCTGCAAGATCTTTGCATGTGTCTTTGTGAAGAGCTGCACAAGAGTGGTTTGTTCATTGTATATCATCAGCGCTTCCGTCATCACTGCCATCATAATTATCAATTTTATCACCATCATAATTGCAGCGGCACGGTGGCACAGTGAGTAGCACTGTCACCTCACAGCAAGAATGTCCCGGCTTCGATTCCTGGCTTAGGTGACTTTCTGCGTGTGGTTTATGTGTTCTTTTCATGCATGCGTGGGTTTTCGCCGAGTACAATGGTTTCCTCTTACCGTCCAAAGACACGCTGCTGCCTAGGTTAATTGGCCTACTGAGTAAATTGCCCCCAGTGCCCTGTGATGTACTGGCACCACATCCTGGGTATAGCCACGCTTGCATTTTTTGTCTGCCGGGACAGGCTCCAGCCCCCCGTGACCCTGTACAGGCATAAGCGGGTATTAATAATGATGATGACAACCACCACAATCACTACCAAGCGCTGTCACCCTCAGGTGAAAATAGTTCCATAAATGCAATTATTAATATCACCATTTCCACATTTGTCACGAGAAATATCAGTACTAACACATTCACACAATCACTACAATGCTAGCCCATTGACAAAAGCATTGTCAATTTCATATGTTTTCTCTTTTTTCACAGCACAAAATCTGCCCGTAAGCGAGAGAGATCAAAGAGCACATCACCTCACCTCCTTCGTCGGCCCCGAGTCTCAATTTTGCCAGATGTCCCGTCATCTACCTCTTCTTCTTCGTCTTCGTCATCATCAACATCATCATTATCCTTGTCTTCTCCAAAATCTCTTCCACCACTGTCATCACCAGTGCCACCTCTTCTTCTTGCTCCGTTCTCGTCAAGCACGGCGCATTCTTCTAAACAAGGGCCGGCTTCACGGTCCGGTGGACGGGGTCACAAGCGAGGGAGTGGCTTGGAGGGTGGCAGCACTACCAAGAAGATCCGCAAAAAAGGGGGCAATCACGAGGGCAGTGGTACTTCCAAACGAATTCGTAAGAAAGGGGGCGATGCTGAAGGGAGTAGCTTGAAGAAGAGCAGCTCTAAGAAGGTTCGCTCTAATGGGAAAGACACTGAGGGGGGCAGTACGAAGAGGGTTCGTACAAAAGGAGACAGTGCTGATAGGGGCCGCAAGAAAAAAATGCGCGTTGATGGAAGCCTGCTTGAAGATGAGAATCTTAAAGGAGAGATAAGTAACAGGAACACTATCGAACAGAGCGGCATTAAAGATGTATCTGGTAAGAGTGGTCTTGAAGGGGATGGATCTAAAGGTGGAACTAGCAGCTGGAATCCCACAGAAGGATGTAGCACTAAAGGTGACGGGCTTGATGATGGTAGCAGTGGTATTGAAGTTCGCGATGGCATCGCCAGCATCGGCTCGTTGTCTTCTGCTCTCCAGAAGCCGTTAACATCATCTACCATTGTGGGAGAAATTCAAGCTGTTGCAGCCGCCCCCTCTAGCCATGCAAAAGGTGGAGGTCGCCACCGTGGCCGCAAGTCACAGGTCCTGTGCGGTGTAGCCTACTTAAAGGGTGAGGGCGGGCGCTTTCAATGCGTGTTTTGCCCCTTCGTGAGTGACCATAGAAGAAGCACATCACGTCATGTCCTCAAGTTCCACCTTGGCGGTGAGGGGGGTAGTAGTGGCAAAGCTAGAGGAAGGGCTTCGCGCAGAAACCGGGGTCTTCAGGCGCTGGCGGTCGGTGCTTCTTTAGAAACTCCGATTACGGTTGTTCAGCCGGTAGAAACGGCAGCGTTGACAAAACCGGAAGCAGGAGAATTTGTCAACTTGGGATCGTCTGTAAAGACAGACTTAGTAGTGACTGAGCCAGATGGAGGCATCACAGGTGGAGAAGTGAAGGAGGAACAGGTGCTGGCAGTGGTGGAGGCAGAGAAAGATGAGGTGAAACAGATGGTAAACACAGAACAGTCACTCCCTCAGATTTCACCGCAGCTGCTAGCAAATTTGACACAGACGCCAGCAGCACCAGCATCGACACCATCAACACCACCACAAGATGGGCTCAATTTCAAGAACCATGGCCCATTGGACTCGAGTGTGGGTACCGATAAGAAGCAACTGAGGCTCAGTAATAGGCGCAGCACCCGGACTAGTGGCATAGCAGCAGCAGCAACTGAGTCGGAGATTGAAACAGGTGAGTCAGCGCAGTCAGCGCGACCCACTGCTCGGCTGCTCTCACTGGTATTGAATAGTAATGGCAGCAGCGCTGAAGGGGTTGGGGCGGTGGCACGAGATAGGCGGCAGCAGCAGGCATTGGATCTCTCCTCTTCGGTCGTCCTCCCGCACAAACCCAATGCCCGCATTGACGCCATTGTGCAGGGCCTGCAGACTCGACTTTCGGCAAATGGCACCGGCTCCGCATTGACCACTCTGCAGGCGCTGGCATCAACCGACAGGGGTTCTGAAGTCACTGAGAGCGCTGCTGGAGAAATTAGTGATGCTAGCAATGATGACAAAGATGATCACAGAGAAGGAGAACGGGAGGCTCATGAAAAAGAAGCAAAAGATCAACTCGCTACTGAAGATGATGTGCTTTCAGACGAGGAGAAACTAGGAGGACAGGAGGAAGAGGATCTGTGCAATGGTGCAAGTGTGCGCTATCGCTGTCTCGTGTGCCCATTTTCAAACGCGGATGTCGCGGCCATGATGCCTCACTATGTCAGCGAGCATCCAACAGTTCGGATCACTACCGCACTGGTGGCATCCACCTTTGACGTGACGCGGAGGCAACTGCAACAGACGCACAACCACCACTATCACTCCAGCAGCACCAGCGAGCTCAAAAAGAAGTTCACTGGGCGTCCACGTCATGGTTTTGCCGGGAGCAGTGGTGGAAGTACATGGTATGGCTGTGACCAGTGTCCCTACGGTCATGGCAACATCCACTCAGTGCTTGTGCACTACCAACGCCGGCACCCAGCTGTCAAGGCTACCTACGCCCGTATCCTCCGCCGAGGGCATTTGCCAGCAAAGGGGGCATTGCGGGGATCACTTCGGCGCCGGTTTGTTCGTGGCTCCAACCTTGATGCTAGTGCAGAGGCAGGTGCTGCAGGAGCGGCGGGGCAGATTGAAGATGCAGAGCAAGCATCGGAGCCAACCTTCCGTTGTCGCCACTGCAACTATGCCAACCGCTCAGTGCAAGGTGTCCTTGTGCACTACCAGAAGCGCCATCCATTGGTCAAAGTGACGGCGCGCTACGTGCGGGAAGGGCAGCGCTCTCTGCAGGATGGTGCCCCTACTGTAGACGAGTCGCAGTCGCCGGCGAGACTGGGCCTTGCCGAGATGATGCGGCTGCTCATGACGCCGCTACCACCAACGCCATTGGTCACCCAAGCGCTGCCGGCCATTACATGTGGGCAGCCTGCTGCAGCTCTTGTACCAGCGTCATGTTCCCCGGAAGCAGCAGCCGACACTCAAGCAATCGCTGCACAGGGAGTGACGATGATGCCAGGCCCCTTCTACTGCCAAGAGTGTGGCTACGCCAACCGGTCAGTGCAGGGTGTGCTCGTGCACTGCCAAAAGCGCCACCCGGGCGTGCGGGCCAGTGCTGATATAGTCCGGCGGCACACAGCGCTGGTGAGGGGAGGAGAGGCTGGGGAAGAAGGAGAAGTTGGGCCACAGGTCCCGATGTCATTGACCACCCCAACGCCTCTTTCGCGTGGAGAAACTATAACATCGGTGGAGGACACTGCAGTTGATCTTTCCTCGACGCCATTGCGTGGTCATCACCGGCCACTGCGCCGCTGCTCCCACTGCGGCGTTGCCTGCAGCACGGCGAGGCAGCTGGATGCGCACATAGCGCGGAGGCACGCGGGTGTCGGCCTTGATCTGCAGCAGGTACAGCAGCAGTTGGTGGAGGTGTCCCCTGCCACTTTGCTTCGACGTGAGCGAGACCGGGCACGACGCAGGGCTGCTGCTAATGCTGCTACTACTACTGAGTCTACTGCAAATGTTGCTGCTACTGATAGTGGAGGAGATAACGCTACGGCTCCTGCAGCTGGTAGTGCGAGTGATTCCCTCACGAGCTCAGGCTTGTATTCCACCTCTGCTGCTGTTACCGCTGCTGCCACATCTGCACCAACCCGGCAACAGCGCCAACAGCATCGCCAGGGCCAGCTGATCTTCACGTGCGCCCTGTGCCCTTACGTGAATGCCCGAGTGCACGGTGTGCTCACGCACTACCAGAAACGTCACCCGACCGTGCGGGCGTGCAGCGAAGAAGTGTGGTCCCGTGCCGAACCCGCCTCTCCAATGCTCCTTGCCTGCCTTCATCGTCGACGGCCGGTACGGAGCGGCGGTGCCGGTGGGGGTAACGGGGGGCGCCGCCCGTCCTGGGCAAAGAACAGGTCAGTGGCAGCAGCCGGCGAGGAGAAGGGGCCACTGGCGGAGCTAGCCCTGGGGAGTGGTGGCGGCCACGGGTTGGGCGGATATCGATGCTCTCTTTGCCCTGACCTGGCACTGCCATCAATGGAGAGGTTACAGCTGCATGAGGTGCGGTGCCGGGAGCTGAGAGCCACCACTGCCGAGGGAGGAAAGGTGTTGAAGGCAGTGGCTGCAAACGATGGAGGTGATGGCGGTAATGAAGTGGAAGATTCCTTGGTGCCGAAGGTGGTGGTGATGGAGGAGGAGCAGCCAAAAGATGAGCTTGATTCTGGTCACGGGGTTGCTGATCAGCCAGATGATGGCGTTGTGGTGCCGGCTATTGCCGGGGCTGATGCAGATCAAACCGCCGACGATGAAGATCAAACAGCCAAGGGCAATGATCGAGAGGTGATTTTCTCATGATTTGACCAGTGTGTGCATGCAAGAGTGATTGTGAATGTGATGATAATGGTAATGGTGGTGGATATGATGGAGGTGGAGGTGGTGAGGGTCATGGTTACTGCAATGGGTTTTTTATGATGGTGGCCATAATGGAAGTGATGTTTATGATAATGTAGGTGGTGGTGGTTGTCATATTTGGGATAATAATTGCACTTATAGAGCACTTTTCACCCAAGGGTCACAAAGCGCTGCACAGAATTGTGGAGAGAACGTCATGCCAGCAACAACAACGACATAAGAACAGCAAATCAGCAACAATAACGTTTT
>JAZEWT010000001.1:23052409-23085399 GCA_036362905.1 Mordacia mordax
CGGTTTGTATATGGATAACGGTGTGGGTATGTATGGTAATAGTAGTGGTGGTGGAAGTAATGAAATTGGACACAATGGTGGTGGTGATGATGGTGATATTGATATTGATGTGGATGGTTAAGCCTTGAGTCAGCCCCGGAGCCAAGATTTACCTCAAGCCCTCCTGATTGAGTTGAGTGCTCTGACCACAGCAATAACTGAAAATGCCACATACGTATGGCAATTCAAGGCATAATTATTATAAGTTATTTTCAAAGATTATGTTTGTAACTTAATAAAAGACTATCTTGTGTACCTCAAGCACTGGTTCGTTGTCTATGACACGGCCATTATGCACTTCCTGCTAGAGATCTGGCTGTGTGCCGCTGTGGTCTGACTACTTGACTCACAATCGCATGTTCCCAGTCGGTAGTTGTCTCACCCTATCATTATCAATTTTTTGTGATCAATAAAATGAGCATAATTCGTGGAAAGTCAGCAACAATGGTTGTCCCTTGGCAATACTAGCCTGTGCCATAGCAATGTGGAATTTCCACCACTAGATCATGGCTGCCAACAGAGATGAGCTGCTGCTTGCTTATTTGAGCAGAGAGACTCTTAGTCAACGTAGCTGATTATTCCTAAAACAGACTTCATTTGTTAGCCACAACACTTTATTTTAAATAACCATGCAACTGTGGTGTGGATAGTGAGCTATGTACGACCTGTCACCATTGACTTATGTTAAAATTTGACCAGCGATGTGGATTATGTTGGGGAATTGTGGGTCAGTAAGGGAGAGTCAAGAGTTAAATGTGGGAAGGGTGGGGCCATTGGGTAGGTGTGGGGGCAAAGGGTAATGGATTTGGGCTGAACAGAAAGATTCACCCTCTCCCTAAGACGGGTCGCCAAGTCCTCATGTTGGAGAAACGTAATTCGCTGGACAGGTACACGGCACAATAGTATTTGTCTCCAATAGTCGACTAAGGACATATCTGATTCAAAGCAGCTGGTAGCCTAAGGAGTGAATGATGACGTGGGACTATGACTAAGGGAAAAATTGCATAACCTTACTGAAAATGGGTGAAGCTATTTTAAATGCAGTAAAGGGCAAAAGTGATTGAGAGAATATGGCTTCAGCCCCACAAGGGTCAATCTCACTCGTGCTGCAGTCTTCATTAATTTAGTAAAAATGGGAGGGTCAGAAGTGACCTGGTGGTGGAGTTATAAGTCTAATGATAATAATTTAGAGATCTGCCCCAGCTGTAGGATGCTGGTAGCAACTTGTTCCACATTTTCAATGATATTGGCAATGCTGGCCGAATGTCATTAACAATCATTATGAAGCCCGCCCACCCTAAGCGAGACACGCATACCCAGCCCAGGGTTTAAAGTCAGGTTCTCAGCATTGCCTCTTTATTGTCTCTGGCATGGCTACTATGAACCACCTGAGCAAGAGCGAAACTGAGACCCAGGCTTTTATCCCAGGCTGTGGCTGTGTGTATCGAGCCTGGTAAAGTCGTGTCACAGTGATGTCACTTGAGCATCGATGCAGCTTTTAAAGATGACTTATATTCATTCACAAACTTAAAATGTTTTTGGGGCACAGCCAGTTGTAACGCCACAAATATAGCCACATGTGTTTTGGACTGTATCATAATGTAGTTTATTCTTCCCTCCTCTCTCCACCAGCCCGCACATCGCCTCACCACAGAGCCCGCACAAAAGTCTTACCCACACCGTCACGCCTGCACACAGTGTGAATTCACTGCTCCCTTCAAATCCCAACTCCGGCGGCACCAGCTGAGACAGCACCGCCTTGCGGAGCAGCCGCCGCCGCCACCACCTCCTCCGTCTCCGCCGCCGCCGCCAGTTCCTGTTCCTCGTACAGCTCCACCGCGGACCCTGACACGTGGCCCGGATGGCCGATTCGCTCCATCATCCTCCCCTCGCCAAAAACCACGAATGGGCTGGGCTCGACACCGCCACAACAACCGCCAGCACCATAACAATCGGCACACGCGGAGTCGTTGGCCTTCTGCCAAGCATTCCCCGCGGCTGGTTTCGCAAAATCCTGTGGACAGTGGTGGTGGTGGTGAAGACAAGAGTATTAGCAGCAGCAGCAGTAGCAGCAGCAGCAGCGCTGCAGAAGGTTGTGATCGCCAGACTCTTGCAACAGACCAGCCATCCAGCTTGTGTTGTCCATTGTGTCCCTACCGTACGTGTGGACGCAGCGGCATGATTTCTCACCTAGCAACGCATCGTGATTTAGAACGAAGACGCGAAGGCATGGCCGCTGGCGGTGGTAGTGGTAGTAGTGGCAGTAGTGTTAGCAGTATTAGTGCTAGTGGGGAGGCAGTGGCAGCGACAGTAGTGGTGGGGACTGAGGAGGAGGAGCAGGAGACGTCGTCGGACCCAGAGGACGCTCCACCAATTTTGTCGGCCATTGAGATGGACGCCCCACCTGTTAACCGCAGTGCGGAAGAGGCTCCGCCATTGCTGACTGTCACTGGAGGGGCAGCAATCGTGGTGCCGGCAGAGGAGATGGTGGAGGTGGAGGAATTGGAGGAGGAAAAGGAGACGGAGAAGGAGGACGAGTTGAAGGAAGCGGAGCAGGAGAAGGAAGTGGAGCCGAAGGAAAAGTGGAAGTGCCTGTTGTGTGGGATGATCACTGGGAAAATGAAAATGGAAGAACACCTGAGAGAAGAACATAAGGTAATGGCGAGTGAAGGTGGTTGTGGTGTTGGTGGCTGTGGTTATAATGGAAATTATTGTTCTTTTGATTTTTTACTCAATTTCATTATAATTGTGTTCCTGTCAGTCTTGTTACGATATAAAATTTCCATCTACAAGGCTCACAATGAGGAGTGGAATGTCTCGCCTCATTGTCAGAAACCGCTTTATCCTGTACAGGATTGCGGTGAGCCGGAGCCTATCTCGACAGACACGGCGCAAGGCATGGATATTCCCACGATGGGATGCCAGTCCATCATTGGGCACTGAGGGCAATTTAGTCTGCAAGCCAATTAACCTATGCAGCAGCATGTTTTTTGGACTGGGATGAAACCGGAGTGCTCGGCGAAAACCCACGCGGACACGGGGAGAACATGCAAACTCCACACAGGCACCCGAGGCGAGATTCGAACCCGGGACCTTCTTGCTGCAAGGCAACAGTGCTACCCACTGGGCCACCGTGCCGCCCGGAGTGGAATGTAACTTTGAGAATTGATCTCTATAGCTATTTGCTCGCGATAGCCATGTTGTGCGTTCCTTTTCTTGCCTTCGTGACTTTTTGCTTCCCACAAAATCATGAGGTGTTAAACATACAAGGCAAAATGTCACGAAGGAGAGAGAAGGAATACTTGGCACAGCTATCCGTAAACTACAGTTTTTGGGATAAGATTTTGCCGTTCACTCATCTTTCATTGAAGCTTTGTCTGCGGTTGTCTCATGTCCATAAAATGGAGCACCAATTACATGGATTGCCAAGTCATTCCAGACTTTTATGTTGAGAGGTGCATTTGCTAAACCTTGTGATAAACGAAGGATTGCCGTTTGTGTCTGTAAAATCTTTGATAACCAAGATAAGACCATCAATTTGCTTCACTTGAGAAACCGATTTAATCACAGTTTACGTACAGATTTTGATATGGCTGTTGTGAACTGTCTGAACAGAGATCTGAATATGGCTTTAGCCTGAAATCCAGAACTTTAGCAGTGTTCATTTATTTTCTCTGACAGTCATTATGAATTCCCCTGACCCACTCGGCTGTTTTGATCTTCATGATTTTGACCAATGTTTTTATTTCCTTCCCCAGGTTCGTCAAAACCTCAATCTCGTTATGAGCTTGAATGTTGAGCAGTCAGAAAGCAGCAACAACTACCAATCTGAATCTAGAACCCACGGCGAATCAGAATCAAGACCAATCAGCCTCTTAGACTCTAGACCTCTCAGCCAGTTGGAATCTAGATCCCACGTCCAATCAGAATCTAGAACTCACAGCCAACTAGAAATCAGGACACACGGCAAGCCAGATTCTAGAATCCACAGTCAGTCTGAAACTAGGTCCCTCAACCAATCTGAAACCAGACCCCACAGCCAATCGGAATCCAGAACACAGAGTGTATCAGACTCAAGACCTCACAACCAACCAGAAAGAAGGACACACAACCAGTCAGAGGTCCCCAATTTTGGCCAAACGGAACGCTTCTCACATGTTCCTCCGGAAATTGTGCAACCAGAGCCATTTTCTCGGAACCAATCGGACATAGCTGATTTTGAACGCATACCCCATAGCCAACCAGAAATAGGTTCTTTTGTCCAAGCAGAGCGCTTTAACAGGAACCAGTTGCAAGGTTACAATTTCGTCCAACCTGATCGCTTTTCACACAACCAATCAGAACGCTTCTCTCATGGCCAATCGGAACGTTTTCCCCGTAGCCCGCCAGAAATTATTCAATCGGATCGCTTCAGTCACAACCAATCAGAGCGCTTTATTCGAGACCCATCAGATATTGTCCAATCAGAACGGTTTTCTCGCAGTCAGTCAGAAATGAGCCCTTTTATCCAATCGGGTGGCAGCATCTTTCCTGGCCAATCAGAGATGAGCTCGAGGCCTGTTGGCCCTGCTCATTCCCACGTGCCACCATTTGCCCCTTATGGAGTAGGTATGGGCAGCAAGGGTCACACAGGTTCCCTTATCCAACCGAGTGCTTCCTACCACCGCATTGGGGGTGGCGGCAATTGCGATATCAGCCAATGGGACTGCCTGGGTTCCAGCGACAGTCAATCATTTCTGCCCTTCTATGTCCAATCAGCACAGCCACCTGGAGGCCATGTGATTCCTAGCACTGGTGGCAACGAAGACAACGATCTCCATCTTCCCAATGATTGTGTCGAACAGCTCACCAAGATGTATCAAATTGATCAGCAGGGGCCTTCTTTCCAGATGGCTTATGCAGACAGCGTCCAGTCACAGCTCACGATGCAGGGTGGCAGTGGGAGTGGGGGTGGTAGTGGACAGGAAGTGATGGCATTGGCGCAGTATGTGGGCGGAGCCTTCCTTGGCCAATCGGATGCAGGTGGGCCAAGGCGTGCCGGTCAGTCCGGAGGCCCAATGGGCAGTCACATGACGCAGATGTAACGAGTATTTTTTGCAGGTTTTATTATTTTTGTCAAAATTGTATGATTATTCTTGCAAGCAGTGAAGATACAGATTTGTGTGTATGGATGCAGTCAAGTCTTAGTGTAAATAGTTTTATGAGACATAATAAAAATAGCTGCACTTCTAGAGTGCTTTTCACCCAAGGATCACAAAGCGCTGTACAGAGCTGTGGAGAGAATGGCATGTCAACACCAACATCTGAATGGCATAACATTTTTATTTTTACACATCTGAGCGCTGGAGAGAACAGCATGTTAACAACAATAACAACCACAGAGTAGATCAGTTAAAAGTAAAACAATGGCTATAAATCAGTGAAGGACATTAAATAGCATATAAAAATAATTGTTAAATGAAGGAAGGGATAACTGTTCTTGAGCAGGCACAGGTCAAAAGCAAGCCATCCAAGCACAACAGTGAACAGCATCAACAGTCCTCACCAGAGGATGTCAAGGCCTTATGGAACAAGTGTGTCTTCAGACATGATTTGAAGATGCCCAGGGATTCAGCTGACTGAATTTTCAATGGAAGGGCATTCTAGAGTCTGGGAGCAATGCGTGAGAAGGCTTTGTCACCCATCAAACGGAGGTGTAATCTGAGCACATGCCACAAGCCCGTATTGGAGGATCGCAATTGTGTTTAGGAGGGTGTCTGAACAGGCCACGGCTGTATGTCAGAGCAGCGCCAGTAGGTGAGAAGGAGGATAGTTGCATTCAATCCTGTTTTTGATGGTAGCAAGTGGAGAGCCACCAGTATTGGGGATATGTGATCGTGGATGGGTGTGCGGGTGTTGACTCTAGCAGCTACATTTTGCACACGTTGGATACAGTTTATTAGGTAGACAGGGATGCCAGGTAGTAGTGCATTGCAATAATCGATTTGTGAAGAGATAGAGATGCGTATTATCTTCTCACCATCGGAGGGTGACAGGATGACGCGCAGTCTGATTATGTTTCTTAGATGGAAATAGGCTACCTTTGACACTTTGTTGATGTGTGTGTTGAAGGTGAGTGAGGAAGCAAGTCACTCCTACACTCTGGACTGCCTTAGCAACTTCGATGGTCTGGTTGTCAAGCATTATTTGGATTGGTTTGGCCTTGGACAATTGGTGCGGGGTTCTGACAAGCAAAACTTCTGTATATCACCATTTAGTTTTAGGAAATTCAAATTGAGCCAGGCCTTCACAGTTGACAGTGATGACAACATGTAAAGACCAGGCGCATTGATGGAGGGCTTTGTGTGGATATAAATTTGTATGTCATCAGCAAAGCAATGGTAGCTGAGATTGAGGCTGTGCAGGATATGGCCAAGTGGTTTTATGTAGAGGCTGCAGAGGAATGGGCCGAGGACTGAACCCTGAGCAACTCCAGAAAAACAGGATGGATCTCTTGAGTTACGTCCTCCGAATATATTAACCTCAATGAAAGTAGTTGTTTGTTAAATATTGAGTTTATAAATGGAAGATGCAACAAAAAACATATGTGCCATTTTGTTTTGTTACCAAAGCAGCTTAATGTTAATGTGAAAGTTTAAATCCCCTGCTGTGATTTATTATAGTCTGCATATCCACCTCTAAGACCCTATCTAATTGTCTCTCAGGTTGCGCACTGCTATTATTATTTCTCTGCTCCTAGACACTTCCATTGGCTTGACATGACCAGGTCCCATCACCATCATTACGATTATATAATATTTATACTGCACCTCCCATGTAGTTGACCTTAAAGCACTCTGGTAGTCTAGCCAAGTGAACTCCCAGTGGCAGCTCTACCTATGTGGCAC
This sequence comes from Mordacia mordax, assembly GCA_036362905.1. Taxonomy (NCBI): domain Eukaryota; kingdom Metazoa; phylum Chordata; class Hyperoartia; order Petromyzontiformes; family Petromyzontidae; genus Mordacia; species Mordacia mordax. Next base: position 23,059,336 of record JAZEWT010000001.1, read on the forward strand.
AGGGTAAATTTAGCACCACCCTATATGTGGGAAAGAGTTTTATGTAGTTTTTCCCAATTAAGTAATTGTGTGAGTAGTTAATGATTTTTGCCAAATTTTTGTCATGTCGCTAGCCCATCTAGCTTGCCCTTTTTGGATGTCACATGGGGTCATTAATAGCCGCTAATATATAAATATTGTGTACAATTAATACACCCACATTATTAGTCAAAATATAGCCACTTGGCTCATGTGAGTCTCTACAACAAGCGGCAATGTGTTATCGCTGAGTCATGTCACCACTCAATGAACTGTGCATCACAGCGTAGCTGTAGTTATGGCTCCCACAATGGACTGCCTGTGGTGACTTGACGATATTAGAAGGCAGAGCACAGTGAAAATTAAACCGTGCTATAATAGTATTTTTGACTTTAAATCCTCTTTGAAACATTTTAAAGCTTCAAGCTTTATTTTGGACAGCTTAGGTCACCCAGAATGTCCATGTATGAAATAAGTCAATTGTTTTTTGGGTTGCATCTTGCGTACAAGTTTTAAATGCCGACAGGTTTCAGCATTACCACTCCACGTAAATAAAAAAAAATGTTCACCGGTATCCAGCACTAATTTACTTGGGCTTGGTTTTGAACATTCTCTTAAGTCAGTCGGTTTATTGCTATTGTAATAGAACTGCGGAACCCAGTTCATTTGACTTTTCAGGCATATGAGTGTAACCATGGCCACTAATCTGAGCCTCTGAAATACATGTTTTTTTGTTATCTTTTCAATTCGTTATTCAATTTACGACTAACCTGAAAAATGTTTATATTTAAGACACCTATTTTGCAAATGCTCCTACTGAGAATAAGTATAACTGTGATCCTTGTGTCTGCTGGGAAGTATTTGAAACATGGTATGCCGTTGCCATTAGTACGTGTTATTCGGTCCCTCTATTTCCAAAGCGAGAGCTTTGTCCCCATCCTCAGCATTAAATCGAAGCCATTTAATGTTGGTGTAGGACTCCACCAAGGGTGCATCTTGTCTCCACTCCTGTTTATGATATTTATGGACAGGATATCAAAGGTGCAGCCAAGGTTCTGGAGAGTATCCAGTATGGAGGTGGTTCGGGGATCTGGTTAGGATGCCCCCAGGTAGGCTTTTCTTTGAATCACTTGGTGGATACCTTCAGCCCAGTCCAGGACACGCGAATGTTTTTCTCAGTTGGCCTGGAAATGTCTGGGTATCCCCTGGGAAGAGTTAAAGGCGATTGAGAGAGGAAGTGAGGTCTTATCTGCACTTCTTAGCATACGGCCGTCGTGACCGTGGAAAAGTGTCGTGACGTGGAAAAGTGTGAAATTCAAAATGGATGACTTCCACTGGTAAAAGGGCATGTGTATTGTTTTTGATGGGTTCTCTTCACATGTTTCCAACATCAGTCGCGAATTCTGGGATCTCAACAGATGTTCACCTAGTAGATGATGTCACGAGGTTATTATTCTCATTTGGCTGCAACCAGGGAGAAGGCTGTAGGGTCACAGAATAATGTCGGTCATAAGAGAATCTCTGTAGGCTCCCACAGTTCTTATTGCTGACTGACATGATTTGCCATGCAGCGTGATGTATTATTATTCAATGTAGTTACACCATTTGTCACAAGTGTACCTGAGGGGCAATTGATTTTAATTAGCAAAGCATTGAACAGGTGCCAGACAGCCTAGGAGATGTGGCCCAAGGTGCCTAATGTGTGTAGCTTCTTGAGAATAGCTCATTTCTTTTGGGTTCCATATAGAAAACAAACGGTTAGCACTAATTTGAAAAAAATACCATTTGAAAAAAATCACTTGCTTTTAAGTTATTTAGTTGTCTTATGTCTCATTTTGTTTTTATGTATTTTAACTTTTTTCAACGATTTAGTTTAGTAGTAAGGACATTTCCTGTAAGTCAGTGTTTATTTTACTAAATGAGGGGGAAATTTCTGACCTATGTACATTCCAGACCTTAAGTGTTGAATGTGCCCTGTGTAACTGTTTGATTTCATTAAACAAACGTTGGAATACATCGTTACAGCAACACGACATTTCCAGATATTATTTTTTACACTTTGCTCCAGCAGATGAGGTTATAGGATGAGAGTTCTGATACGTTAGGAAACCTGATTTTTTAATCTTTCCGGATCTTCTAGGTGAGATGTAATTGTGTAAGTATATTTTTCAAGCCAAGTTTCCTGATAGACTCCGTAAGACCAGCTTTTTGTGATTTTTTGAGTTGACACTGGAAGCTGTTTTGTAAGCAGTTTTGAGAAATGGCTTTAACCCTTGTTCATGTTTTGTGTTAATAGCAGAACTCAGAGCAAACCTGAAACTCCACTGTCATGTTGATTGTCTCAGGGCCACATTTAGGCTTCAGATTAATTATCTTTGTGATGCCCAAAAAAGTCATACTATAGCTTCCAAATGTGAATTATTGGATTCGGCTCAATAGTGTTAATTATGGCTGCGTTTTAGGTAGTTTTGTTAATTATATCACATTCCAGTAATTATGCTAATATTTGTGCCAACATTTGGTGTGTTGCTGGAATTATGATCGGCAGCCATAAATGACCCATTTGCTCACCATTGTAAATACCTGTCCCCCCCCTCCACCCTCACAACAACCCACAATAATAGCCGTTTACAACTAAGTATTGACGTTACCAGAGTGCTTGTGCCAGGTTAGGTGGAGCTTGAGGCCACGTGAAGTTTTGAAAATGAGCTGGTTATGGGATGAGCCTCGATGCCAGGGTTTGAATGGGATGATTGACAGATGCACCACATGTCTCAGATGTGTTTTAGCTGTCTGGCTTTCCACTTGCAATTGTGAGCATTGATCCTCCATCGTCTTGCTGTTATGGAGGGCAACTGCATCCAACTGCCCAGTAATGTCCTTCAAGAGCCTCTTCCATAGAGGCCCATCTTCACACTGCTTATGCCAGTAATCGGCAAGTACAATCCTGTACCGCATTGGTTCGTCAACTAGCCCAAGCCTTGCTCGTTTAGCCCCCTTGTCGCCGGTTCAACGTTGACAGTATCTATCGTTTCACTAATACTTGTATGTTTACCTGGATATAGGTTGCGCCATAGGTGACATCGAACCCCAGTTATCTTCGTGATGTCATGTGATATTGGAGCTTACTAGTCACAATTCTGAGTAGTTGTGTCGATGCCTTTAAGTGTTGTTACGGATATTAATTTGACGATGCTGATATACGTTGCACACGTCATTGATCTCGACAAAGGAGGCAATTTGGGAGAGATTTCATTCAATGTATGTACACTTGAGGTGGATGGTACACTGAGCTCTTGCACTAATGAAGGGAGGTAACTTTAAATGTTGATTATATTATATTCATGTGGCGCCTAAATAAATTAACATACCTGGCAATGTGCTATCAATATTCATGCCGTTAGGATATCTAACTTGTTTATTGTCAATGCCTTATGATTTATAGTTAAAGCATGTACTATAGGCTGACGTTTTGGGTGATGGCCCTTGTTCAGAGCAGATAAAGGGCCAGAAATTTATTAACTACAGTTAGCATGCATTCGTATACTGTATATCCTCGGGGGAAAAAAACCTTGGTAATTTCTGAAAGTTAACATTTTTATTAAAATATCAGGGATTAGTTTGAGCCGGAGCAACCCGGGACTGAGCTCTGGAAAATATTCCATGTGAAATTAACACAGGAGCATTATGGCGGTGTGGTGGCGCTGTGACAAGCGCTGTCACCTCGCAGCAAGGACCCAGGTTTGATTTCCGGCTCAGGTGCCTTTCTGTGTGGTGTTTGCGTGTTCTCCTCGTACCCGTGAGGGTTTTCGCTAGGTACTTCGGTTTCCTTCCACCGTCCAAAGATATGCTGCTGCCGAGATTAATTGGCCTGCTGAGTAATTTTCACCCAAAAGTGTAGAAGATGAGAACACATGCTAATGCAGTATTGTGAGAAATTAAACTTAGGCCGTCATTCAGCAGTAAATAGGTCACGTATGATGACTTTGACACGACATGTCCCGAGGAGAGATGTTCTTGACCAGTTAAGACAACGGAATGAAATCCAAAGGCTGAAGAAATAACAACCAACAGGACATCTACCAAGGAGATCATCTCGTGTACAGGTGTTGGATGCGTTCCGGTATCGTAAGACGGTGGGAGATGGGGATTTTTTTGGGAAGATTTCATCCAGCTCGGTTATGCTTTACGAGGTTGACAGTTTTGAATTAAGTCATTGCAGTGCGGATTTTTGGGACGCTAGGGGGTGATGTTTGACACCACGGCTCCCTTTGCAACTCAACCGGCCCCGTCCAAATGCAATATAATCGATTCATGTTCGCGATTTAAGAATCGATTTTATGACTAACTTGATGCTGAATTTTGCGGCATCTGTTAGCTGATAAACACTCGTTATTGACTAAAATGTATCTTCAGCAATAAACGACCCATGTGTGGCACGCGTGCCTAACTTTGGCGAAGTGAGTAGAGCCGTCAACTCGTCGCAAGATGCGCCTAGGTTCGATTCCCGACTCTGGTGCCTGTGTGGCGTTTCGATGTCCTCGTCTCCACGTAGGTTTCCGCCAAGTACTCCGGTTTCCTCTCACAGTCCCAATACATGCTGCCCAGGTTCATTGTCCTGCTGACTAAATTTCCCTCGGTGCCCTGAGATGTTAAAATTAGCTTATTCCTGCACGCTAGACAACTTTTAAAAACATCTACATAGCTCAATGGTTCCAGCGTGTATTAAACTGATATATGAATTCACACGATTTAATTATTTTTAAAATTTGTGCTTACATTTTTTAACATATTTCACTTTGGCTTGGCATTCAAAATGCCAATTCAGGTTGTTTGACCCGACAACATTGTTAATTTTGAACAACTGCAGATTAACCTTGAAAATGCTTCACTTCGCATTTGGAATTGAAAATCCCTTTACAAGGCCCTGTCCATTTGTCTGAATCGTTGAAGGCAATTAGAGCACTACGATGGCTTAGTGAGAAGCCCCTCACAGCAAGGACCCGGGTTCGGCTCCCGGCTCAGGTGCCTATCTGTGTGGATTTGGCGAGTTCTCCCCGTATCCGCGTGCGTTTTCGCCGTGTAGTCCGGTTTCCTTCCACTGTCCAAAGACAAGCTGCTGCCTAGGTTAATTGTCCTGCTAAGTAAATTACCCCCAGTGCCCTGCGATGCACTGCCGTCCCTTCATGAGTGTGCCCAGCTTTGCGCCCTGTGTCTGCCGGGATAGGCTCCGCCCCCGTGACCCTGTACAGGATTAAACGGGTAATGAGTGATGACGTTAAAGGCAATTCTCAGCAATCGTGCATTGATTGGAATGTGCTTTTGAACCAATTATCTGTACAATTATTTGTACAAGTAATTGACTAAGTAGATTCCCGATCAACATGTTAATGTTGGGCCGGTGTTGACTCGGCAAAATGCCTCTCTGCCATGTGTCTCTCCACGTAACAAGTACGATTACACATGGCCATCATCAGGCTTTCAGAGAGTGAGCGCATCATGATGACTGGATCGGTTTCCGCATTTCAGTGTCTCAGCAGCAGCAGCCAAGTTCGCTTGAACCATTGCCAGGCGTTATAGGCATGGACCCTCTCGTCCAGGGATCATGGCAATAAGGCTAATGTTTAGGGAGCAAGGCAGGACAAACAAGGCACAATGCACACGAGAGAGGCAACATGCTAAGCACAATACTCCATTGCTTCGATGATTATATAATCTTCCTACATCGCTCACAGCTACGATTCGCTCACAATCTAAATCCTAATGGAATCATTGTTGACCTGCACCTCATGAGTGGGGTACCGATCCATCGGTTGCTAGATTTAGAATGTCGAATGTTATAAATGGGTTAAATGCGTCTCCTTCACACCACTGTATTATATTGCATCCAAACGAATCGCTTGAATCGTGAGGGAATTGCGTCGCGGAATCGATACAGTCCTGGTTATATAACGTGAACGTATGGGTGCATTGACGTCACCGCCAGCGCTCATTATCATGCATGATGTCACAACCACTACATTAATATTAACAAAGGTGACGTCATGAGAGGCGGATATTAAACGCTCGCGTCCCCGGCAATAGTAATTAATATTAATTGGATATTTGAGGGTTTTTTACGATGTTGCATTAATATTAATTGCGAGACGTCATGGCACACCCGTGTTTACATTAATGTATAATTAATATTAATTAGGGGTCTGAGGAGATCTTACGGCGATAGGTAGATTAACATTAATTCGGGTGACGAGGGGTCTGATTTAATATTGAGTAGGTGATGTCACCGGAGGCGGTTTGTTTTTATTGGGGTTTGTATATTAATATTTATTAGATGACGTCACCGCAGTCAGGGAGTATTAACAGGGCCGCCTGTTTAATATTCATTAAACGACGTCACGAGGCAGAGTAAATTCGGTGAGTTTTAACTTGGAACGATGGGCTTCGCGAAATACGGCGTTCTCTGATGTTATGGCAGTGTCGGTTTTAATGTCATTTTGCGATGATTTTACATCAAGAGCGAGGCCGAGGCCTTAACAAAAACACATTACTCTTGTCGTACGGTCTCCGCATGTGCGTGTGTTATACGCTGTTCGGGATTGAATTTCCCCATTTTCAAGTAAAGTCTTAAATTGTGACGGTCATTAATATTGCGGTAATTTCCGAGGTAAGTGTTTACGTGTTGTGTCTCTCACTGGTGAGTTGTGTTTCACGTAGTTCTGTTATACACGTGTGTTTCGATCCATTGTATTGCATACTTATAGACTGTACCACGCACCGAACAGTCTATATATACTGTACAATATCTGAATAGGCCGTGTTAATAAGTATAGACTGTCTTTAAAATAATTGGATATATTAATATCTCTAAATGTTCATACTGGAGTTATTCAAAGTAATAGGCTGTGCCTTCTGGCATCTCAGTGGAGCTGTGCCGTTTTATTGAATTTGTAAATACAGTACTGTATTTTTATAAACGTATTCGTGTGTTTGTAAGAGCTTGGATGGCTACTTCATCAGTTTCCATCAGACTCGATTGACTCTTCAGCATCGTCTACAAGGGCTGTTAGACAACGTCAATTTTACATTCCGTCGTCGTCTGTTACAGAACCTAATACGCAGCAGGTAGAGAAACCTTTAAAAAAAATTAACTTGGCTGTGTGATCCGGTGGCTTTAACTTGGTCCGTTATGTTTATAATATAGATACAGTAGAAGATGTAGTTGTATTTCACCAAGCCGTTTATGACCGTTTTGAATAGAAAGTTGATTGAAATATTACTCTACGACTGAAGCTTTCAACAGCAGAGGTTCTCAACCGTTTGCACCTCTAGGCCCACTTGGCTCTTGTGTCCACGGACCACTAGGTGGCGCTCGCGTCCCACTGCAGGGTTTAATGGCTGCTCTATGGTACGTAATTAATTTTAAAAGTTTAGTATATACCACCACTAATTGTGTTCTAACAGATGGTTCCGCTGTTTTCTTTCCGTTAAATTTAAACTTTTTTTAATCCAGGTGCGTTCCCATTTTGCTAATTATTAAAGAGAGCAGAGTTAACGTCTTCAAGAAACTTTCTTCTCCACCTCAGGAGCTGCTCTGATTTCTAGGCGATATGTATATATTCAAGATTTGCGTAAAATGTAACCATTAATATCAAGATTCTGTATCGTATGTGGTGGAATATAATTGTAAGAATTATAACTTATAGTTATAATGATGTAGGTTTTTCACGGCTCGATGCATGATTGCTTCGAAAAGCTGCTCTTTTGGGATAGCCACGTCGATCGCCCCCCCTCTCGCCATCTCCACGCTTCGCCTCACGTTGGAGGTTTTAAGAAACACCAACGGGCTGGCTACCTCACTATCAGTCACACCGCCCGCTGGCATGCCCTCTTGTCTCGACGGAGCGTGCGAAGTACAGTGGCGAAGCCATTCTCTCCCCAATATGCACACGGCGGCTACTTCAGCGAGCAGACGGGATACTTCTGTCTTTCCACCTCTTTATTAAACACCTACAACACTATTTACTGTGAGTTAATTCATAGCAACATGACATGATAGCTTAACACAACACACTACACTACAAAACTACTCACCCCACACTTTGCGCGCCAACGATCTGTCTGGACTACATGAACATCGCTCCGCCCCGGCTTTCCATCGGACTTTCCTCCTTCGCTCCCGCGCATCCCCTTATATCCCATCTAACCCCCTTTCCCGGGTCCCCTCCGATGTCACCCAGTTACGCGCTGTCACCCCATGTCCGCTAGCCAATCTGATCATACCACGCCTGGCCTTGTGTCCCTCCCCCCTCCCAGCGCTTCCTGAACCCTCTGGTTACGTCACCTCGTCCATGTGTTGTTTACGATCTCGGGGAGGGGTAGGTCACTTTCTGTCACCCTCACTTAGTACGGTCTCTCGAACGCACATCCCATTTGTCCCACATCATGGCGAACCATCCCACGACCCGATCGCTGGGCGTGGGCGTGCAGGCGCACTCAGCCTCTCACGGCGTGAGACTTGGCACCATAATTTCTCCCCCGGTGGCGAAGTCCGCCCCGAACTTTTTGCCGCCACCATGGTAAGATTCGCGCAACACCACCACTGGCCCTTCTTGGCCCCGTGGCTCCTGCCGACTCTCCTCCTTGGGCTTTTGCCGAGCCGGGGGGGGCAGAGGGCTATCCCCCTCTGCCAATGATGGCGTCACCATTCTAGTGGCCACCTGCAACACCCGGGCTCTCGGTGGCTCCTGCCTCCACCACCACTCATGCCACCACTCCAGTGGCCACCCGTAACACACGGGCTCCCGGCAGCTCCTGCACCTTCGTTATCTGCAGCTGCTGGTCGGGGTCCGCGGCAGACCCACCGCGCCCGCCTGCCACCGCTCACACAGCACGTCGCTCACCGACACCTCCCCAGCAGTTGGGCGGCATCGGCTCCGCCCCTCAGGACCACTTCTCGCCGGCTCCATTCCCATGACCGGGTAGGGCACAGTGCCTCTTACTCTGCACCACCGCGCGGGCGTTGGCGCCTTCTCGAGCAGCGCCGATGGCTTTCTGCCAATGGAGGCAATTCGCCTCATCCGTCTCCGTTCCCTGTCTCTGACTCGCTGTCTCCGACTCGCCACTCCACAGCTGTACTCCATAGCGCTGTTTCCTTCTCGCTGTCTTTGACTTGCTGATCCACAGTTGTACTTTGCAGCGCTGTCTCCTTCTCGCTGTCTCCTCCTCGCTGTCTCCTCCTCGCTGTCTCCTTCTTGCTGTCTCCTACTCGCTGCTCCACAGCTGTACCCCGTAGTGCCGTCTCCTTCTTACTGTCCAAACCTTGCCTGTCTCGCACTCCCGGCGTGAGCTCGCATCCCACTTGACTGACACCAACTGTGAGGACATGCCAACAGTCCGCCTCCCTCACCATCAGTCACACCATCTGCTGGCGTGCCCTGTTGTCCCGACGGCGCACGCGAAGTACGGTGGCGACACCATTTCCTCCCCACCATACACGTGGCAGCCACTCCAGCGAGAAGACGGGAGACTTCTGTCTTTTCACCTCTTTATTAAGCACCTACAACACTATTTACTGTGAGTCAATCTGTAGCAACATGACAATACAGCTTAACACACGACACTACAACATATTAATACTACCCACCCCGTGATAAGCGCGCTAATGTTTTGTCTTGACTACATGAACATCGCTCCGCGCCGGCTTCCCATCAAACTCTCCTCATTCCCTCCCGCACATCCCCTTATATCTTCTCAGACCCCTTCTCTCGGGCCCCCTCCGACGTCACCTATTCATGTGCTGTCACCCCCCGTTCGCCAGCCAATCCGATCATCCCACGCCTCGCTTTATGTCCCTCCCCTCCAGCACTTCCAGAACTCTCTGGTTACGTCACCTCGTTCACGTGTTGTTTACGATCTTGGGGAGAGGAAGGTCACCTTTCTGTCACCCTCACCTCCTACGGCTTCTCGTCCGCATGACATCCTATTCGCCCTACATCACCGCGCCCAGGCACACCCAGCCTGTTATGGTATGGGGCCTGGCACCACAGAGGCATCCTCAGGTGCCTGAGTAGTTTTTCGAAGCAATCATCAATTTATAGATAACCAATTAATTTGCAGATTCTGTTACGTATTTTAATCCAGCGGTTTTTAAGAGCTGCCAGTAATTCATTGCCAATTATCAATCTTTGTGCTCTTTTCACGCTTCATTTACTTTCTGTGATCTTCTTGGTTACATTCGTGTTTCGTTTATAGATTGTTTGTCTAGCTTAATAATGTTACACATGTCTGTGTTTATTACTTTGTTGAGTGACTCTTTCTTTACAAATTTATCAACATGTTAGTGGTTGTTGAGGTATTTATTTTTTAGCTGCTTTTTACCCCCCCCCATGCAATACACGAACCATTACTATGCTATTTACAGTATTGCATTAGGTAGTGTTGACATACATATCATCATATTGGCCCTCTAGTGATTTGAAGCTGTTTGCGTTATTCTAAATTCAGTTACCTGCTGGCGTTATTTTAAAATCAATTACCTGCTGACATAGATGTTTGATGGGAAATAATTGTTTTTGCCTTTAACTTATTTTGACCCAATTTTAGCTGTGTTTAAGTGCACCTTGCATTGCACTCGTGCATGATTACTTCCTGTGTTGAATCTGCAAAAAAATACTTCCTTGATATGCTGGGGGTTGCCAATTCGTTAAGCCAGTCATTCCTAATTTAATACGTGACAATGTTCGATTTCTAATTCTTATATTCGTATGCATTTGAAAAGGAACTCATTATTTTTGTCATCACTATCTGCACACTAATAATATACACTCATCTCTCTCATTCTTCACTCCAATTACAAACTTACCAATGATCATCTAATTTATGTACCTTTTACAAACACATGCCACCCAATTACGAGGTACAGTGGTTTATTTAGATTGTCGTAAATGACATACATTTGGCCTACTTTATAGATTGTTGCAGCATATACTTGAAGTATATTTAACTTCTAGTATTTCAAAAACCTTAATGTTCGCTAGGCATATCTGCTCATTGTACACTTCAAACTTAAATGTTTACTTTTGGTTCCTATATACACTAAGAATTACATCCACCCATTCATAAATAGCCACTTTTTCTGGTGCGGGTTGTAAAGACAGTGTATTGAGTAAGGTGTACCAGACCTTCCTTTCCTTAGCAACAAACTCCACTTCATCCTGGGGGATTCCAAAGGCATTCGCAGGTCAACTGAGATGCGCAGTCCTGCCAGCATGTCCGAGAGACAGACGCCAGTTCCCCTGAGTCCCTGTGTATCTTCCAATCCCATCTCAACAACCACTTATTCCATAAGGCCTTGAAGTCCTCTGGCTAGGAATGTTAATTCTGCTCACTCCTGTGTGCTTGGATAATTACAATTCCGTGCTGTTGACCTGTGATTGCTCCAAAGTGCTTCTTCTATCCTTTGTTTTTTTTTACAATTATTTTATTTTGTTATTTTATGCCCTTCATTGATTTAGTCATTATTTTACATAATTGATCTACTCTGATGTTAACATGCCTTTCTCTCCACAGCTCTGTGCAGCGCTTTGTGACCCTCGGGTGAAAAGCGCTCCAGAAATGCAAATATTATTATTTCCAGGTGTTGCCATGCCAGTCAAAATATCCAACTTCCCTACAATAACGATCAACGCCCCCGTTATGGTATCAAAATGTTCCCCTTTTCAGAACAGTAGAGTGCTCTGTTCTTCTCAAGTTACTGTTGATATCAGTGTCTCCATTTTTGATCTAAGTTGTCTATTTTGATGAGATTTGATTCTTCAGATAGGGTTCGTGCATTAGACAGTGTATGGGAATATACAATATCATGTACTTACCCAGTGATTCCTAACATCAATTGCTGGAACTTTCTGCCATATTGATTAATAAAATTAAAGTTGCAGGCAAGGACCGTGGTTCTGGCTAGGATATATTACAATTTGCATCAATGTTCTTGGTGAGGATACCCACCTGACATGGGGAGCAGCCCTCTTGTGTGGTTCCCTGAGTGTGAGCAGCACTCTGTACATATAATGTGGGTATCTTCAACCCGTGCTGATCTATTGGAATGGGATATGGATATCAAGCAGTAAGATGACTCCATTGTTTTCATTGACTTGGAGCCTGGGTCACTAAAGGATTGTGAGTTAGCATAACGGAGACCTCTAGTGTTAGATATACCACTTATTATTACCAGTTAACCCATAATTCCTGGGTCAATTCCATTGCCTTGACAGTAAACCTTTGCCACCGCACGTGGTCTTTTTGTGTGCCTAGCTTCGTATGAGCACCATGGTCATATCACTGCAATGTAGTAGGGTATAGTAGCTGTTATTTCACGATTATCTACACTTTCAAATGATTGTAGGCTTTGCTTGCTATTTTATATGCGAACGGAAATGCTTTTTAAAAATGTAATTCCAACCAGAAAAATAACTATCGCATTTCTAAAGTGCCTTTCACACAAGGGTCACAAAGCACTGCACAGAGCTATGGCTGGAACGGTATGATAACATCATTAGAATTGATCAAATAAGTAAAATCATAATTATAAATCAATGAAGGACATAAAGTATCAATTAAAATAATTGTAAATAAAAAGAGGAAGAATTGTTCCTGAGCAGGCACGGGTCAATAGAATGTCATCATCTAAGCACACAGCAGTGACCAGCATCAACAGTCCTATCCAGAGGGCTTCCAGTCTTGAGATTGGACATTGATGCCCAGAGAATTTCCAATGGAAGGGAGTTCCAAAGTCTCAGAGCAGTGCACGAGAAGGCTCTGTTGCCCGTCGAATGGAGGTGCGGTCTGGGCACATGCAGGAAGCCTGTACTGGAGGATCGAAGTTGTTGTGTTGAGGAGGGTGCCTCAAGAAGTCCAATCCTGTATTTAACTGGTAGCCAGTGGAGAGCCACCAGTACTGGGGATTTGTGATCGTGGATGGGTGTGCAGGGAGGATTCCAGCAGCCACATTCTGCACACATTGGAGACAATTGATCAGGTAGACGGGGATGCCAGGTAGTAATGCATTGCAATTATCGATTTGTGATGAGATTAAAATGTATATTAGCTTCTGAGCGTTGGATAGTAACAGGATATTGTGGAGTCTGGCTATATTTATGTAATGGAAATAGGCTACCTTCATCGCCATATTGATGTTTGTCTTGAAGGTGAGTAAGGTGAATAAGGAAGAATCGCATCTAGACTCTGGAGTTCCTTAGCAACTTCATTGGTTTGGTTGTCAAGCATCAAATGGACGGGTTCAGCCTTGAACAATTGGTGCTGGGTACTGACAAGCAAAACGTCTGTTTTGTAGCCATTTAGATTGAAGAAATTTGAATTGAGCCAGGCCTTCACAATTGACAGTGAGGACGACATGCAAAGACCAGACTTATTGATTGACGGCTTTGCGTGAATATAGATTTGGATGTCATTGGCATAGCAATGGTAGCTGAGATTGAAGCTGTGCAGGATAGGGCCAAGTTGTTTTTTGTCAATACTGAAGATAAATCGGCTGACGGCTGAACCCTGAGGAGCACCCGATAAAACAGGGTGGATCTCTTGAGTTGTACCCTCCAAAGTTGACGAATTGCTTCCAGTCAGAATGGTAGGAGCTCAGTATGCGCAGGGCACCGCCAGAAACTTTAATATTCTCCAGTTGCTCAAGTAGGTAGGGTGGTCAACGGTATCAAAGGCTGCGCTCAGGTCCAGGATGCCAAGAATACTTGACAAGTACTTATCAACATTGATAAGGAAGTCATTAAATACTTTGACCAGAGCAGTTTTAGTACTATTGCCGGATTTGAACTCAGATTGGAGGGGATTGAGATCATTATTGAGGACATGTTTCCAGAATTGCATGGCTATTGCATGTTTAAGGACCTTAGAAAAGAATGGTGAATTGGAGATGGGTTGACAAGTATCATTGATGTTGCAATCAAGACCGGATTTTTTGAGGAGAGGGGTAACTGCAGCAATTTTGAATAGTGGGGAAATGATGGTGGCACCAAGTGAGTTGTTGAAGAGATGAGTGATGAAGGTGGCAAGGGATTTAAAGCTTGCCCAGATGACTTTGGATGGGAATGCGTCCAAGGAGTAATTTGTAGGTCGAGATCTAACTAATGAAGAAACATCAGGTTCTGTTAACTTGGTAAATTGCAGACGTTTTGAGATCAGGGTAGGAGATGGATCAATTGCTGAAGTAGTGGGTGGAGAGTTACTGGGTAGAGATGCGGTGGGCTTTGATTTTGTCTGTGAAAATAGATATTTTTACAGAATGATGTACATTTAAATCTAGATATTTTAATTTGTGTTCGTATTTGGTTTTGGCACCTGCCACATTTTTTTATTCAAACATTTGCAGGAATATATAAAACAAATTGTACAAAAGTGCTAAATATCAGTTTATTTAACAAATATACCTGTTTTCTATATGTAGACAGTTATGCCGTAAGTGCAATTCATGGTCGTTTCTGACATGAACTAGCTGCTGTGAGACAATTTTTGCTGCATAACATCACAAATGAGCTTTCCTTTGTCTTATGTGGTTAGGAATCACTGACTACTGTGGTTAACTGGCACAGCTGCAAAAAATGATGTCTGCATCCCTATGTCTTAGCACTCTCTCTCGAAAACATCTATACATTCCCAGCAGCTCCGAGCTGTAGGAAATTGCAGCAGCTGATTATGGTGGAGTGCTAAAGGTTTGCGTTCGCATCAAGAGTCAGTATCTGTACCCGCTTAATCCTGTACAGGCTTGTGAGGAGCTGGAGCCTATCCCAGCAAACAGAGGGTGCAAGGCGGGGCTCTACCCAGTATATGACGCCAGTACATAGTAGAGGACACTTTTTGGGGCAATTTACTCAGCAGGCCAATTAACCTATGCAGCAGCGTGTCTTTGGATAGTGGGAGGAAACCGGCGTACCTGGTGAAAACATGGGCAGCAAATTGTGTGCCCTATGGCTGCTGCTCACCCTTCTGCTTGCTTTGATTCCATTCCATTGTGCCCCCTCCCCCCACACCCTTCCGAAGGACGTGGTGTTGTTGACTGCTGTAGAGGAGGTGGTCCTGCTGCACCTTCAAGGGAGCAGAGATCAGTTGCTTGTCAGTAGTGCAATCATGGCCAATCAAACGTGGATTTGCCATTGATGTCATCATGTCATGGGGCCATGGGTACTTACTGAGATCTGCCCACCCCTTCTATGTGATTTGCTGTTGGGTAATGAGTAGAAGACGCTGGCTGGGCGTTACTGGGCTGGGACCTGTAAACGTGGCTGGGACATACCATTTTTGCAGGGTGTTCCAGCAGAAATGAAAATCGCGTCCTATATGTATCTGTATGTATATGTGTAAAATTGTAATGACATTCCTCCGACAATCAATTACTGGAGGAAAGGCTCCCCGTGGTTGTTGGTTCTTTGACAATATTTTACACTTGTCAATGTGGGTTGGTGAAGGGGGTTGCCAGGAATGGTTTAGATATTACTCGCCCCATGAAATGTATCTAAAGCTAGGACTAAAACTCAGGTCCCCATGATCCTAACACAGTTCACTAACCAGTTCACCACAGCTACCACCTGTATGTACAGATGTTTGTAACATTATATTAAACCTTGACTCTGCACCGGTAATTATTAATGTAAGGGAAAGGCTAAACTTTACCTCTTTTGCATCATTCTCCACGTTCGTCAACCATATTAAGACACAAGGTACGTCATGTGCTATCCAGACATTTCCAAGACATGCGATCATGAGGGCAAACTCGATATTAAGAGAGAACTGCTGTTCTATCGTTATAGCCATTCCTCCTCTCTAGATATTGTGCAGAAATGTGTGCCCCAGTAATTAGGTTGTTGCCTTGACTTTATTTACTATGCAAGTAAAGCTACTGCCATAAACAATAATCTTCTCCAGCATCCAAAGACATCAATTCCATCAAGCATATTCCGCACGCGACCTGGTGTTATCCATGACTTGCAACTCTAATTTCTAAGGATTCAGTGGCCATGATGATTGTGTTTGACATTTTTTTGCATTAGGTTGTGTCTGTCATACATATTGCTAAGCTACCATTATTTGGAGGCATGGATCGCTGATTTTACTGACCTGTCAATATGTGTGATTGCTGAAGATTAGTCTGATGCAAGCACCTATAATTTGACAAAGATCGGTTTAATCTCATATATTGTTTCTTCACTTTGTCATTTTCTTATCTTCTACTGACAATATAATTCACGCCTGAATGATTGACTGTACTCATTATTTAAATCACACAGAACATTAACATTCTGAGCGGCCCAACGTATGCTAATGCTTCACTACTAGTAACTAGCGATTTGTAGTTAGCCTCGGAGTAGGGTGAGGGGGGACTCATCACTTCCATGATAAAAGCAAATACCTTGATTTTATCATGTGCTGTTATAAGTCCCTTGGCCCATCTGATTTAGCTTGAATGTGCTGGTCTTATCTATAATAAATATTTTCGTTTGGCACAACCATATCCACTGACATGTTGCGGATTAGCTACATTAATAATCTTGCTCATGAGGTTTTATTTTCTTGTCCAAATCCTTCTGCACATCTGATCAGTCACTACTTCACAAAGCACAACTTTTGCCAAGTTTATTTACTGGGGAGGAGCACCTAGTTCCTACCGTGCACTCGGTCATCGTTATTCGGTCGCTTCCCTGTCGCTTTTATACCTACTACAATTGTCATTGTTCTCAAGAACTTCACCCCTTGATACCTCCGACAATGTCAGGGATCCTGTCAAGCAGATTGACTGTTCCTCTCATCTGTACTGTGTTGAACTACCATGTTTGTAGGACACAAGATTTAGCTTCCTCCGCCATTCCTCGCATTGCTCTACTTTGGAACTCCCTCTCGTCGGCTATTTTCTCAAGTTCATATAACTCTGCTCAATGTAAGAAACGTGGTATTTATCTGATATTATATTGTTAGTTCTCTTAGAGTTTATGCCCACACTGTGCCCTAGGTGGTTGGGCCCTCTGCCCAGCATCTGCATAAAATTGTGTACATGTGTACTTGTTTATATATGTGTGCATACATGTATAGTAGGTATACTGTATTTGTGTTTGTGCATGTATGTACATGTTTGTGTGTATATTTACCTATGTGTTTGTGTATGCAGTATGTATCCGTGCACAAGTGTTCTGTATGTGTGGCACAGTTGTTGGCACAGTGGTTAGCACACTGTATTATGAACTCGGGTGGTGACCTCCATTTGATTCCCAGCCGTGGCACACATCATTTACAAGTGACATCTTAACCAGTCCTAGGCAACCCCTGTTCATTGTTCATTAACCGGCATTGACCAATGTGGTGAAGTATGGTCAAGATATCCCCAATGATCGTTTACGACATAAGGGAGGCGTTCATTCAGAAGTGGTTTGACAAAGAGCTTTAATGATTGCTTCGAAAAGCTGCTCTCTCGGGACAGCCGCGTCGATAGCTCCATCTATCCACCTTGCGACGTTTCACCTCATACGTGAGAGGCATCCTCAGGCGCTTGTGTGTGTGTCGTGTGTGTGACTCCTATGTATACGTAGGTACTATGTATATGTTGAGTCTCTTCCACAGAGTTGCTGCATTCCAGGATCAATGGACGACTGTCAGGGTCCACTTGAGAGGGTTCCATTGTCTTGCTCATACCCCGGAATCACATGAACCCCATCCTGTTCTGCCTGTGACTAATCTCCTAGTTTGCATCTCATGAAAGAATGCCTGGTTCCCAAACAAATGGTAATTCCCCTCTGATGTCCGCATTTCAGAGCTCTATATCTATGCACTGCTGACTTCAGTAATTGGCCTCCAGGTTTGGGTGAGCTTTATTCTCATTTCTTGTTTGCGATTCATAGTCTTTTCTGTCTTGTGAATCTCGAATGTCTTCACGAATTAATCTTGGACCTTTATGGTGGATGGCTACTAGTACTCGCTTCTTGTTAAAATCGATTCTGTGTTGTTTGTCTACACTATGTGCTGCAGTTGCTGATTTATCCTGTATGCAGCAAATGCACTGCTGCCTCGTGCTTTCTTTCTTGTGGCTATTGTTCTTCCTGTTTGCCCGATGTACACTTCCTCACAGTTGCTGCAAGGAATGCAATATACACCTTCTGTCTAATGGCAGTCGGTTTTTGGGTGCTTTGAGTACATCTTGTAATAATTAATAATAATGTAACATTTTTTTACGTGCACATATTCATTCACTGTCGAAGGTATTCATTCGACAGAGAACGACTCAGAGGCGTGAGGAAAGCACAGAAAGGCAGAGGAGGTAGCCAGGCGGTTTTCCAGCGCCATATTGCCACACACTGCTTCCTATAAGTTAGGATGTCATCGGTCAATTAATAAATGAGTATTTTTTTAAGTTGTGGGAGGAAACCGGAGAACCCGGAGGAAACGCACGCAGAACAGGGGGAGAATACACAAACTCTACACAGAGAGGTGCCCAAGGTGGGGATCGAACCTGCTCGGGCAAGACCATTCTTTCTGTGAGACGCAGATAACATCAGAAGATGGGTCTTCACAACCCACCTTCTGGGGTGAGAGTTTATGGCTTCCTCTTCAAAACCGTTTAGATATAGGTTGGCTGCTGCGGGTGAGACTCATGATCCCATTGCTGAACCCTCTTTTTGTATCTAACTCACCCACTGGTTTTGATACATTAATGACACATTGGTTGTATGGCCACACAGAAGACAGAAGCTGGAGGAATTCCTTGGTCAGTTAAATTCCATACACCTAAACATCAAGTTCACCATGGAAATAGAAAAAACGGCCAAATCCCATTCCTGGACGTACTGGTAAAGAGGAACG
The DNA here is from genome assembly GCA_036362905.1 of Mordacia mordax. Taxonomy (NCBI): domain Eukaryota; kingdom Metazoa; phylum Chordata; class Hyperoartia; order Petromyzontiformes; family Petromyzontidae; genus Mordacia; species Mordacia mordax. The sequence goes on from JAZEWT010000001.1 coordinate 23,078,221, forward strand.
CAGAGGGAACACTCAGCCACACTGTATACATGAAGACAACACATATGGACAGGTATTTACACGCAGAGTCTCACCATCACCCAAAACTGAAAAAGCCCACCGGTCAAAAACAGTATCAGACAAACAACATCTAAGAGATGAGCTACAACATCTACAGCAAGCACTACTGAGCAATGGATACACAAAAACAGAAATCCAACATGCCACAAGGAGAACCTAGACAGAAAGAGCAAGAAAATGAGGAGGAGATCAAAACCCACGCTTTCCTGCCATATGTAAAAGGCACCACAGACAAAATTGGAAAATATCTAGAAAAATATAAAATGAAAATAGTCTTCACAACCCATCAGCAGATACAAGATGTACTCAAATCACCAAAAAAACGACTGCCATTACAGACAGAAGGCGTATATTGCATTCCTTGCAGCAACTATTAGGAAGTGTACATCGGGCAAACAGGAAGAACAATAGCCATGAAAAAGAAAGAGTACGAGGCAGCAGTGTGTTTGCTGCATACGAACAAATCAGCAACGGCAGCACACAGTGTAGACAAACAACACAGAATCGATTTTAACAAGATGCGAGTACTAGTAGCCATCCGCCATAAAGGTTCAAGATTAATTCGTGAAGCAATCGAGATTCACAAGACAGAAGAGACTACGAACCGCAAACAAGAAATGAGAATAAAGCTCAGCCAAACTTGGAGGCCAGTCCTTGAAGTCAGCAGTGCATAGATATAGAGCTCTGAAATGTGGACATCAGAGGGGTATTACCAAGTGTTTGGGAACCAGGCATTATTTCATGAGATGCAAACAAGGAGATTAGTCATAGGTGGAACAGGATGGGGTTAATGTGATTCCAGGATGTGAGCAGGACAGTGGAACCCTCTCAAGTGGACCCGGACAGTCCATTGATCCTGGAATGCAGCAACTCTGTGGAGGGGACTCAACATATCCATAGTACCTACATATTAATAGGAGTCACACACACGACACACGCACACTGCGCCTGAGGATGCCTCTAACGTGTGAGGTGAAACGTCGCGAGGTGGAGAGATAGAGCGATCGACGCGGCTATCCCGAGAGAGCAGCTTTCGAAGCAATCGTCATGCATCAAGCCGTGAAAACCTACATCATTATCAAGAGCTTTAAATTAGTATTATTAATACGGTATGCCAATTGGCCTGCTGGAGTAAATTGCCCCCAGTGCTCTCCAATGTTCTGGCGTCAGATTTTGGGGATATTCCCACCTTGTGCCCTCTGTCTGCCAGGATATGCTCCGGTACCCCGCAAACCTGTATAGGATTAACCGGATTTTGATAATGATGATGTATGTCACTTTATGCGTACCATGTGTGTATGTGGGGAGCGGTGGCTCAGCGGTTAGCGTGCTGGGTTAAAACTCGGCAACCAATGTTCGAATCTCGCCCACGGCCAACACTAGTGATGATTTTCTGAACTGGTCCTGGGCCCCCCCTTTGTCTCAAATGAGACTTAGCCTTAAGTGAGTACCTGGTGCGGTGTGTAAACATTGTCAATTGGGAGACAAAGGCGGTCGGGCGTGGTGCTGGTCACCCACCTCCTTGTATGTCGTGTCGACCTTCATAGGTGCTCGCTAACAGCACTTGACCGTACAGTATGTTAAGGCTATACGGGGATCTTTGTCTTTGTATATGCATAAAAGCCTGTATATGTATAAAAGCCCCGTCTGCGCCGTTACATAACTGACCCAGGCATTATTTGGCAGGGCAACCTGTCTAGTTATGCAATGAGACCCTCGCGCACACAGACTCGCACACACTGTATCTACACACCCATGCACAAGCTCATATGTAAACGTAAACACATGCAGATATAAACATACACTTGCAGACAAGTATATGGACACACAGAAGTAGGCTGCAGCATATTTACACATAGACACGTACACACTTAGATGTAACCTAAGCGTTGTGGTGGAAGCTTTCAACCAGCAGAGGATTGAGAGACGCTGTAAAGAAAGAAGATACACATGCCATTTGTACGTAGTTATGCACACTTATATACATACATAAACACATTTATAAGCACCCATGCAGACCATATAACTGTTAGTATATATGTTGCATATATAAACAAATAACACATCCTATACCTACATGTATTTGCACTATTTATATGCTGTTTGTACTGATACATTTTCTGTCCATGTGAATGAGCCTGTATGCCTCTATCTGCAAATACAGACATACTCATTTACGTTTGTCGGTGGGTTTTTGTGTATGTCAGTGTTAAACTAAGTACATGTCTCTCTGCCTGTTTGTATTTTTATTTATCCGTTTGAATTTGTAGCTTTTATTTTGTATTCCTGACTGCCTGTTGGTCAGTCCACCTCCTTAATACATTTAAAGCATGTGTACACTGCGTTATAATTTAACATATTCCACATGTACACATATAGCCACATAAGACAATTTCTAGTATTTTGTGTAATTACAAAAAAACATCAACTTATGCTGCTAGCAATTTGTAACATTTCATATTTTTTTTTCCCATCTCTGCATTTTCCACCCAGGGTACCCCACTCCTAGTGCCAAAAAATGTCGATGATATTAGAGAAGTCCACCATGTTTGGGGTAAGTGTGTGCGTGTCTGTTTTCATGTAAATGGTACGCGGATTGAAAATAATTCACAATGTGTAAGCGCTAGACACTGTCGAGAATTTTGAAGACATTCAAACATTTTTCAGAACTTTAATGCGAAATAAATCTCAATCTCGCCTTTCGCCAAAGCCTGCTTGCAACTACGGCCTAACGCCAGAGCCAAGCCTTTCCCTCGCCTAACTCGCGGCCACTGCCAAAATTACTCTGAACCAACGCCAAGATTCGTGCCGGCAGCAAAATAATTTCTCGCCTCGCACTGAACTTTTCTCTAACAATCTTTGCCTTCGCCATTGAACATCGAAATGGTTTTGTAGGGTAAAAACTTGTAAATACATTACCGTAATCGTAAAATACAATCTGCAATTTATTTAGTTCTACAGTTGAATTATTTCTCGACGAACTTCATAAAAAGAAGGCGGAATGGTGAGGGAGCGAGATGTGCTTTATTGTGTATATGTGCGAGCCATCTTTGCTTCCTTGTGCACTGCCTTTTCAAAGCCATGTTAGGATTTTGCTTTTTTATGTACATACATTTTTTTGGCTGCCATCATTTGGAGAAAATGAAAAAAAACACTCTTTCCTTTTTGCGTCGTTGGCAGGACTTAGCTGTGTTTTTGGCCAGAAAGCTTTCGCAAAAATATGTATGAAGCTTTTTGCTGTTGTTTGTGTGTATGTATGTATGCTTGTGTGATGCAGCGGTTCATAGACTGTATTCTAAACCTAGCAACCTGAGTTCGATTTCTGGCTATGGGTAACATCAGTTTTGAGTGGAGTCTGAACCCATCCTGGGCCTTCCTTGAATCAATGCAGCTTAAAAAGCTACATTGTGCGGTGTGTGTAGTCACATCAGTCTTCATGTGCTGTTCTACTTGTTCGTAGCACTTGCGCTAATGGTCAATAAGGCATTGCAAAGGATGTTTCTCCTTGTGTGCGTATGTGTGTTTGTGGATCAATATGTATTTGTGTGTTTATTTGTGTGTCTGTGTGTATTTGTGTAAAAAGTAACTCCATGCGCTTGCCCAAGAATTTAATAAGACTATACGAGATGATTACTCTCTTTGTGTCTATGTGTGCATGTATATTTTTGTATTTGTGTATTTTTACCACGCGTGTGAATGCAATTTTTATCATAATGTCAACCTCCGTCTCTCCATTTCACCTCCCTTTACTGCACGTTATCTCTTATCACCTCACCTCTCATCACTATCTCTCTTCTCATTTCACCTCCTCTAATTGCCCATCACCACCTATATTCTCCTTCTACCTCTGTTTACTTCCCATAATCATCGATTACCTCAATATGCCTCCTATCGCCTACCTCACTACTGCTCACCTCTGAATTCCTCCCTTTACCTCTTATCACTTTCCCTTACCTACCATGTTCATGATCTCTCACCATCCCTCACCTTCCCTCTCATTTCCTTGCCTTCCTTAACAGCATCAGGATGAATATCACCCGTTTATTGAGGCCCTGCTGCCCCACGTGCGCTCCTTCTCATTCGCTTGGTTTCACCTCCAAGCTCGCAAACGCAAGCACCTTAAGAAGCATGACCGGCGAATGTCGAGCGCAGAAGAGCGGGCGGCAAAAGATGAGTTGCTGGCCGAGAAGACCGAGGTGAAGCAGAAATGGGCTTCTCGCCTCCTGGCAAAGCTCCGAAAGGACATCCGTCCCGAGTGCCGTGAAGACTTCGTCCTGTCTGTGACGGGACGCAAGCAGCCTTGCTGTGTGCTCTCCAACCCTGACCAGAAGGGCAAGATGCGTCGCATCGATTGCCTCCGGCAGGCTGACAAGGTAATGGGTGGTGATGGGTGAGAGCGAGGAGGTGATGAAAAGTGAAGGAAGATGAAGGAAGTGCTGGGATGAGAAGTGGAGAGAGAGAAAGTAATGCGAGTTGAAAGAAGACACAAGATATGTAGTGAATGAAGTAGTGGAGAGATGATGGCAAGTGAAGGGATATCAACCTAGTAAAGGGAGATGAGGGGAGAAAGATAGGAAACGTGGGTAGGAGAGTGAAGATTACATGAGGTGACATGAGGTAAGGTGTAATAAGGGGAGGCAAAGGGAGGCGATGGCAGGAAAAGAAAGGTGGAAGGAGTTGAAGGGAGGAGAGAGGAGGAAAGGAGGCATTACAATATGAGACAAGGTAATGGTGGTAAGGGGAGGAGAAAGAAGGCGTATGGACCTGAAGAGAGATTAGCAGAGACACTGGGAGGTGATGGAAAAGAGGGGAGAATGCCTCTCGTTTGTAGTGTTGTGACTAATGCCTCCACATTTATTTGTAACGTGTAACTATTAACGAAGTAGGAAATGAATAAATATCATCCATTACATAGACTTCGCAAGTATAAGAAGAATTAGGACACATTATAATAAGGGATGGTGGCTGATGAACAAGAATGGCTGAAGGAGAGAACATCCATGAGCACGACCTCTGCGGAGATGCTGCAGTGAGATTCATTCATGCAGATCGCAGAGGTATGTGGGGGCCTTCCTCTAGCCGTGGATAGACCATACCTGAAGATGATGCTGAAAATATAATCTTACCCCTCTTGGTGATGATGATGCTTTGATCGCTGCTGATGTTGTTTATGATTAAGTTAATGCTATTGGTATTAATGCTGTGGATGCTCATGATATGGTGATCGGTAAGCTCTTAATTATGATTAATCTGCTACTGCTGATCATGCTGGTGATTATGCAGGTGTGGCGGCTTGATCTTGTGACAGTCGTCATATTCAAGGGCGTTCCACTTGAGAGTACAGATGGAGAACGACTCGCCAAGTCGACTCGATGCCTTCACCCAGGGCTGTGTGTTCAGCCCATGCACGTGAGCGTCAGTGCCCGAGAACTTCACCTCTACATCGCCTACCATGCCACTCCAGCCTCACGTGCAGGTGAGGGGAGATTTGAGGAGGGCATAATGAGGAGAGATATAAGGAGGTGACTGGAGATTAGGAGAGACATGGAAAGGTGATGAGAGATTGGGAAAGACATGGGGACTGATGGGAGGGGGTGCTAAATATGGGAAGGTGATTAGCTTGAGTTTATTTAATTTGTTGCACAGATGATCCTGTTTATCCAGTTACCTAGCTATTTCGGAACGGATATCCTTGGTGTGTGAGCACAGCCAAAAAAAAAACACATGCAAATAACAAGAGTGCAAATTTGATATTTGAATAGGCACCAGAAATAGTTATGTACAAGGACGATTAAACTTTATTTATATCGAAGAAAATCATAAACACACACTAATCATAAAGACAGTGCAACCATGTTAGATTAGAGATAAGGAGGTGATGAGGGGTGATTGAAAACATTGAGAGGTTAACAATTGCATGAACAGTTCATGGGGGATGAAGAGAGATATAGAGACGTGGAGAGGCGATTACAAATAGGATGGAGTCGATGAGAGGTGTGTAGATGTGATTAGAGACAGGAAGGAGGTGATGAGAGGTGAGGAAAGACTTGGGATGGTGATAGAATATGAACAGATACTCAGGGACGTGATCAGGGGTCGATAAATGCATGCAGCCTAGTAGATAAAGTTTCAGTTCTTCGAGTAGTCTACCTGCCGATTTTCACACTGTGACAGTAAAATGTATTTTTTGAGGATATAATGTTACTTTGAAGTCACAGGTAATTAAAATAACTATTATATATGTATTTGCTACAAAATCAATTGTGAGTTATCAATAACTGGATGTTAAAATCATGATTTTAATTTGGAGCCTTTTAAGTACTGCAATGTTACTTTGACTTAGTGTATACAGATTTCATGTTACAAATCTGAGAGCATTTTCACAGCGAATATATATTTTATTAATCTTTAAAAACATTATTTTGCATTCCAAAATAAATACAAACTTTGTACAGTAGCAAAGGCAGTATATGGTACTCGTGCTCTTTCATGCACCCCGGGGATCATGTGACTGCTCAGTTTTTTTCTCTGATTTGAAATCAATTGGGGCATCAAACTGCTATAGATATACAACACGAAATAACGATTAGAGCAGTTGTTGAGATTATGAATTACACAGATCCTATCGGCCACATGGCCTTCTGAGATTACATCATTTCAGCAACATTGGCTGTAATCAAGACATTCTGGACCTGTTTTGATATTTAGCATCTCAACAGGAGTCAGTTACTGGTCCTAGATTGATATAAAATGTTATAACACATAACAGTTGCTGTGTGTATTCTTATCTTGAAATCTAAACGTGCTACACAGTTTATATATTTTTTACATGTAATGTAACTCTCAGTACACCGTTGATGTGGAACATTGAATGTGGTGGTAGTTGGATGAAGGTGAGGAGAGATGTGGGAGAGGTGATGAGAGGTAGAGCGAGACACCACAGTGTAAAAAAAAAAAACGCGGAATTGTTAATGATGATTGGATGTGTTAGGAGATGTGTTAAGAGACAGGGCAAGTTGAAGGTAGGTGATCAGTAGGTGATGGTATGTTAAGGGAGGCCATGAAATATAGGCGATTGGAGGCAATGGAAGGGAAATGGAGGTGAAGTGAAGCTATGGG
>JAZEWT010000001.1:23087188-23112831 GCA_036362905.1 Mordacia mordax
CTCCTCTGCCAGCGGATCCAACTACCCAGGAAATCTTCACTGAGTCTCATGACTTTCAGAAGGGTCTAGTTCTTGACTTTCGGGATTAGGCTGTATGATTGCTATGTAGTTTCCAATTCGGATAATACAACTGCAGTATTAATCAGGGCTGCCGCTGGATTGAAACCATGAACCTCTGCAACAAGCACCCGCCTCCTTCGAGTGCTTTCTTATGTCATTCAGGTTCGGGTGTGCAGGAGACATATGGTGGTGATGGTAGGTGAAGACCTTGTGAGGTGACAGGAAGTAATGGGATATGATAAGAGGTGATTGAACGTGACTGCAGCGCTTTGTGACCTTCGGGTGAAAAGCGCTCTATAAATGCAATTATTATTATTAATGTGAGATGCTGTGAGGTAAAAGCAGGTAAAGGGTTACACAGGGAGGTAAAGGGAGTCATTAGCAGAATAGACATTTGGGGATTTAGATAAGACATCAGAGGATAAATATGAGAATTAAGAGGGTGACATAGAAACGTGAAGGAAGGCTTTAGGAGGCAGGGAGGTGCTAGAAGCAGAAGGAATGTTAAAGTAGGAGTACATTTGTATACTAAGACGTCCATGCACACACAAAGACGCTTCTGAAACACAACAGTCACTCTTCACGACTAAGTGGTGGTGATGTCACCATAGCACTTGTGTCAGGCTAGGGGTATTTTGAAGTCACATGAAATATCATAGTCTTGCTGACAGGAGGTCATGGGACAAACCCAGATGCGATAGGTTGACTGACTGAGATGACTGGCAGAGATACCACACTGAGATGACTGGCAAAGGTACAACTTGTGCTCCCTACTGTGCCGATTTTCAACGCTATAGCCAACCGGCATTCCTTTCATTGTTGTGAATATTGCTGCTCTGCCCTCATTTATTGGAGGATGATTGTCTTCAACTTCCCATTAGCATTGCTTACTGGCCTCCAGAGAGGATATTTTTTACACCGTTGGGATGGTACCAGTCTTCAGCAAGTCCACTCAGCTCCACAGCCTCCTGTACCACATCAGCCCACCTCTTCTCTAGTCTGTGTCAACCTGATATAGCCACTACTGTCTGGTTAAGCAAATGCTGTTTGGGCATGTGGTGGGTTGGCATGTAGGCTACATGACCCAGCCAGTGCAGCCATGCCTGTTGGAGAAGTTCACCGATGGGACTGTGTCCTGTACATATCTTTCAGTGATCTTCAAGAGCACACAATCCAAACTGGTTAAACTCAGGATAGATCATAAGGTGGCTTGCCTGAATATTTAAAATCGGTGCAGAAGTTCCATTAGAGGGTCTCCCATTTCGAAAACCTCGAAAAGTGAGGGTGTAACTGTGACCAAGAAGACGCAAAGCTTTGTGTGAAGGGATCGATGAGGTAGCTTTCACATATCCACAAACATATAAACACCTGCATCAGGGTGGCACTGACAATGTATGTGGCATATTTAGTTTTGTTGGATAACATGTTCTCAATTTGTTACTTTTGGGTATAAAAGTCGAATGCTGAAAATATAATTAAATTCTGGTCCTATTTACGGCTTGTTCAGGACCCCCTCTTCTCTGTATTCAGGCAAATACTTTAAATATAATAATAAAATTTGCATTTCTAAAGCATCTTTCACCTGAGGCATCACAAATCGCTGCACAGATCTGTGGAGAGAACGGCATGTCATGAACATCAGAATAGATTAATTAAGTAAAATAATAACGATATATCTATGATGGACGTCAAATAACAAATACATTTATTGTTAAAGCAAATAAAGGAAGGAATAAGTGTTCCTGGGTAGCAAAGGTCAATAGCGTGCCATCATCCAAGTACACAGCAATGAGTAGCATCACCAGTCTTACGGAACAAGTGAGTCTTGAGATGGGATTTAAAAATGCCCAGGGATACAGTTGACCGAATTTCCAATGTAGTGGAAGTCCAGAGTCTGGAAGTGAATGGAGGTGTGATCTGGGTACATGCAGCAAACCAGTATTGGCGGGTCAAAGTTATCATGTTGAGGAGGGTGCTTGAAGTAGGTCATGGATGTGTATCGAAGCAGCACCAGTGAGACCCATAGCCAGTGGAGAGACGCCAGCACTGGGGATAAGTGATCATGGATGGGAGTACGGGTGAGGACTCTAGCGGCCACATTCGGCATACGTTGGAGATGAATGTTAAGGTAGGCAGGGATGCCAGGAAGTAGTGCATTTCAATAATAGATTCGTAAAATGATGAAGCTGTGGATTAGCTTTTCAGCGACAGAGGGTGACATGATATTGCACACTGTGGCTATATTTCGGAGATGGAAATAGACTTCCTTCGTCACCTTATTGATACGTGTCTTGAAGGTGAGTGAGGAATCAAGAATCACTCCAAGACTCCAAACTACCTTAGCAACTTCGATTGTCTGGTCATCAAGCATCAAATGGATGGGTTCAGCCTTGGACAATTGGTGCGGGGTGAAGACAAACAAAACTTCTGTTTTGTCACCCTTTTGTTTTAAGAAATTTGAATTGAGTCAGGCCTTCACAGTTGACAATGAGGACGACATGCAAAGACCAGACACATTAATTAACGGCTTTGCATGGATATAGATTTAGATGTCATTGGCATAGTAATGGTCGTATAATTTTGAGACTGCATACGATATAGCCAAGTGGTTTTATGTGGATGCTGAAGATAAATGTGCTGAGGACTAAACCCTGAGGAACACCAGAAAACAGTATGGATCTCTGAATTACACCCTCCGAGGCAGACACATTTCTTCCAGTCAGAGAGGTAGGAGTTCAGCCAGTGCAGGGCACAGCCAGAGATCCCTATGCCCTCCAGTCGCTTCAGTAACGTAGGGTTGTCAATGGTTTCAAAGGCTGCGCTCAGGTCCAGGAGGCAAAGAATACTGCGACAAGTAGGTCGTATTGGTGAAAAACGCTTTAGAAACCAAATTATTGTATGTATTGACGGTAATTATTGAGGCATGATTTTTAATCTTGCAGAGTTTCAGTTTAACAGGTAAGTGAAACCTGCAGGTATGACATTGAAAATAGCATACTTGAATTTGTAGGGGCACCCTAAACCACACACGCAAAGACGACAATCTTCTGTGTAGCACTGTTGGTGCGAGTGGTGTTAGCGGGTATCTATTTAATCTTGTACCTCACACATGGGGGTCGTGAGACCAGCAGCATACCCAATGCCTTTGTCTTCGCATTTGTATTCTTTTAAGGCTGAGTTGACCCAGAGTCAACCTAGACGCGGCCCAGAACCAGTTTAGATCTCATTCACCACTGTTATTCATGGTTGGAAACCAAACTCAGGTGATCGGGTTCATAGTGCAGCACTTTAACCACTGCACTATCACTCCACAAAGAGAAAGATCCCCCGTATAGCCTTAACAGACTCTTCAGTCTCATCTCATCTCATTGTCTGAAACCGCTTAATCCTGTATAGGGTCACGGTGAGCCGGAGCCTATCCCGGCAGACACAGGGCGCAAGGCAGGAATACACCCACGATGGGACGCCAGTCCATCGCCGGGCACTGCGGGGCAATTTAGCCTGCGAGCCAATTAACCTATGCAGCAGCATGCTTTTGGACTGTGGGAGGAAACCGGAGTGCCCGGCGAAAACCCACGCAGACACGGGGAGAGCATGCAAACTCCACACAGAAAGGCACCCGAGCCGAGAGATTCGAACCCGGGACCTTCTTGCTGTGAGGCGACAGCGCTAACCACTGGGCCACCGCGCCGCCCCACTCTTCAGTCAACTGCTGTTATCGCGAGCAACCAAGAGAGCCAGCATTGCAAACTAAAGCGTGAATCGTCAGTACCGAACCCGATCGCATTTGTCTCCCTAGTGGCGATGTTTAGGCGCCAGGTACTCATCTGAGGCTGAGTCGACCTAGAGGAGACCCAGGAACCGTTTATAATATCGTCACTGATGTTGGTCGTAAGCGGGAATTGAATTCGGTCGGCTAGGTTCGTAGTACAGCGCGCTAACCACTACACTACCTCTCACTCTCCGCGCACACACACACACACGGTCATGCGTTGCATAACGTCTCCCGTCTTGTTACATAACAAACCATTATTAACCTGACCCCTCCATAGAGACTCGTTGCCTCAATAAATGCGCAAGTGAACTTTTTTTGGTAGAAAAATAATAGCTACAGTTAGGTACATGTTAGTGGATCATTAACAGATTACAAACAGCATTTGTACGCGTGAAGAATCAATCACCAGCTAGAAGTTTGAACTTTTCACATCTCGCAAGCCAGGCTAGGTTTAGTCTGGATAGGGCTTGGATAGGGAGATCATCATCGTAGGAGGCGGGGCTATGCTGTGGGCAGTATTGAAGGGCAATGCAGAGAATTATATTGTGCTATACCTAAATTCGCTAACTTCTGTGCTCCACGCCTTCATAAATGTGCACTCACCATTATGGTGAAGTATGATCAATAAATGATGAATAAACCCCCTTGGACTTTATTTAAGGCTTCATTCAGCAGTGTATTGATAAGGTGCTGCACGTGTACTTGTCCATGGGCAGCGACATAGATCCTTCATATAGTCTTAACGGACTGATTGGTAAGTGCTGTTATAGCGAACATCTATGAAGGCCAGGCACTCATTTCAAGCCGAGTCAACCTAAGGGAGACCTGAGACTGGTTTAGATAATAGTCATTGTTAGTTGTGGGAATTAAATTATGACACCCCCACATACAAATACAAATATCCCCGGTATAATCTTAACACATTGAAGGGTCAAGTGCCTTTAGCGAGCACGTAGGAAGGCCGACAGCATATTGAGGTGGGTGGCCAGCATCATGACCGGCCACCGTTGTCTCCTTCGTAACAATATTTACACACCAAACTAGGTACTTATTTGAGGCTAAGTCGACCTAGGGAAGGCCCATAACCGCTAAAAAATCGTCACTTGTGTTAGCCATGAACGGGATTTGAATTTGGGTTGCCGGGTTTATACTCAGCGTGTTAACCGCTGAGCCACCGCACCCACCACAAACAATCGTATATAAAATCACATATACACACATGATGCATACATATACACACAGACATAGCCAGCCAAGTAGTCTAATGGGATAATACTGTGGCAGGGAATCTATATGGCACTACCGATGAATTTGGTCGGCTTTCAGGTTGCAGCCATCCTTGAATATCTTCTTCTAGGTACCATATCCTACAGGATGACAATGGTCTTCCACAAATCTTTGCTCTTTGAACTTCTGAGAATGTCCATTGTTGATATGTTCATTTATCTCGAGAGACTCTTGACAAAAATCAATCTCCATCGTCCACGATCTTCTTTCCATCAAATATTCCAGTTATAACCAAATTTTAAATTTCTTCTTTCCTCTTAATATACCCGACAAACTTTGATTGTCTCTCTCCTGTCATTCAACACCTTCTATCTGCATCCCGTTCGTGACAAGATTTCTTTATTTGAGGTGTGACTTGTCCAAGATACCTTCAAGATGTGTTTAAGGAACCACATTTCAGTTGTTTCAAGTTTCTTTTCGATACTTGGTGATATTGTTCAATATTCTGATGCATATGTGAAAACTGGTATAACTTAACAATCGAGAACGTTTAGTTTCGTATCCATAGAAATGCTGTTATTTATAAGTATTTGTTTCATTTTGAAAAAAGCTATCTTTTGGCCATCCCTATTCTCCGTTTTATTTCATGATCTCATTTACCATCTGATGTTATCCAGCTTCCAACAGTTGAATTTATTAACTTGTCTTACATTGTCATTACCTATTTTCATGTTAAGTACAGGTGTACGTTTCTTCTTTGAAATTACCATGCATTCTTGTTTTCTAGAATTGATAGGTAAACCCTTTTCCTCACTTTTACCAACAACCTTATCCAGAAATTCTTGCAGATTCCTCTCTGAATCCGATAAGGAAACTACATCATCCACATAACGCACGTTATTCTTATTCTGTCCACCTATTATCAACCCTGGCAAACCTTCAACTACTCTTAAGATGTTCTCACTGTATAACAAAGATACCCGGTGTATATACACAGCCTTGCCTCACACCTCTTTTAATATGGATGAAATCACTTAGTTCATTGCTGATCCTTACTGCTATGGTTTGATCCCAGTATATGTTCTGTATTATTCTCAAATCTTTACGATAAATGTCCAGTGCTTGAATAATTTTTATTAGCTTATTGTGTTTTATACTATTGAATGCTTTGTTATAGTAAATGAAACACAAGTAGAGATCTTTCTTCATTTAAATTGCACTTTCTGAAAGCATTCGGATGATAAAAATGGCAATTCTTGTACCTCGATGCTTCTGGCTCTGAGCATCAGCATTTTTAATAGGATCTTTGTTACGTGACTCATGAGACTAATGGTTCTATGGAGGTCACATTCAATAGCTCTAAGTGTTTTGGGGAGTGCAATAAAGATCGATTTACTGAGAGCCTTAGGTATCTCTCCACTGTCATAAATCTCGTCGATAATACTTGTCAATTTTTCCAAGTCATAGTTTTCCAAACATTTTATTTGTTCTACTGCAATTTCATCTGCTCCTGTGGCGTTGTTGTTTTTCATCATATTAATAACGGTTTTTACTTCTGACTGAAGGATTTTAAAACCATCCATCCGTTTACTTTTACCTATGGCTTTCCTTTTCTGGGGTTAGGAAATAAACCTTTAATATATTCTATCAATCTCTGCAAAACTTGTTCTCTCTATGAGTGTCACAATTTTTAGCTTTTATGCATCCACTAGCAGTGCAACCTCCTTTATCTGTGATGTCTTTGATATTCCTATACAATAATAGTTGCACTTACGGAGCGCTTTTCACCCGTGGGTCACAAAGAGCTGCACAAAGCTCTGGAGAGAACGGCATGTAAGCAACAACAACGATATAGGAATGGCAAATCAACAACAATAACGTTTTTTTTTGTTACAAATCTGAGCTGTGGAGAGAATGGCATGTCAGCAGCAACAACATTAGAGCAGTTCAATTGAAAGTCAAACAATGGCTATAATGTGTTGAGTTTGATGGTTTGACTGCACGTCATGACATTTGGTGGATCACCAAATGTGGATCACCAAATGTGGCCTTTTTCCTGCTCTGAGAGTTAAACGTTTTGGCTTGATTGACATGGGACTGACACTCTGCAGGGTTTATAAAAAGTGTTGCTGTACTGTGGATAAAGAGGCTATTGAAGGGGTTTGAGAAGTAGTTCTGTGACGTCATTTTGCGCGGCCGTTCTCTGACACCGTTAGCTGTTGAGAATTCCGAATGGAAACTTGTCCCATGACCCGATGCTGGTAGCAAAATTAGAATATGAACGGAGAAACATTTTTTACAAAAATACACACAAATGCCTACGCAGAAAGATTGCCTGTTAAGCCTCAAATAACTGCACTTGTTCATAGTTGTATATATATACATGCCCATGTGTACATACGATATGACATTTTCACTATAGACTGCAGTGAAAATTGCGATTAATGTACCTATTAACTCTCGCATGGCACATGAGGGAGTTGTGTGGCTGTCACCACATGATGTTGTCTTTGTATCCCTAGTGCTAATCTTTATATACTGTTGGTTGCACTCTTTTATAGCGGAGTCATCCACACTGCTTCCTGCCGACCATTTCCCCCGACTGGGTGTTGAACCTAAGTCACTGGATTTGTAGGGAAGTTCACGATCCACTTGAACACACACGCACAGATGCCTTGGAGTACCGTGAATCGCGGTTGTACTTGTGATCTGGTGGGTCTGTTTGACTCCTACTGTAAATGGAAGGCTATTCGTCTTAAATGTGTGTTTGTAGTCCCATAATGGTTCACTTCTGAGGCCACTGTAGTTCAGTGCATTGCCTCAGTTTGATGTCAGGGTTTAGTGCAAGAATATATTTGTTGTTGTTTTGTTTTTCTGCATGAGTTGTCAATAGATTACATTTTTAGGGTTAGGTCACGTTAGAAATGTTTGTCGTAAACCCTCTACCACCTGACAACAGCCAATTAGTAAAGTATGTCAATGTTAATAAACGAACCCGCCTCAAGTAGATACGAGTTGCCTGATGATACTGATTGCAGTTATCAGCGAAACATCGTATTTCATTTATAAATTATGTGAGTTTGCTCTTCAACACACCGGTGTGTTGAGAGTGAATAATTCATCTCATCTCATTGTCCGAAACTGCTTAGTCCTGTACATGGTCGCGGTGAGCTGGAGCCTATCCCGTCAGACACAGGGCGCAAGGCAGGGATATACCCACGATGGGGCACCAGTCCATCACCGGGCACTGAGGGTAATTTAGTCTGCAAGCCAATTAACCTATCCAGGAGCATGTTTTTTGGACTGTGGGAGGAAACCCGAGTGCCCGGCGAAATCCCACGTGGACACGGGGAGAGCATGCAAACTCCACACAGAAAGGCACCCGAGCCGAGGTTAGAACCCGGGACCTTCTTGCTGTGAGACGAAGCGCTATCCTCTGGGCCACCGTGCCGCCTTCGTGAAGAATTGGCACGTTTTATTCACGTTGACAAATTTTACTGATTGGCTGTTGTCGGGTGGTGGAGGGTTTACGACAAACATTGTTTACATGACCTCACACAAAAATTTGAATCTATTGATAACATTGGTCACGAAAGCCTTCGAATTAAAGTTCCATGAGTTGTGTTGTCTGTCTCATCTCCAGAGTCTGTTGCACTTCAACTGACGTGTTTGGTTTGTCTTTGTGCTGTCCTGTCATACGTTCTATCTTTATTTACTGTAATGCATCCTATTTTATTCGGCACCAACCATTAGCCAAAAATAAATGTGTTAATAATCAATTATAATATAATATCTTATTTAAAACGTGCATCTTACTAACATGACTAATTTAAGTAAATGAAAGACTTGTTACTTGCCTGTATTATGGCAAAACAATTACTTATTATGAAGGGCAGTTACGTGGCATTTGCACGTACAATAAGAAAATCGACCGTTGGCACACTGAGTCATGAGGCTTGGTAATACGGCTTTCCTGGTTAAATAACAGGTTACCATGAGTTCTTCATAGCTTGAGTAAACGGGCTGCTGATGCGTTTTGTGGTTTTGGTACAGTGTGTTGGATGTGAATTTTCTTTGCACTAAAGTTTGGCCCAGATTCAAATTTTAGGGTCTAAATTTAATCACGGAAACAGTTTTTTTTTCCCGGAAGGAGCCAAGGGTGGGATGGTTTAACTGAGGGTGTTGGTCAGTCACAACAAACGGAGGACTGTTTGCGAGCATCTAGTAAGGCTAGCGAAGCTAGTTGCTTTTGTACTTGTTTCACATGTATTTTACATATGTGTGCATTTTTTTGTATGTGTGCATATACATGTATATATGTGTTGGTATAAGATTACGAATGCTTGTGTTAATGGTGAGCAATTATACATTTGTTTGTGGATGGTGCTTCGAATCCAGAGACCTTGGTTAGATTCCTTGCCAGCAGGATAACATTCGTGGTTCATGGTTTCTGATTCTGGCCTGGATTTCCCCGCGGTCGACTTAACATTACATGCGTACCTGGTATGAGTAAGCATCAGCTCTGGGGAGATGAAGGTGCATGAGCACAGGTGGTGCCCTCAACACCCCTCTGTGTATTGTACTGCATTTATTAGGTGCTCGCTAATGCCTTCTGCCCTTATTTATTCATATTTAACAGAGGATCCTTCCTTTGTGAGGTGCTAGCAACACACACAAGCATAATTCAAAATACAGTATGCAGAATAGTCAATTCTCTCATTGACATGCATACACATTCACAGCTATTTTAAACGTGACCACAGTTTTTATGAACCTCCCTTCCCTGTGAGAGACCCTGATGCAGAGCTCAAACCCAGGTCGTCAGTGATGATGACTAATATGAACCTTAAGAATTGTTATGACCCAATAAGAAATTGAAATGTAATACATCTTAATAGTTCTTGTAACATTTTATTTCTTTAAACTTAAATGTATTAATGTTGTTGATCTACTATTTTTCCTTATTTACAGATTCTGGTGATCCAGACAGCCCAAAGAATGAAAATATGTCCCTGGCTGACACTGAAATTAAGACAGAAAATGGTGAGAAATATTTAATAGCTACGAGTGTTGGTGGTAAAGCTTGTGAGGTAATGGAGAAGGAACCATTCTACAATAAGAGGGGAATGTTCATTGTTTTTTTAGGCAGGGCTTTTTCCAAAATTATATCGCGAGAGATTAACTCTGATGCGTTGTAAGTCCTGTTATTTGCATGTTAACAAAAGAATGGAGATATCTGATAAACCGAGCAAAGTCTGGAAATGATTGAAGGAAATCAAGCAACATCTGGAGAAATGAAATTAAACGCGTATACAGTACATGTATACACAGTGTATAATGTGGAGGAAATTTTGAGAATCTAGCAAAATCTGAATAACGGCAGGGAAAAACTGGGCAAAAGGCTGGGAAAATATAGAGAGACTTGGGGGAAAAACAGGAAATATGCAGACCACGGTCGCAGGGCGTCCCATGTTTCCACAGTTAAAGAATCGCTTAATTATAAAAAAATAATTGTTTAGTCACCTTGGTATTTGCACCATTCTTATAGTTCAGGGCTATCACAAAGGCGCTGTGTTTCACATGGTCTGCAGGAGTGTCAAAATAGGAGGTGATGTTGCTATGTGCGATCCAAGTTGAGTCATTTTTGAGTACTTGTTTTGAATTTGGCAAATTTTGATCATGACGTTGGTACACAATAGCATACTCACTTAGAATGACGTCAGGGGATCTGGATAGTGGCACGTGTGGTGAACGAATGCTTATTTCTTCGTGTTCACATAGGGATACACTTAACATCTCTTGGAGACTCAATGGAAGAAATTCCGCATTTTCACAGTGTGGGCCAGTTCTTCAATAACATAACCACTGAGTACACTGCTCATATAGTGAGGAATGAAGTCAGAGGTGATGGCCCTGGGCTGAGCCAGCTCTAAAATGGATATTCGTAATGGATATATAGACGTGTATTATTACAGCAGAAAGTATCCAGTGAGCTTGGATGCTCTAGATGCAGGATTACTGCGACAAAACAAACTTCCAACATAACAACACATAACATAAAATGGGCAGACATACTTAAAGCAACAATCTCTGTAAAAATGAAACTAGCCATAATCATGAAAGTAATCAGTAACACTTAATGTGGTGTTAATGGTGATGCTGCAGGTGAAAATGATGTTAGATAATAATGATGATGACAGTGATGATGATATTGCTAATGATTTTAATGCCAATAATGATGCCGATGCTACTGCCAATGGTAGTCATAACGATTATGCCTTTGCTGCTGCTCATGATTTGCTGATAATGATGTTTATTGTCATCATAATTTCATTTTTCCCCAAGGTCTCTCTGCCTATCAGGAAAGTTTTGTGACCCTTGGAGTTTTTGGAATAAATGAGCTCATACGAGTTTCTAGAGGTATTTTGACACTTAGCAACACATGGGTACACATGGGAACATGGATACAAATATATAATCAACAAATTAACCTGGTTAAAGCACATTTCCAAGTCATTAATTATATTATGAGTTTTAAAGCATCATTATATCCTTTCCATGTGTTGTGATTTGTATGTTGAAATGCATAAATTTGTTCCAGTCTAAACTCTCGTGTCTGATCTGTGTAACTTGTCTCATGTATACTATATGGCATTTTGACTAAGCTCTCTATACATTACATTTAACACACAGTCAGTTGCAACTTAATGTTTCGTCATGAGAACTCCTTTCTATCTGGTGAGTTTATCATTATTCACAGAGAGTATTGTAATTATTTTTAGAATCGTCATTGTGAAGTTGCTCTGCATTACAGCACTCTGAACCCCAAACTGATGCTCAGTCACTTCTCCTTCCCCACTCTGAACTCGCAGCTCCTATCGTCAGTGGGCCCGGTGTAGCTTTTGTGTCCGAGACCGAAAACTCCGCTTATTTCTCTGCCATCGGGAGACTTGGTCATGGATCTGGATCCGGCCCAATCTCACCCGGACCCGTCAGCGCAAGGTGAGAGAGCTAACTCTCTCCTTGATTGTATACATTA
Organism: Mordacia mordax; assembly: GCA_036362905.1. Classification (NCBI taxonomy): domain Eukaryota; kingdom Metazoa; phylum Chordata; class Hyperoartia; order Petromyzontiformes; family Petromyzontidae; genus Mordacia; species Mordacia mordax. The sequence continues at coordinate 23,099,290 of JAZEWT010000001.1, forward strand.
TTATTCATGTTTTTTAAACTCTAGTGTGGCCAATTGGATTTAATAACAAGTGTTCCAGAGACCCTAAGAATATTTATAAAATATATTTGCACCCAGTAATGAATATTTTTTCCCCCAAGGCACCGATGTTTGGGGATAATGGTTCCCTTTCTGAATATTTGTACCCCCTTATTCTTTTGTAACAAAGGGACATGAAAGTTACAGGGGTGACAACAATAGAGGTCTTCGACAGACAAGTGGAGGAGGGAGACTCTGGCAGCTGTCCCCATAGCAACGTAGGAACAGTGGCTATAAGAAGATTATTTTGTAATGGAGTAATCCCGGCCCTAACCCGGGGAGGGGGGGGGCTTATATAAATATTTGGGGGAACCAATATTTGTTTTTACAATGCAGCACTGCACCGCTTCCCTCACTAGGACAAGCAGTGTAGAAAATGGATGGATGCAGAACTTCTGAGATCTTGGGTTCATGTGCAGGGTTTTTCAACTTTCCTGAAACTGTCCCTTGAGATATGACTCGGTTTCGTTGCTGTACAAATGGACGTTGTTGTTTGTGTCAGTAAGCGCCACAAGCCCGGGGATGGTCTGGATGAACCCGGCTCTGAAGGCGGCGGAGGGTTTTATTCTCGACATGAGGACTCGGACTGGGGTGGCCACAACGCAGAGACCAGTAACAACCACTCCTACTACAGCAACAGCTGCAGCTTCAACAACTACAATTACAGCTACAGCTACAACACCAGTCACAATGACATCATTCACAACAATAACAATCAGCAACATTGACAACAACTTCTTCACTGTCAGCACATATACAAATAACCATCGGTCTACATTCATTACAACAACACTAATAGCAACCACTATCATAGCAACTACAACCATCAAAACCACCACCACAGTAACTGCATCCATCTTCAGATGATCATTCTTGTGTCTCTCCATATATATCCATGTCTTCCTATATCTCTGCATCTCCTTGTCTCCCTGTCTCCTCATCTCGTGTCTTCCTCCACGTATTTATCCTGTATCCCTGTATCTTTCAGCATTTTCAATTTCCCCTTATGTCTATCCTTTTTCCTATGTCTTCTCACACCTCTCTATGTCTCTTATCATCTCCATAATCTTTCCATTTCCCCCATGTCGCTTCTCACTCTGATGTGTGTGTCTCCCCCACGCCCTCAGGCATACCGGGGCATCTTTCCCACGGACCAGGTTTCCCTCCACCCTCCATGCTGCAGCGCTCCTTCTTCCACCCAGCGCACCCATGCATCCGTTACCCTGTCGATGCCATGTTAGGTGGCGGCAGTGATAACACGGACCACGGCTCTTCCTCGCAGGTATGGCACTTGCCCATAGGGCGTGTGGCGTGATTCATTTAGGGAAAGTGGCAATTACGAGAGCCTGGTGGGTGGGTGAAAATTACTAGACACTCACGGTGGTGATTTTAACTAGGGGGGTTGGCAATCATAATCAGATATCATGATCACAATCACAGATCATCATATGAGGAGGGTGGCAAATACCAAATATAAAGGGGGCCGAAATTGTGAAATATTGAGATACTGAGGGGAGCGGCACTTCTAACTCACTGAAGGGTGCAGCACTGATGGGTCACTGAAGGGGGTAGTACATTTGAGACTTTGAGAGGGCCACTTAGGAGACAGAGAGAGATGGCTTTAGCTCAGCTCTGTCTCACCAATGGTACTGTTGCTTGCTGCCGTAGGCAAACGGCGGTGTAGGGAAGTCGACGTCTGTGGCTGCCGCAGCTGCGGCGTCTGCTGCAGCGGGGGTATCGTTCCCACCGGGACTGCTCACACAAGTCTCCAGCGTGACTCGGCCAATCCCTCTGGTGATGTCAGCTGACAGGAAGCTGATGGCGTCGGTGTCCGATGGTCGCGTGACACCCGTTGCCACGCCAGGTACCCCATGAAGCTCACTGCTCTAACTTCTGTTATTCAGTGTCTTCACCACCTCAGGTTCTCTTTGCCGTTTTCTCCTCTTATCAACTCTGCCTCTGGATGTGTTCTGTATTTGTTGGTCACAAGCAGCTGCACTACATATTTTCCTCTTGGGCTCTTTTTGCCTTTACTTTTGTATCCATCTCACTACATGCTCGCTCGTATTAAATCCTGTAACACTTGTCTCCTATATTTTCCATTTGACTTGGTATCTGTTTTTTCTTTCAGTGCCATATCTCAATATATTTAATGCACTAGTTTCTTCATTATGTATTTTCTATATCTTTTAGATGTCTTCTTTTGCCCACTTAACAAGGTTATGATCAAGAGATCAGCATGTCCTAGATAATTGATGGTAGTTAACTTTTCTGTTTTCATTAACCACATTTTTCATGGACTACCGTAACGACCTCATCGCCAATGTTTGGTTATATGTTTTGACTTCCCCACCACACTTTGGCTTGAGATCTCCCTGTTGGGCTTTGACTTCTGGATGTGACTTATCTCGGTAAACTGCCACCTCATAAGGTCTACTTTTATGTTCATTCCCTCCTGTATTCTGCATTCCCATTATATAGGTTCTTTATACGTAATTTCTTTCTTCTGTATACTATAATTGTATAAGGATAGGATGATAATACAGTTTATATATCTATATTATCCCTCTTCTGTCTCCTGCGCACAAACACCATTTTTTAATCACCCCATGTGAGTTAGAAATTATCTGAGGTGAGGTTCATGTTTTTGGGCAGGAATCTCTGAATTTGGGGTGGTAACATTTTAAAGATGAATGACTATGAAATTTTATGAGAACTAATTTTTTAAGCAATGTTTTATTTTGTACTGAGTCCTTCTAGAAGTGTCTCATGTCTTTGTATAGCATGCAATGATTGACGATAAAGCTGTTAGTTCTCTGCATGATTTCACTAATGTGCAATGAATGCACTTGTTCCAAGTGATCTTCTATGATTTTGATCTTGATATTGATCTAAGGTTGTGTTTGAAACAAAGCTGGACATCTACAATGCTTGCACACTACCAGTTGCTCTATTGCTTTGACATTGGGACAGCTCACTTCCCACATCAAGCATCTGGATACCTTTCAAGTATACTTCAAAATGCATATTTTTGGGTTCAGGTGGTCTAATTTCATCATGGATGTCACCATGACATCCTGCACTGGTCTTCTAAAGCAGAACTTTCTATGTAGAATTACTGGCATTTGTACTTGGATACAACTCCATCTGAATGAAGCCACATCTCAAAATGCTATACGGAAGTAGGGACTCGCTCATCACAGAAAGATATTATTCATAAAATATATTAGAGTTAAGAGTCAGATAAAATGGCATTGGGCAAACTGGTTTGTACTGGCTTATGCAAACCATGAAAGGAGTGGTGTTTAGAGTTCTATAAGGCAGGGAAATAAGATGTATCTTCAGTATTTACAAGGAAATTATTGTTTAAAGCAGAATGGAAATTTGAAGGTATGTGTAGGTCCTTTGTTGGGTTTTTCAAATTGGTGGGATCAAAACATTCTTAATTGCTACAGGAAGACAAGTAAATTATTATGTTTAAGCTGTTAATGTAGATGACCTGTGTAAAAGAGTGAGGTGAGTATAGTGGGTAATTGTTGAGAGTGAAGGATTAAAAGTGGAGTATTTGTCTTGGCTGGAGAATATGATTGTAAATGTCTTTTTTGGGTTACTGCTTGGAGAATGTTAAGGGGCAGTTGTGGACATTTTTTTAATCAACATATTATGGCAAATAGGAGGATAAGTATATTATAAGCAGTGAAAGTGGGAGTTTATAGTGCTGAAGAGGATTTCGGGTTTCCAGCAGTATTTGCGATCCGAGCAGAGTACAAGTTAACCTTGCCAGAGTTGGCTGATAAGATTTATTATGAGCCTTCCAGATCTTATAATTAACTTTGAAACTGTTATTTTTCTTCCCATTGAGTGTGACGGAAGGCCATGTACAACAAGCAGAGGAAGTCCTATAAAAGTGTTAGACCTGAGAGATGCATGATCATTCAGTGGTGGATGTGGTGGTATTATAATAAAAAATGGGCACAGAGATTAGGGTCCATAAAACGGGTTGATGGGATGTGGGAACACAAGTGAATGAGAAATTAGATTCGGGAATTTAAAAAAAAGTTACCTTGGAAGTACAAATAACAAGTGTATGAGGTTATGGTCACTAATAGTGGCATACAAGATGGTGGTGAGGGCGAGTAACAATATTGCAGATAACAAGGTTGCGAACGTGGCCTTGACAACGGCTGAAAAAGATCACTGGACCTCAGTAGGCAATGGAACCGTGTTGAACAGGAGTTTGATGGGTTAACATAGATGTTGAAATGACGGGAATCGGTGATGAGGAGGGGAGATGCAAGGTATTACATTTCACGTGTGAAGTTTGTTTTTGGTTGTGGTGGATGGTAGATTGCAGAGTTTGGGATAGAGGGCAAGTAGAGAATGGTTCTCGAATTTGGTGAAGGTTTGAGTTTTATGGTAATGAAACCGAAGTCAAGTTCAGAGATGTCTACAAGAGGAGTGAGCGTTACCTTTAAAGAGGTGGTAGCTTGAACGGCCAACAACAGGGAATAAACAGAGTTTAGAGCATGTCTCCTGCACCTTTTAAGTGTCTTGTAATAATTGAGCATTGAGTGAAGGCAGAGTAACGGGAGCTGACTAGGGGTGACTGAGAAGAATGCCCTTTGAAGTGATTACTATATATTTTTTTTGGGCGGCGCGGTGGCCCAGTGGTTAGCGCTGACGCCTCACAGCAAGAAGGTCTCGGGTTCGAATCTCTCGGCTCGGGTGCCTTTCTGTGTGGAGTTTGCATGCTCTCCCCGTGTCCGCGTGGGTTTTCTCCGGGTACTCCGGTTTCCTCCCACAGTCCAAAAGCATGCTCCTGGATAGGTTGATTGGCTCGTATACTAAAATTATCCCGCAATGCCCGGCGATGGACTGGCGTCCCGTCGTCGGGTGTATTCCTGCCTTACGCCCTGTGTTTCCGGGATAGGCTCCGGCTCACTGTGACCCTATATAGGATTAAGCGGTTTCAGATAATGAGATGAGATGAGACTATTTATTTTTTAACATTCGTCAATGCCACTGCCTTAAATGGAAGATATTGAATGGATGAACTTTGGGGCATGAGCCCCTCTTTATTGCACATGGATGGTGATAAAGTTGTCGAGACAGAGACAAGTTGTTGCATCAGGGCTGAAGGGGACATCTCGAAATTGTGATTCATCTGGGGAGTTGGCAGGAATCTAGGGGGAGTGCACACTTTTTAGGGGGCGAAGCAGATGGAGTGTTGAGGGACGCATGGCTGGTTTGCATGCTTGTGCTATAATGTTAGGTTGGTGTGTATTCCACACACATGAACACAAAGCTCATAGGTCCAGGAAAATGGGGTCTGTGCCTGTGGCTCATAGATCTACTCTTATGCACTGTTAAGTTCAGTATCAATGCTGGAGGCTCATGGTCGAAGTAATGCTGTCTTAAACACAAAGGCTTGCTTTGGGTTCGTGTCATTGTGTTGCAGTTCTCACCATGAAGCACGAGTTGTATCAGCAGTCCTCTGAGGAGTCAGCACAAGGATTTTCAAACTTCTGATCATTCAGCTGCATTCAATTCTATCAACTCCACTCCTCCATTCCACTCAGTGAAACTTCAATTCAACTCAGCAGCATACAAATTCAACTCCGCTTCAATTAAGTCCAGTCAGTGCAGTACAATGTGACTCCACTGAATTTTGCACATATTTGAACTTGATTACATTTAACAAAACCCAGCATTACTCAACGTGACTAAACCTAGCTCAACATATTCCACTTAGCATAAACTATTTCAGCTTAATACCGCTCGTGCTTATTCTCAACCAAACAAGCGTGATTCAATATAACTGAATACAAGTCCACGCAACTCCCATTACATTACACTTTACTCCACCTCAACTGAGTTCCATTCTTCTCACCTAATGTCCAACCATCTCAATTCTACTGAACTCCAATAGTTTCAACTTGAATTCTCGCCATGACACGCATTTTAACTCGACTCAGCACAGCGCCTCTCAAGTCACCAATTTCCAGTCTACTCAACTCGAGACCAACCCTATCCAAATATTCAACTAAACAAAAGTAGACTAAATTAAAGTCCTATTAACTCGGTCTCCTTGTAACTTGACTACATTTACTTGAACTCTATATTCCCTCAACTGCATTTGAAGAAACTTGACTCCATTCAGTTTGATTACACTCCACTCAACTTCACTTCAACTCCCTATACGTCAACTTACATGGCGTTCAACTAAATTCTACTCTCTTCATTTCAACTCCATGAAACCCTGTTCATCTCAATTTAACGTCACTCATCGTCAAGTCAACTTTCCTCAATTCCAAGGCCTTGTGAAGCAACTGCATTCAACTCATCTCGATTGCCCTCTGCTCGATTCCCTCCTCCCCCTTAAGTCTCCTGAAGTCAGTATTAGATCGTCGGTAAAAATACTCGGAAACCTACATGAGTGTTAGAATAGCGCCACTCATTTTTAAGATCCATTTTTTTTTGGAATTCTTGGAAGCCCCTGTGGGGCTGAGAAAGCTGCCTTTCGTTTCTAAAACTCTATGTTTATAGAAATTCTCATAAGCCCTGCTGTATGCCGGCTTTTTTAAAATTCATAGGAGTAGGCGAAACTTCCAAGTGTTTCTTCCGGCCATTATTCAGTATGTGAATGTAATAATACTGATGATATGTAGAATGATGTTGATTATTGATGATGGTAGTGGTGGATGTGATGAACGATGTTGGTCCATGAAGAGACTGTTGATTAAATGATAGTGAATGCGATGGTGATTGATATGCAATTGTTGACTGTTGTGTTGATGATAATGATGCTAATCATTATTTTACTAGTGTTATATAGTTTAAATATATACACTCACACGCTGTTATATAAATATATATAAACAAATCCTGGACAGCTCGTTATAACCGATATTTTGCTCAAAACTAATGTAACTGCTTCACATACATAAAAGTCCAGCTCTTGTTTTATCTGGAAATATTTAAATGAGTAAAATGTATACAGCATACAATATTATTACGATTAAAACGAATGTGTATTTTTCTAATGACGTGATAAAATCTGAATGTTTATGTCGGGGTTGGAAAAAAAAGGCATTTGTGGTTTTAAGTTTTAAAATATCAAAACTATATACTGTATTATATTAAAAGTTATATATAACGTAACAAAATATATTTTAAAAAAATTATTGTAATAAGATTGTTTAAAGGAAGACACAACCCAAAAAAGCAACTCTTTTAGCAACACGCCAGGACACCTGGGTTCTGGGCTGTCCACATCATGTGTTTATGCTTAGGGGAAAAATAAACTTAAAATGTCAATAGGGAGTGCCCTTATAGCGCGCTCTAGTGGCTTCACTGTGGTGTGAACGCTGTACCTTTGAATTGAACTCGAACGACACCCCGGCGCATGTTGAGAGCCAGTTGTGATACATCTGTTGTGTGGAGGATGCTGGGTGCTCGCCGTGTTAAGTTAATGGGCATTGGTGCATGCTGGAAAATTTGAAAACAGAAATGTTTGTTGTGGGCCTATTAAACACGGTAATCTTTCAGAAGAGATGTGGCAGTTCTATATTGCAGTAGTGGTTAGAAGCAGTCACTCGGCCATGTATTGGATATGGTTTTTATAAGGAAATAAAATCGCACTTTTTTTAGTTGCGTCTTCCTTTAATATTTAAAAAACCCTGTTTACTTGATGGGTTTATATTTTATAGATTTGAACTCCATGTTGTGGTCACTAAGCTTATAATTACTTGAGTTTGAATATTTCAAGTAATCGATTTATATTCGCTCTACAATTTTATTAGTTTAAGAGCATTTGGGTCAATTAGGAATGTTCGTTATTAATCCATAATTGTGTAAATCGATTTGAAATCAAACAATTCACATTCACAAATAGACTTTAAAGAAAACCCTAGTAATGTTTCTATCCTTTTCATAAAACAAAACAAAGACATTCTTTGCATTTTCACTAACCAGACCTATTCAGCTTCTGAAAAAAAATCCTACATTGATGACTACAAGGAAGAACTTTACTTGCTGTCTTTTTAGGTGGCTGGGTGGCTCAGGGTCATAATGGCCATGTCAGAGATGCTGAGCTGGAACAGCTGAGGCCCTGGGTTCGAGACATGGGTCTGAGTCTCCCATCAACTCTTTGCACTTGGGAACCTGGTTTAATAGAGGGAGACTGAAATTCAAATGTAATTCCAGGATCTCAGTGTTGTTGACAAAGCCATTATGAACCCGATTAAACAAGTATTAAGCCCCTGAAATTGACATGTATACTTTGAATCTTTAATTCAGCTCTTTGTTGCAATCTTAGTGTCTTATTTTATCATTACAAATCCAATATTTTAGCAACTAATGGTCGGTTGTGAATTCAATATGTTGCTAAATTGTGAAAATTGAAAGCTTGTTGAACATTTGTAACTGGCAGTTTGCTTAGATGTCTGCCATCGAGGTTTTTAAACAGGTGCCCTTATGGTTCTGCATTTTTATAAGGAAATGCAGTAAACTTAAACATTTGTTTCAACATTGCTGCCATTATAGGTCAATTATCCATTTTTAGAACTCATAAAATAACTTTTCAGCTTTTTGTATTTTTAAGCGTAAGAAATGTGCAAAGAGTTTAAACTTTCTTGTTCATGTACCTTGGTTTTAAAAATAATAAACATTTATGAAATTAGTTTTACATGTGTACTGCAGTAGTTTAATTCATTCAGAGTGTCAGACTAAGGCACTGAAAGGCAACCGAGCCAGCAACCGAACCCAGGACTCGAGAGAGAACGACTCAGAGGCACTTTGAACTGCAGACAGGCGCGGAAGTGAGAAGGTCGCCACGTGGTAAGTAAGCGCCAGTATTTGCCGGACATTGCATTGTATAATAGTCGAATACAAAGGTGTTATTAGCCAGTGTTTTTTATAACTATGTTAGTAAATTGCAGGACCCGACGAAAACTAATGCGGATATGGAGAGAACGCACAAACTCCTCACAGAAATGGACCAGAGCTGGGAGTAAAACTCAACCAGCAGCTGCTTGCTGTGGCTTATAAAGCAGTTGCACAATACCGTAGGTTGTCACAGTGTCACACGGTGAGCTGTCACGCAGAGCATCTGGCCACAAGCGACTGAGCTTCACCGACAGACACTGCTGTGGATCAAAGCCGTGTGGGCGGATGGAGCATGTCGCCATCAAGGGTGTTGGTTACATTCCTATGCTTCCAGTATTCGCTGCAGGCCGTCCTGCGGTGTTAGGGCAGGGCAGCACGGCCACATCCATGCCGGGCGTTGTGGAAACAGGCGTATTGGAATTGGCTTTAAGATGTCGTGCAGTTTTGCGTTTACCGCTAGTGTTGGAGTATGGTTTGCACGGTGTTTGATGAAAAGTATTAAATATTTCCTCCTCATCCAAGTCAGTGTACCCCCTCGCTTATTTTATGTACCCTGTTGGCTGTACTTGTTTATGTGAATTCAACAGGATGTCAGTTGACCGTAGTAACATATAATCTTTAAAATGCTGCTAGACTAAGCCATTGCAAAGGCTTCAAATACGCATTATACACTGGACCTCCACGTTGAGCTCAACAGCCGAGCGAGAAGAGTGTTAACGTAACCATTCTCAAGACACGTTGGGGGCTTTCTTCGGATTAATTAATAACTTTTGAGACTCAGAACCAGCTCTTATCACCATCGTTGTCATTCATTCATCAATACCCGCTTAATTCTTTGCAGGGTCGCAGACGGGCTGAAACCTATCCCGGCTGACAGGGCGCAAGGCGGGAGAATACCCAGAATAGTCAGATCATCTTGTACATGTTGTTCTGCAACGATATGTATATTTAACAAAAAAACACAAACATTGTTGCTGATTTTCCGTTCTAATGTCGTTGGCGTGCTGTTCTCTACGCAGCTCTGTGCAGCGCTTTGTGACCCTCGGGTGAAAAGCGCTCTATTAATGCAATTATTATTATCAGAATAACCACTAATCCTGCACAGGGGTCGCGGGGGGACGGAGCCGATTCCGGCAGACAAAGCGCAAGGCGAAGCTATGCTTCGGATGCGACGCCAATACAGACTGCGCAACATCCTGTCACCTATAAGATTACAACAGGTTTTACCGTATCTGACGATTATGCAGGTGTTCAGATCTTAACACCTGCATAATTGCCAGGCAATTATGCAGGTGTTAAGATCCCAAACACCACAATAGACACATTTTACAATGCGTCCAGTTTGCAAAAGCCACACATACTAGTGGCAGAGTATGCAAACAGGTAGCTTTGATAACCTATGCACTGTCCTTCAACTGACCGACCTTCACCTGGCAGTGGCTTCCTTTTGAGCCTATTTGCCGGTGTCAGCCGTTGTCAAAAGGTAGTCAGCTCAGGACAATGCGGCCTCAATGCTTTATAGCTTAGGTGGAGCTGTTAACGCTATGGGTACTTTTTGCCATGCAGGTGTTAAGTTAAGAGCCATGCAGGTGTTAAGGTGTTAAGATCTTAACACCTGCATTATCGCCAGATACGGTAAAACCTGTTGTAATCTTACATATGTATACTAGCAAAAAGTACCCATCCTGTCACCTGACGCTGAGACGCCAATACACATCTTCATTTCCTCACGAATCGATTACTGCAATGCACTGCTCCCTGGCACCCCTGCCTTTCTGATCAATCGTCTCCAACGTGTGCAGAATGCGGCTGCTGGAGTCCTCACTCGCACACCCATCCACGATTACATATCCCCAGTACTGCTGTCTCTCCACTGGTTACCTGTTAAATACAGGATTGAATTCAAGATCCTCCTCACCTACAAGGCTCTCACTGACACAGCTCCGACATACGTCCGTGACCTACTTTAGGCACCCTTCTCAACACGACAACTTTGATCCTCCAATACGGGGTTGCTGCATGTGCCCAGGTCGTGCCTCCATTCGATGGGTGACAGAGCTTTCTCGCGTGCTGCGCCAAGACACTGGAATACCTTTCCACTGGAGATTCGTTCAGCCGAGTCCTTGGGCATCTTCAAATCTTGTCTCAAGACTCAGTTCCGTAAATGTTTCAAGTCCTCCGGCTAGGATTAATGATGCCACTCAATGTTGTCGTGCTGGTATGATAGCTCTCTTCCGACCTGCGCCTGCACGGGAAGATTTGTTCCTTCCTCCAGCTTGGACTGTTGATGCGGCTCAGTGGTGCCGTGCTAGGATGTTAGCTCTCTTCCGACCTGCGCCTGCTCGGGAACATTTGTTCCTTGTTTATTGAAGAATTTATTTATTTTTTGCTTACTTTGTGTCCGATGATTTATCGCTACTGTTTGACTTTCAGTTGAACTGTTCTGATGTTGTTGATATGGCGTTCTCTCTACAGCTCGGATTTGTAAAAAAAGAAAAAAAATCCACAAAGCGTTGTTTTTGCTGATTTAACGTTCTCTGTCGTTGATGTGCCGTTCTTTCCGGAGCTCTGTGCAGCGCTTTGTGGCCCTCGGGTGAAATGCGCTGTATAAATGCAATAATTATAATTAATTATTATTACATCGCAGGGCACTGGGGGCAATTTACTCAGCAGGCCAATTAACTTAGGCAGCAGAGTGTCTGGCCTTAATCTCTCTTACTGTTAAATTTCAATACCTTGGGTTAATAGGAGGCGGAGGATCACCTTCAGTTTACGGTTTCATGTCGCTATAGGCGCTGTGATTGTTGGGATAATACTTGGGGTTCAAAGAGCCAAATTAAGAATGTTTAGGGTGTTTTTTTTCATATCGCGTCGTCATTCATACCATTTGTGTCTCACAATCTCTCAGGAACCACATACACGCTGGAAGGCAGTAGCCAGGTGCTAAGCCGGCACAACGAACACACTCCGAAACTCTGCAGTCCCCTATAAATTAAGATCTTTGAGCTAAGTAAGGGGCAAGACTATCCCACGAAGGCACAAATGTATCTTGTGAAATGTAATTTTAAGAGCCGCATTTTTTGGATCGCCGTGTAGTGTTCCGCCTCTCTCCGACGTGACCTTTCGCGTCTCACGTTGGAGGTGAAATATCACGAAGGCGAGATGATAAATGCTCGACATTGCTATCCCAAAAGAAGAGCTATTAAGAGGAATTATCATACATCAAGGCGTGAAAACCTGCATGAGTACAGATGTAGATTAGTCTTGCACTTTGCTGTATGGCCTTTCTCCTGGCAATCCAGGGTATGGTTCCTCGACGGCCAGGGGAAGTTGAACATATGTTCCACCAACCCTTGCAGTGCTTCCAGTTATGCTTGTCACCTGTCCTGTTTTTTTTACAGAATCTTGAGGAGGCACCTATCCCGAAACATCTGTACGTTTTCTTGGAACAAGTCATGTGAAGGCTGGGTCCTTGCCAGTTACACGTACAGTACTCTCTTTACCCTCACGATATGCCCAGGCGTTCTGCCTTTGAGGTGGCAACACAACTGGTGCTGAATTACAGACCACGTGTATAGCCACCATCGCCCAGCGTGGGATGCAATTCAGGTTCAAGCGTTCGAAGCGATTCAAAGAATGAGACTGTAGGTATGGTTCATTGTCAATGCCTGAGGCTCTCTTTCAGTTAAGTTCGCCGCTTTGACGCAGCCTTGTGTGATCAAAAGAAACAATGCGGGCCCTCGGGGCCACAATGGCCTCAGTTAACAATAGGAGGGCCACCTATATTTAGGTGCGGGCATTTGACAACGCTGCGTCACTTGAGTTGACGTTTGCGAGGCGTTCACGGCTCTGAGAGGAGGAATACTCGACACGGCTCACCCGTAAGAACGTCTCCCCTCCCGTGTTTATTTCCGCTGCTGGTTGGGAGAGCGGTGCGTTGATGAGTGCGCAAATGTTTAACTTTCCACCGTCGCGAAAGCAAACGAGAGGCTCGAGCGAAGCCTGCGGCGTCGAGCAACGCGGTCGACGCCCAGGCGCGCCGGGGCTTGCCCGCAAACGCGCCGTGACGCAAGCGCGCTCGACGTCGTGGCGCCATCACGCAAGCGGGCCAACTCTCGCGCCGCCCCGATCGGGGGAGGGCGATGACGCGTCGGCATCAACGTGTGATCCTCTGAAGTTAAACTATTAAAACATTTTTCAATCAGCGTTAATTAAAGCTATACGAACATTTTCACGAACGCGTCGAGTTACTTAAAATCATGAAATTATTTTAAAATTATCCGATAGAGTAAAAATTCGACGTTAAAATGTGGTGACGTCACGGCCAATGTGCCGTGGCGTGCTCCGAGGTTCCCCTCCCCCACCCCGCGCTCCCCGCCCCCTCCGAGTGACGTCACGCGACGCCACGCCCAGCGCTCACTGACATTCCAGCGCTCCGGGCGGCGGCGGTGCAGCTGAAGCGGTGGCTTGGAGAGTGAGCACTGGGTGAGTGGTAAGTGAGCACTGGGTGAGTGGTGAGTGAGCACTGGGTGAGTGGTGAGTGAGCACTGGGTGAGTGGTGAGTGAGCACTGGGTGAGTGGTGAGTGAGCGACTGGGTG
>JAZEWT010000001.1:23114150-23143584 GCA_036362905.1 Mordacia mordax
GAGTGGGTGAGCGAGCAGGCGGGTTAGTGAATGAGTGGATGAGTGAGCAGGCGGGTGAGTGAATGAGTGGGTGAGTGGGTGAGGTTAGTGTGTGTGAGAGTAAGTGAGCGACTAACCTGGCTCACCACGTTAATCACATTGTAATAAGTTTATTCGCTGCCCGTGGCCCCCCTCTGGGGCGTCGTACCTTCGTGAGATATGTAGCTCTTTTTGGTAGTTGTTCAACGGGGAGCGGTAAGCAAGTTCCAATATCTCAGCGCACCGGGGGCAGTTTAATCCAGTCGCCAGACAAGGTAGCTCTCGCTTTAGCAGAGCGACGGCGTGACAGTCTAACCGTGGTCAGAGTGCTGGGTTCAAGTCGTTTTGTCGTGAGGTTCACACAGGTTTCATTATCCCGCTCCTCGTGTGGGTTCCACTGCAGCTTCGTGACTGCTCGTGGCTTGAATTGTGAACGGGAGGCTGTAGCGTGGTGGCTGGAGTGTCGTGGGAGCAATGATTCCACCACCTGTGGGCGTGGGACCCTTGTTCCACATACAGTTCCGTCTGTAATTTAGAGTCAATGTAGTTTAGGTTAAGGTTTGAATTGTAAATGTTTGTTGGTGATTTAGCGTGGTACAAAAAAACGTTGGAATCCGCTGGCGGAAGTAATGGTTGTCTTGCGCAATACTCTACCACTAGAGCACAAGGTATTACCTGTTGATAAGAATACTCCCGATATAATTGTAACGTGCCCGGGATTACCAATCAATTCGTGACACCGTTGTCCGCTTGACATTTTTGGGTCTTATATGGGCCTGTTCTTAGCAACAGTGTTGAATAAACAAACAGCACTGCATCAACACCCAGACTCCTTCCGGCTGTGGTGAATCACTGGAATCAAATAGTTGCTCTATTTCTCGGTGGGCATCTGGGTGTTCAGGTTGAACTCTCCATTTGTTGGCTTTGCCTCCAAGTTCCGCGTGCCGACGTTGAACTTTGCGCCCGGGTTATGTCCTCCGAGCTGCCCCCTCGCCCGCCGCGAATCATCAGGGATGCGAGCCGCGGCATCCTCTACTCGCGAGGTCGGCTCCTCGGCAAGGTGAGCGAGATCCCTTTCAATACAGTCTATACTTATATTGTTGGAGACTGTGTGGAGCACGTGGTGGCACAGTTTAACTGATCATCTCGGTCAACTCATGACAGCTATTTCAAATCCGTGATCACACGCCAGCGAACCTCCACACTTAACGTGGCGCCTCAAAGGGCATTTGGCCTGGCACAGGCCACTTGGTGATGTCGCCGCTGCTTAGTAGCGAACGCCGGTTGTTGGAGCATGTATGGCGGTGGCTCTGTCGAGATGACACGTGGGTGTCTCGGTATGTGTGAACGTGCTTGTACAAGAGGCGAGCACTCTTGACCTCTCACAAAGTGGTACTCGATTTGTCAGTTCCGAAGTAATCAATTGCTGTGTCGTAGACAACCGAGCAGGGTTATGGCAAAAGTGTATATCTTATGCAGTTATGCTATACACGTACGTTCATGGTGGTGTTGGTATTGCGGCTGATTAATTGGTGGTCGTGTTGTTGCTGTTACTACTGTTGTAGCTGACGATGATATCACTTTTTTTTGCACTGTTGCTGCTGCTGGTCCTGCTTTCAATACTGATGCTGTTGCCACTGATGGTTATGATGAGACATAGGAGTGATGGTAATGCTATTGCGTCTACGGCTGCTGCTATTTATAGTGGTGTAGGTGCAAATTATTTTACTATTACTGCTGTTGGTATTGTCACTGTTTATGAGTGTGGTTTTATTGGTGCCGATGATTGTGCTGCTGCTAATGATGTTATTCTGACCTGCTGCTGTCTTCTGCCGTCTCTTTCAGGGAGGCTTTGCGCGATGCTACCTGGTGACTGAGGAGCACACTGGCTGTCAGTTTGCCGCAAAAATCATCACCAAACAGAGGGTGGAGAAGCCAGGACACAGAGCAAAGGTGAGTGTTTGCTTTCTCGATTAGACTTAATGGTGACACTGAGCCAGAACGGTTGAAGCCCTCGATTCGAGCCCCAGGACGTGGTGTCTCATTGGGTTCATAATGGCCATGTAAGAGACACTGAACCAATACTGCTTAAATTCTGCGTTTATGACGTGGGTGTCGTTATTAATGCCCTGCATTTTGGAGGCAGCTGTCCTGGGGCATTGGAATCATCATTGTTTAAGTTTTGAGTCTGGGTGCCTCTCGTGAGGTTCATAATGGCCATGCCAGACACAACAAGTTGATACTGCTATGTTGATGGTGTACTTAATATCCATTTAAAAAAAGTTAACGTTTCTCTCTCCTTAAACAGCCATGGATGGGGTAATACTCACTTCTCTTTCTGGCCTCATGCCAGAATTGCATATTTCACATTCCCATAGCAGTAACCAGTCTTCCTAACAGGATATCCCATCGGCATTGCCTTGCTAATTGGTAGTGATAATCATTTTGTCAATCCCATGTAAGATGATGATGTGAAGAGCCAAACCACAACGAGGCGTTAAACTCACAACTTTTTTAAAAATAGTGAGTCAGGTGTCTCCAGACGGATGAAATGCCAATCACATTAATAATTCCATAACGCCGTTGGCTGTTTCATTATACCTCTGGTTGTGGAAAGGTGGGGTTACACGATAACTGAAGGAATTTATGAGGAAATGAAAAGACCCAAACATTTACACAAGTGCATTCTTTCCCCCTAACGTCGCTGCTCGCTGCAGAGTCATAGCATCTGGGTCACAGTGGTAGTCGAGTGCTGAAGTAAAGCCGATCAACAGCCAACAGCGATGTCTCCTTGGAGTTGTTGTTTTTTTCAGGCCATGGCTAATATAGAAAACGTATATTTTAACGCATTCTCAAACAACTTAACTAGTTTATATATAAACTAAGAAAGGTGTCCTTCCTATTGTCCAATTTCAAAAATTGTCTAACGTTTTACATCAAATCAGCAAGTATTATATACGAAAATTATGTATAATTATTTTTGTAAGTCAACGGTCTGTGTGAGCAGTAGAGTACTGTACTGACACAAAACTATTGATTGGATGTGGAGCACCTCTACCTTTTAAATATTTTAGTTATGTTTTTAAAACTGGAACGACTGAGTCTTATGTCTCCTATTTGTAGGGTCTTGTCTTATGATGTTTGTCCAAAATGTTATTTGGAAATCATATTATGATCAGTATTAGCTATATTCATCATTCTCGTGATCATCAAGAACAGCAGGGTTATCAACTACATCATCATCTACTGTATAAGCATCATTGGTGGTAGCAGCATTATCTTCATCCACAACAGCATCATCATCATCATCTCTCAGAAGTTCATAAAATGAATACTGCTTAGTAGGAAATTAGTGGTGGGTACTATTAGGGATAGGTTTGTCCTCGCCATAAAAATTTGGAATTTCCACATTTGTATAAGCAGAGAGGTGTGTGCAAGGGGGGAGTATTTGGGTATAGATGTGTTCGGAATTTTGTTCATGTTAGTTTGCTTGTTTATGCCTTCTGTGTGTTTACATGTGTATGTGCTTCTTTACACATTTGACTGTATAAACTTGTAATGATGTAGGTGTTCACGGCTCGATGCATGATGATTGCTCGAAAAGCTGCTCTCTCGGTATAAACTTGATTCCACATGTGTTCCCGTGTGTGGGTGTATGGTTTGTGGGAGTGGTAGCATGGTGGGTAGTGTGCATTCTGCATTCGATGCCTGATCACGGATAACACCAATGAGCGTTATCTGAACCAAATCCTGGGCCTTCCCGAGGTTTTCTTGACTTGAAATGCTTGGTGTGGTACACAAATATCACTACTACGAGGGTTAGGCAGCTGTGTGTAGTTCTGGTCACCCATCTGCTGTATGCCATGGCAGCTTTCATAGTTGATCACTCTCAGCAGTTTCTCCAAAAGTCTGTGATGGTACATTGAGGAAGTTTTTGTATGTGGCATGGTGGTGCTGCGGTACGTACACTGCGCTGTGATCATACACTGTGTTATGATCGCAGTGGCTTGAGTAAAATGTCATTGGAATGCGCAATGTGAATCTGCATTGTCTCATTACCCAGATAGAATGGCCTTGCATGTTCTTGACCTATACAGCCTTTTTCGTGCCATAGTTATCGCAATGGGTACTTGTTAACTGTACTTACCCTGATGGTATGTGGGGTTCTGTTTTTTGCTTGTGTCCGCATTTCAGATTGATCAGGAAATTTTCCTTCACCGAAACCTGCACCATCGTCATATCGTCCAGTTCATATCCAGCTTCGAAGACGAGAACTTCATCTACATCATCCTGGAGCTGTGCAGTGGACAGGTGTGAGATAAGAAAAGGGGGGACGGGAGAGACAGAGAGGAAGGTTACACAGGCAGGGAGAAAGGCGGAGATATGGGGGAGAGAAGGTTGATATTAGCAAAAGAAAGGAAGTGGAATTGAGAGATGTTGAAGAGACTCGGGGAAGGAAAGGCAGACATGGTGGAGAGGATGATATTAAGACCTCAAGAGAGATGTGAGGTGCAGTGAGAAGAAAGACAAGGAGAAAAAAAGACACAACGAAGGGAATGTAGGTTTGTAAACTCACAATGAAACTCGTTTTTCCAAATTTCCAGTCTCTGGCACACATGCTGAGAGTGAGGAAGGCTCTGACGGAGGTGGAGGTGAAGTACTATCTGCGACAGCTCATCTCAGGCCTGCGATATCTACACCAGTGCGGCGTGGTTCATCGTGATCTGAAGCTGGGTGGGTGTCTGCACACGCACTAACAAATATATGAGCTAATACATACATATGAATATGCATACACACGTAGATATACACATAAAAGAGCAACAGCCACCATGTGGTGGTGATTTCATCATAGTGCTTGTGTCAGGCTAGGTGAACTTTGAGACCCAGACCTCTGTGCAGTGTGACAGATAATGTTTTTTGATTCAGTCAGACCTCTGCTGCCGAATAAGTTCCAGGAAATTCTTTACTCTCTCCATATCCACCCCATTACTCTTTGAGAGGGGTAGGGGTACAGTGTCATAATACTGGGTGAACAGGTGGGTGTTTTATGTTGGTAAAGCACCACCTCGTAAGGGCAAGCCCTAGGTTTAGTGCTAGGGTCTAAAATACTCACTGTTACATTCAATCAAACATAGATGTACCCCTAATGGCAACTCTCGTTCTAACTACACTAATCCTAACTCACCATGACCTTAGTTTTCACTCTAACATTAACCTTAACAATTTCTTTAACATTAACGTTATCCTTAATGCTGAACAGACACGAATCTTAACACGAATGTTTGTCTGATGCTAGCACTAGCTTTAACATGAGCCTTACCTTGGTCTCTTATCTTAGGAAATTTCTTTATCACCGACTTGATGGAGGTAAAGATTGGAGACCTGGGACTAGCGACCACATTGGAGCCTCCGGAGTCCAGAAAACGGTGTGTTCCGTCGGAATGGATCTCGGGGTTAGACGGTACACCCACTCACTGGGGACGCTGTGAATTTAATCATGAATTAACAGCGTGACTGTTGGCATGAAGCACAATTCTATGTTCGATTGTTAGATTCAAATTATGTATTCCACTCTGCATAGTAATAATAATAGCCACTATACAGCTAAAATAACACGCACATGTATAACAAAAGTCGGTAATGTACATTGTGACAAAACTAAATGTGGAGTAGTTACACACAAGATTGTGTCCTCTGCTATCCAATCGAGTTAGATGTGACTTTAGATAGACACCCTGTACATTTACATCTTTGTGCGTGGATTCTTATGTGTTTATATGTGTGCGTGTGTTTATCCTTTACAGCACGGTGTGCGGAACGCCCAATTACTTGGCTCCTGAGGTTCTAAACAAGCAAGGTCATGGTCCAGAGGCTGACATCTGGTCACTGGGGTGTGCCGTGTACGTACACACATACCAACAAGCCCATTCCAATTCCACAAGCATGTCGACAAACCTACATGTAAACACAAGTCCATTCATACCAATGCACGCATGCCAACATGCACTTGAACTTAGCAACCTATGCACACGTACACACATACCAACCCACCCGCACCCACCAACCCACACACACACCAACAAAGACAAAGATCCCCCATATAACCTTAACAGATTGTAGGGTCAAGTGCTGTTAGCAAGCACCGATGACACGGCACACGAGGATGCTGGTGACCAGCACCACGCTCGGCCACTTTTGTCTCCCTCGTGGCATGCATATCAGCCCATGCACATGCATACCAACAGACGCACACACATAGCAATGCACACATTCTCCAACACACACGCCAGCCCACACATCGTTGATGTATTTTGGTGATAAGGTTGAATTCAATGTTTATGATTATATCCGACGTTGCTGCTTTTTCTTAATGAAGTTGATCGTTATATTGGTGATGTTTATATATTCATGTTGATCCTAATGTTGATGATGATCACGATGGTGGTACTGACAGTGATGCCAATGTTGTTGTAGGTTCACCATGCTTGCTGGCCGCCCTCCTTTTTCGACCTCTAACCTTGCCAACACCTACGCGTGCATTCGGAGTGGCCGCTTCAACTTCCCACCCACGATCTCCCACACCGCCCGTGATCTCTTGACTTACACTCTTACCCCTGACCCTGATCTCCGGGCATCCCTGCTTGACCTTCAAACCCACCCCTTCCTCACACAGGTACATCAGTTCATAATGGAGAGCTAAGTTTTTGAATATTGTGCCTTGGTTCAAGATCTGGAGCTGGGTATCTCTGAAGGAATTCACATTATCTTTATTGCATTCTTAATGACAATATCACATTCAAACTGGCTGTGTTTTGATTACAGTTTAATTTCTGTGAATATAGGCATACATGTGGACGTGTGTCAATGTATATAGGAATACAAAGATCCCCCAAATAGCCTTAACAGACTATAGAGTCAAGTGCTGTTCGTGAGTACTTATGATGGTCGACACGACACATGAGGGGGTGGGTGTGTAGCACCACGGCCGGCCGGCTTTGTCTCCCTAGTGGCAATATTAACACATTGCACTAGGTAGCCCAGCGCTCTAACCACTGAGCCATCGTTCCCTACACATATACAGACGTACAGGATATGTATTTGTTGGTCTTGCTGGCTGTGAATGTATGCATATGTGGTCTACATGAGTATATGTGTTTGCTTGTCTGCCTCCAGGGCTTTGTTCCAGATCGTCTCCCCACATCCTCCCATCTCTCCCCTCCTCTCTTCCGCACCCCGAGTTCTGCCGGTCGGCTACTCAGGAAAGCCGCGGCCACTATATTCCGCCGCAAATCTCGTGGTGAGGACATCACCAGAACGCACAACAACCAGAGAACATGACAACCCAGATCACATGACAATATTTAGCACAATAATTCATAACACAAGATGAGCTGGAAAACGAGAGGATCTGGAAAAATGTAATAATTTTGAATGCACAGCAATGTGGATTGCAATTATTAAGAACACCTTACATTCTAGAGCACAAAAGACAGAGAAACAACCAACATTCCATTATACATTTGGGACCCTGCAGTCATGCTTGACCCATGCTTCCTCCAACTTTGTAGGGTCAGACATTGTGGATCGGGATGGTGATGGAGGTCAAAAGATGGTGGTTAGTGACATGCTCAAGGCTGGACTGAACTGCACATCATGCCAGACTGGAAACAACACTGAGGTATTGGTCGTAGTGTTGGTAACGTTGGTTGTAGTGAAGGTTGTGTTGCTATTGTTGATGGTACTATCGATTGTCACAATGTTGATTATTACTGTGGTGATGATCGTGTTCGTATTTTTAATGCTGCTGGTGTTGCTTTTCAGGTGTGCTTGAGGACAGATCTGTCCCCAACGGAAGATAGAGAATCCAGTGAGAGATGTACTGGAGAAAGAACCATTATCAGCAGTAGTAGCAGCAGAAGAGAGAGCAGTGATTGTGAGTATCCTACTCAACATAGCATAAACACCTCCTCCCAACACTGTGTTTGTCATGTGGGTTAATTGACGCTACTTTACCACACTTGTTAGTATGGGATGGTGAGGAGGGATTCGGAACCCATGCACATATCACTCACCACCGGCGTTAGGCTGGGAATATAGCTTAACTCAATGCTGCATCTGGTCACACAACAAGAATATTAATGTCATAACTGTAGTCTCACAAAACTGTGTTAGCCACCAGCCCTTGCCTCGAAAGTATTGGTTATAGGTGGAGCCATTACCACTAACAACTCAACACCTGCAATGTTTGTGGAGTATCCCTCTATAATTGCATGGAGATAACAATGTTGATGTTGTGGTTGATTTTGTAGGTTTGGACTTGCCGCCTGGCCCTACCACGGATGTCGTTGCAGCTGCCGTGTCTGCCCTCAGAGTGTGTCTCAAGCATATGGTGGTGACATGTCATCTACCCTCACCACAGCAGCAGCAACAGCAGCACCAAAAATGTGATAAAAAAATCCATATTGAACACAGTTGTGAGCAATACAAACTGACAAATCAGCATGAGCAGGAAAAACAGCAACAAACAAGTGAAAAACAAAAGCAAGAGAAACAATGCCAAGAGAAACAACGTTTCCAGGAACAAATGCCAACAGAACTGAGACCCCAACAGCAGCAGCAAGACAACGATGATTTTGAGAACAAGGTGTCACCAGAAAACGAAGAGTCGTCAAAGAGACGTGGCCTGTGGGTCACGAAGTGGGTCGATCACTCAAATCGCCTGGGGTTTGGATATAAACTGTGTGATGGCAGCGTTGGAGTCCTGTCAAATGAAGGCAGCCACTTCCGTCTGCTTTCAGATGCTATGTACGTTCATTTTAGTTTCATTTTCATCAGGCTTATTTTTGGCTACTACAGCAGCCCTTGGGGTTTCTTGGATACTAAGATCAGAGGGCAAAATGAGGTGTTATGATTGAAGTATGGCTTGTTTGCTTAAGATAACAATGTAAAAAGTGATTTTAATATTTATGTAAACATTGAATGATAATGTGTATTTGACTTAAACTAAATAGATATTTAAAATTTGAAGATTATTGTATTTTTTTTCCTGTAAAAAATACTGAGCACCGAAATAATAACATGTTTAAGTCTAAGTCAATCAACATTGACAATTAAATAATAAATGACGTGAATGAAAATGTAAATTTCCTTCGAACCTTGCAGAAGCATAGTGTATGGTGTTTTATTTCCTTGCAGTCACATAATTATCAAATGAAAGTAATTCATCAACAATGCGTCATTCACCAAATGCCTAGTGATAATTGTAACTTTTTCTAATGCAGGACTGTGCAGTACCAAGCTGAGATTGGCACACCAACGACTTTTGATCTTTGCTCTCCCCCACGTCACATGACCCGGGTTGTGGCAACTCTGCGATATTTTACTCAATTCATGGATCAGCATCTCCTTGAGGTAAGCGAATATCTGGACAGTTCTAGTCATTAACAGCAGCATCAACATTACCAACATCCATAAAAGCAGTGTAAATTGCCATCAACATCGAAATTGGTGGCCATATAATTGCTGTCAATTACGACTCGATGTTGCTTGATTAAAATACCACTGGTTAGTGTTGCTCTTCCAGCACAAACATTGCCTGCAACCGATACCCACCTTGCCCTGCTCAATGTGTGCTCTCTGAACACAGAAAAAGCCACACTCATCGCTGAGCTTACCTTAGACAACAGTCTGGACCTACTTTGCCTAACAGAGACCTGGCATCATCAAGACGATTTTATCACATTGAATCAGGCTCTACTGCGAGACTTTACATTCCATCAGAAGGCTCGTTCAAATGGCCGTGTGGCGGCCTAGCAGATCTCCACCATGTGTCTGCCTATATCTGACTGATTTCGTCGCCGACCTTCAATTCATTCGAGCAATGTCTGGATTGGAGGTCGGCTTAACCTGTGCAGTTGGTGCTGTTCTACCGCCCACCTGGAGCCTCCACTTCTTTTGTCAATGAATTGTCTGAGCTGCTTTTTAAGATCTGCTCCAGTTCTGAAAGGATCCTGATTCTTGGCGATTCAACATCTATGTTGACTCTATCAAGAGCCCTCTTCCAAGGGATCTCATAGCCACTCTGGCCTCACTTGACTTCATTCAACACGTGACATCTGCCACTCACAACTCCTGAAAATTTTCGAATTAACAAATCCGAGGTCTTCTCTTTAGCTACCAGATCCCGGCCCACAAACTGCTTCCTGGATCCTTTCCCATCCAAAATCATCTGGGCAAATTTCAAATTCCTTGCCACGTTTATCACGAATCTGTTTAATAACTCGCTTCACTCGGGTATCGTTCCCCCACTGTTCAAATGTGTCGCAGTTATTCCCCTGCTTAAAAAAACCCGGCCTCGATTGCAACATCCCTGATAATTATCGCCCCATCTCAAATCTACCATTCATCTCCAAGGTCCTTGAACATGCCGTAGCCGTGCAACTCCAGAAAAACCTTCTTAATAATGACCTCCTTGATCCCTTCCAATCTGGGTTCAGATTCGGCCATAGCACTGAAACTGCTCTGGTAAAAGTAGTTGATGACCTACTCGTCACTGCTGATGAAGGCTTGCCAAGTATTCTTGTCCTCCTAGACCTGAGCGCTGCCTTTGATACCGTTGACCATCTGATCTCACTTGAGCGACTGGAGGGTATAGGGGTCTCTGGCTGTGCCATGCATTGGCTGAGCTCCTAGCTGTCTGACTGGAAGCAGTTTCTTAGCCTCGGAGGACAAAACTCAGAAATTCATCCTGTTTTGTCTGGAGTTCCTCAGGGTTCAGTTCTCGGCCCACTCCTCTTCAGAATCTACCGACAACCTCTTGGCCATATCTTGCACAACCTCAATCTCAGCTACCATTGCTATGCTGATGACATACAAATATATATCCACGCAAAGTCATCCATCACTGCGTTTGGTCTTTACATGTCATCCTCACTGTCAACTGTGAAGGCCTGGCTCAATTCAAACTTTCTAAAACTAAATGGCGACAAAACAGAAGTGTTGCTTGTCGGAACCCCGTGCCAATTCTCCAAGGCTGAACCTATCCAATTGATGCTTGACGACCAGACTATTAAAAGTGCTAAGGCAGTCCGGAGTCTAGGTTTGACTCTTGATTCCTCACTCACCTTCGAGGCACACATCAACAAGATGACGAAGGTAGCCTATTTCCATCTTAGAAATATAGCCAGACTGCACAACATCCTGTTACCTGCTGACGCTGAGAAGCTAATACACATCTTCATCTCACGAATCGATGACTGCCATGCACTGCTCCCTTGCAACCCTGCCTACCTGATCAATCGTCTCCAACGTGTGCAGAATGTGGCTGCTGGAGTCCTCACTCACACACCCATCCATGATCACATATCTCCAGTACTGATGTTTGTCCACTGGTTACCTGCTAAATACAGGATTGAATTCAAGATCCTCCTCACCTACAAGTCTCTCACTAGCGCATCTCTGACATACATACGTGACCTGCTTCAGGCACCCTCAACACAACTTCGATATTCCAATACAGGCTTGCTGCATTTGCCCAGGTCGCACCTCCATTCGATGAATGACAGAGCCTTCTCGCGCTCTCCTCCAAGACTCTGGAATGCCCTTACACTGGAGTTTCGTTCAGCTGAGTCCTTGGGCATCTTCAAATCTCTTCTCAAGACTCACTTGTTCCGTTAAGCTGTCAAGTCCTCTGGCTAGGACTAATGATGCCGCTTAATATTGTCATGCTGGCATGATGGCTGTCTTCCGACCTGCGCCTGCTTGGGAACATTTGTTCTTTCCTCCGGCTTGGACTGTTGATGTGGCTCAGTGGTGCCGTGCCGGGATGTTGGCTCTTCCAACTTGCGCCTGCTCGGGAACATTTGTTCCTTTGTTGTTTGTTGAAGAATGATTTTTTTTGTGCTGACTTTATGTCCTATAATTTATCGCTACTGTTTGGACTTTCAGTTGAACTGCTCTGATGTTGTTGCTGATATGGCGTTCTCTCGACAGCTCGGATTTGTAAAAAAGAAATGTTGATTTTACGTTCTCTGTCTTTGTTGTTGACGTGTCGTTCTTTCCGCAGCTCTGTGCAGCGCGTTGTGACCCTCGGGTGAAAAGTGCTCTATAAATGCAATTATTATCATGAATGCTTTCTGTGATTGGTCAGGGAGTGGACGCTGCCAGCCAACTGGTGGAGAGAAAGAACGAAGAGGCCATATTCTTGGTGCAGTGGGTGAAGACGGACCGCGCCATTCTGATGCTGTTCAGCAACAACACCGTGCAGGTGCAAATCGTACAATTATGAGAAGTTCTTATTGGATTATTTTGGGAAATATCAAAGAAATAAAATGCGTGCCATAAACCCCCTCCACCCAATGCAGCCAGTTAATAAAATGATCACATGCACAAATTTGCCAATTTATTATTACCACTGTGGGCGGCACGGTGACCTAGTGGGTAGCGCTGTCACCTCACAGCAAGAAGAACCCGGCTTCGAATCTCAGCCTGGGTACCTTTCTGTGGAGTTTGCATGTTTTCCGTGTCCACGTGGGTTTTCGCCAGGCACTCCGGTTTCCTCCCACAGTCCAAAAAACATGCTGCTGCATAGGTTAATTGGTTTGCAGACTAAAATTCCCTCAGTGCCCAATGATGGACTGGCGTCCCATCGTAGGTATATCCCTGCCTTGCACCCTGTGTCTGCCGGGATAGGCTCCGACTCACTGCGACCCTGTATAGGACTAAGCGGTTTCTGACAATGAGATGAGATTATTTTTACCATAGGTATGTCTTGGGACATTTTGCTGATAGTTACAACCAGCTTCATCAGGCCAAAATTGTGAAAATGTACTTGATCAAATTAACGTTGAGTTATACATTCTTAGTGTGCAATTTTTTTTTCTTCCCAATTTAGCTTCCCTATAATTTTTATTCTCAATTTGGAACTGTTTGTGATTGGATAACACGTCTGTCCTATTCACTGTTGCAACCTTGATATATTTATTTGAACAAGTTGATAATTTTTGACAGTTTTGGTGATTCATCGATGAATGTGTGCGTGTTTGATTTGATCATTTATGTTGCACGTAAATTGCAATCTGTCAAATTGAAACTGTAGAGATATAAACATTTTAGAAATGAGACTGGATGAGAAACAATGCAAACAAGACTGTCAAATAATGTTAGTTCGTTCAACTTTTAACATTTCCACTTTGAATTTTCAAACTATTCAACATTTAAAGAATGAACTTCTTCTTTCCTTTCGTGCCAATCAACATTAACATAAAATTTGCAGAGTATTTGCATATGTGGAAAGCGCACATCTTGTCTCATTCACCTAAGCCCTGACTTCTCGACTGCTTTCTTAACCCTTGGTGTTGTGTTCCCTTTCAGGTGAACTTCTACCGCGACCATACTAAGGTGGTTGTGTTCGGAGAGAGTAAGGGAGAAGGGAAACGCATCACGTTTGTGAACGACCGTCGCGAGGCATTCGATTACAGTGTGCAGCAGTTGGGAGACTCCCCTCATCGCACTTTCATCCGAACGAGGCTTGCTTATGCACTCGGGCTCCTGATAACACAGGAGCAACAGCAGGAGAAACCGCAGTAACATCAAAAGCATCATCGGTGGTGGTGATGTTATTAACAGCTGCACCAGTGGAAGCCGTAGTAGCAACGTCATAATCACCATCATCATCCTTTATCAGCAGCATCATAGGTGTCATCAGCTGCTTTATTGCTATCTTCATCATTAGCAGCAGCACTGGCTGCATGTTCATTATTAATCTTTTCATTATTATCAATAGCAATAGCATAGTCAACAGTAGCCTTGGCATATTATTAACAGCAGAATCATAACAACAATACAATAGTAAACAGCAGTATCGTTTGCCTGTTTAAAAAATATATGTGTTTCTTCCCTCTGACATAGCGCATGTGAATCTTTTGGGAAAGGGAGACCACCAAGGCTCAAACGTTAAACTCAGGACCTTGGTAGTTATAATCACGATTCTATGTGGCCATTGTTAACCTGACACCATCAGGCTACGATCCCCCTTGAGTCTGTCAGCTCTAGGGCTGGAACTCAGATTTTCAATGGTGATGGCCCAATGTTCAACATGACCCCTTAGACACCTATAACTGAGCCTTAAGTTTGGTATAGTAATTCAAAAATAATAAAAACAATGCGCTTTATTTATTACATTAAATATATTATTTAAGGACTAGTATTATTCACCTCGTAGTTGTGTCCCTAGGTGGTGTATCTTGTGCTGTCCAACATTGGTTTGATGTTTCATTATACGTTTTCTAAAGTTTAGACCAGTATGCATTAAGTTATTATTTTATGTAAACAATTCGTATAATTCGTCATTCCACTACTAGATGAAGCTCCCCCTCCCCCCTCATTCCATGTGTGCTGCAGGGGTTGTTTGACCACACTTCACTGTTTGATAAGGTAGGGGAGGGGGCAGGACCTACAGATATTTTTGGCCACTGGAGTTAACTGCTGTCAGGTTCATTAATGGGTGTACCACTGCTCAATCCCTCGGCCGCATAACATTTTATTCAGGTCCATTGAAGGCTACTCTGCAAAGTGGCGCTGCAGTTACGCAATCAAGAGCGTTGCATTTTTTATCACATTGACGTCATTACAGCATTTCCGGACTGTCCTTTCTCATTATACAAGCTTAAAACTTGTTGGACAGCCTGGTACATAGAGTTTGTGTAGTTACTGCAGACAAACCATTTCATTTATTTTTGGTTGGGTCTCTCTAAATTAAATTTATGTTTTAAGTTATTTGACCTATTTAAGGACATTGGAATAAGACCGCTGAGTAAAGTGTGTATGCATATTTAAAAGTCTTTTTTGAGTCAAAGTTTGAGTCTGTTTAAAGGCTTTTGGGGTGGTGTCATTATGCATGTAACATATTGCAAAAGTTTTCATGGATTCATTTAAGTTATGCAAGCAATATGTTGTAATTTGGTTAATTAGAAAACTATAAACGATATTGAAACACAAGTATAAAAAAAGTAATGTGCTTCATTACATCGTGAGTTTTGCACACTTTGTGCTCATCCCATTGGTGGCCGTGTAGTGGAAATTCCACATTACTATATTGGGAACCAGTCTGTCCCCAGGAACCACGATTGCATACCGAGTGTGTGGGTGATTAGCCGAGTCATTCTGACTCGAGTATTGAACTTATACATTGTCTAAAACAGTGACCCTTTGCCAATAGATGTGATGACTATTTATTTCGTGAAATAATGCAATTTCTAATTTTTATTTAATATTTAATTCGTCAGCACCTAAACTGTTTTCGCGTTTAATATTTTAGGTGGAATTTGTCCAAAATTTATATAACTTTTAAAAGTGTCTTTTTTTTGCCAATTTTGAATTACAACGTTGACTTAAAGTTTAGCACTAAAAGCGTACTACGTTTTTTTACATAACTTATTCATGCATTAAACTGTGTAATTTGTGATTTTTATCGAAAAATAAAGGTGCATTTTGCGTACTTTGTAAAGCCTATGTATGTGCATGTGCGTGCCTGTATGTGAATGCTGTGTGGTCTAGGTTTTTGCTTTTAAGATGAAGCAGCAGGGAATGGCTCTCAATAGAATACTGGGGTGTCTGGCAGTGAGGTCTGGGAAGCCACGATTCCCAGGATGTTGTGAACTCGTTTCCTGAGCAACAGGGGGTGGGTAGTGAGTGCCTCTGCCTTCTTAGACGATGAACGTCTGTGGGGAGACGCAGCAAGGCTAATGATCCAAATTCCTGTACCAGGTGTTGGCTAAAGTCGCCATTTAAACTTCACTTATGTGACGTTAATGCCTAAGTGGACTCGTTATTAATCATTTTGGTCGAAGTGACTGCAGGGTGTGGTGGTTACCATTGCCCAACTGAAGAACATGGAAGGATGCAGGCTAAGCCACTGAGCCAGTTCCATTCTGTGAGCTCTGGCAGTTGCTACTAACAGATCCAAACATGCACACAACATCCGTGAATGACACATTCCAAGGTGAAAAGACGTGAATGGCTTCTAACACTGCCGCCTTTCGCAATTCTAAGTTCAAAGAGGCAGAGGTCTGCCGTAGGCGCTGCTCTGTGCTTGCTTCAGTGTAGAAGTGGGGATTGTGTGCAGTCAAATATAACTTTCTCTGCAATCATCTCTTAATGAGTATTAGCTTATTTTCTCATGATAAAATGAAGCTTATACAGTAATATTTTAACAAAAAAATCAACCAAGGTACTTTAGCCTTAACAAATGATAAACTAACCACAACTGTTAAGATAATGAAATATGTGATTTAAACCTACAACCTGATCCCCGAGTCCCTGGTTTGTTTGGGCAATGGTAGCTTTTACCATATAAACAGAAAACTTTACGTAAGAGTTTAAATTAGTCATTCTCTACATTGCTGGAAGAAGGCCTCCACATCCGTACCAGCCCTTATGGTCCTGTGATACCACAATTCACCTCACTGTTGCATCCTGTGGTTATCTTGGGCACATTTATTCCTCTCGCTGCAAGAAGAATAGATTGGCGACATTAAGAAATGTCACAATTACAACCGCCACTTGCCGAGTCCCGCCAAAAACTGATTTCTTATTCATGAATTGCACATTCCACGCTCCCTGTGGTCTTTTTAGTTTGTATGGCATTCCAAACGGGGGTATTGGTGGCAATGCCGCTTCACAACAAGAACCTAAATTTGCCTGTTTTCCCCATCTATGGGTTTTTGCAAGGCTCCAGTTTCCTGCCACATTCCAAAGACATGCTACCCAGGTTAATAGGCCTACTCACTACATTTCCATCGGTACCCTGACACATTGGCGTGCCATCTTGGGTATAGCACTGCCTGTTAAGGGCACAGCAGTGTGGTGGGGTTCTGTTAGGAAAAATATTAATGCAGCTCAGTTTATTATAAGTTAACTTTTGCTGAGTCGTAGTTATTTGCTTCACTAAGACGCACTGATCGGCGTGAATTATGGCTAAATATTCCTCACCACTCATGGTGTGGAAAGGCCCTCATATAGCAATAAACTGACGAGCTATTACATGTACATGGGTTCTTTGGGCGTTGAATATTAAGTGGTGTATACATTGAACCATTTGAATTTCAAGGCATACCTTCTGCGTGAAAATTGATCAAATTGCTGTGGTGAACCGTTAAATTCCTACAATGCATCAAGTTCAATCAAGTCTGAATTTGAAGTCAGTGGTTTGATTCACGCTTGAAGACATTCCTGGGACTAAACAGACGAGTAACATTAGAAACACACCACCATCTGGTCTTGCAGTTGCAGTTAAAGGACATTCATATGTTTGCCAGCAATGAATAGTTTAGTTTTATGTGAACTTGAAACTGACGAATAACGATGTGAACACATTTTTACTCAACCTACTGGCAGGTAATAGTTGCAAAGATTTTATCAAATAAAGCAAATCCCAAAATCCAGCTCAAAGCATAT
This sequence comes from Mordacia mordax, assembly GCA_036362905.1. Taxonomy (NCBI): domain Eukaryota; kingdom Metazoa; phylum Chordata; class Hyperoartia; order Petromyzontiformes; family Petromyzontidae; genus Mordacia; species Mordacia mordax. The sequence goes on from JAZEWT010000001.1 coordinate 23,131,626, forward strand.
GCACTGAAGCGGGAAATCTCTAAGGATAGGCATGCGTCAGGTCACCAATAATTTCATGGCCTTTCATCGGTTGACAGCCTTTGCGACATGACCAGCCTACAATATGGCATATAATATATTGTATGTCATTTATTAAATGTTTTTAGTTTAATTTTTACTCTGGTCGTCACATGACACCTCTGCACTGGCTTTCGTAACAACTGCAAGCTGTTCTTTCGGCGAAGCTGATCACATCACTGCCATCTAGCGGTTAGCATGCATTTGATTTAGGCTGCTGCCATAAAGACCACTTCTGGCAAATACAGCGCCTTCTAACAGCACTGACAAACTCGACTCTGACAAGATCCAAAATGTCTGAACCTGTCCTTAAGAGTTTTACTGCAGCAACATACGTTGCTGGTTAACATGAGTTTTGATATCCAGGCTCAACATATTAAGTTAATGTGAAGACATGGAACCAAGGTTGATTTGTTAATTTTATTTCTGTGGCAAATCATAAAATCACTGTGATTTGCAAGCAGTTAAAACTAGTGAACATTACTAAGTGAACGTGTTAGCCACCGAACATCCACATCAAATAACACACAGGTGATAATGTACCTCAATTATTGACACGCTTGCCTAAGTAAAGCCTTCAAAACACAGCCGAGCAAATGGGAATATTTCATGGCTGACAGATTATAAGGTCCACATTGTACACGATCTTACATTTAGTCCATGGGTAATCCTTGTATATTCATTTTGTGCAAGTAGTGTGAAAACGATATTCCTCATCCGTAGATTTACAGAAGCATTGCATTCATACCTCAGACTTTTGAATAAAATGGAAAATTTCGTTCATGGTTTTATTGATGTCAAGGTTTGTGATGGAGCCAGCAAGTTTTTAAAATGTGAACAGTGTAAACTGCTCAGAGTAGAGGCTTCAGCCCAAGTTGAACTGTGGTGTGTGCTTCAGTAGTAGGGTCTTCTTGGGTTGTTCTGCAACATTAACAAAATGTCATTAACAAGCAAAGCAAGCATTCCAATGTAACAATTCATATTACGTGCTCCATTGAGCAATGTGGTGCCTGAACCAAAGGCTAACATCTCACATTGCCTAGATGAGAAGTCGATAAACTAAAAGCACAAGTTGATTAAACATAACCAAGGACTTTTTACCATTATGAATGAGCACTATTTAAAAAGAAAAATGTCCGACATCCCACATGAAGAACATTGCCGATAGTCTTGAAACTCGGTGAGCCTTTCGTGTATTTAAAAATTCCCATCTATGTATTCATGCAAAAGCCAATACCGCATTTTGGAAAGTATAAGCGGTTCCGCTATGTATATTCCAGCTTCCTCTATTAGTGTGTGGGATGTTTACTGATGGATTAAGTCACAAAGCTATGCACACCACCCAATTCTCATATCACCAGAAAGACGCTTTTATATTTAGATTGTGATGACAAAATGCCAATGCATTTTTCGGCGAGTGCAATTGAAAGGGTGAGTGGCATGCGTGTATACCAGGGGGTTGGGCCGAAAGCGGTAAGCTAGCATCATGCGCTTTCGGAAGGCGTCGTATTCATCATCACTCTTGCTGAGCTCGGCTGGGCGATCGATCCCAAACCCTGCTTTATCGATGGCAACTGTGCCCCTACGAAGAGGGAGCAAAACCCAGCATTGCACCATATTCAGATGTGGAACATTTTGACAAATCACTGTTGCATAAACCACATGATCGGGCTCATTACCCACACGCCAATCAATTTAATTAGTTAATTGTGCTAGGCCCAACAACGTGAAGCCACTGCCATTTGACATTAAAGAAAATGTTTTTTGTTTGGCACTGTTCATAATGCTCAACTTGAAAGATTTATTGATTAAACTATTAAAACTATTTTCTTCACATATTTTATTGAAATGCTAAATATCTGACACCGAATAAAAAAAAAATGCTCTTCATAGCATTTTAAAATTGTCAGATTTTTTTCAGTTTTGATGTGATCAGTCTCAGCTTCCCCCACCCTTACTTGTTGACCGGCGTTTTGATGCCCTTCCCCTCTGTGCCCAGACCATCGCCTTCTTTCCATCCCATCTTCATGAGCATCTGGAAGCCGAGGTTCTCCACCGTCAGCTTGAACTCCTTGTAGTCGGAGTAATCTGGATCACGGCCCTCCTGCACAGTGAAGCACCATATATATGCCTGTGCAAACCTTCCAGAGCACCTTACACCATATCATGGACACCTACACAACTGGCCAGATACATGCCGCGTGGGCGTAATGGCGCATTGTGGACCCAAGGGTTGGTGGACCATGTGGATTTGGAACATTTTCAAAGCTGCTGAGCTCAGAGGGAGCCAGGATATGGCAGTAGAACGAGTGGGTTTGTGACCTTTGAGTGTTACATACTTAGGATGCTTGGGGATATTCCCCTGTACATTTTTTAAAAATGCCAAATGTATCAAAGCAGAAGACTCCTGAAAAAAATGTCTTGAGATTCTGCCATTAAATAGGTTTGTACACATTTTGTTTTTAACTTTAAAAGCTACTGTAACTTGTGTTAATACTAAAAACACAAATATCCATTTCTTCAAATGTGGCAAATTAGTTTGAATATGTAATGGTAAAACAACTTTGAAGGAAGAAGCAACTTTATGTTAGATTGCACGAATCCTGCAGTTGTTACACAATTAATATAACTGCATGCAAAATACTTTAACGAGAATTTTGTTTTACCTTAAGGGCTTTAAACGTCTCCATAAATTTGTCCAACTCGTCTGGTGGCAGGAAGTCCCCAATGAAATGCTTCCCACGGTTCATGTCAGTCAGTTTCTCAGCCCACTCTGTGGGTGAGAATACAATTAATTATGTGACAAACACAGAATAGATATAGCCTGGTGGTGTTGTGGGTGATCAATGTAGTATGTGGAGTATGAAGTGTAGCGTGGAGTGTAGTGGACTTGCCGATGACTGGTGCCAGCGGTGTAATTTCGACCTTTGTTGAAGAGGTTTGTGACACGCTACTGAGAAGTTGGAGGCCGTCACCCTCGAACAATAGAGGGGGGGAGGAGCGATGCTCACAGCTCACAACTGCGAGAAGAGTGCTGGGCAGGTAAAACTCGGCGAGTTCATGCAGTGGGGAGCATTGGTGGTGCCTAAGCTAGTCATCTCAGTCAGTCTGCACATGGCATCTGGGTGTGTCCTGTAATCTCGTCAGCAAGCCTTCGACACTTCACATGGCCTTAAAGTGCACCTGGCAAAAATGCTGTGGGAATGTCACCGACACCTAGTGGCGGATGTTGCTGTTATGGAGTGTAGTAATAGTTGCTTGCTAACTATACTTGTTCCAGAAGTTTGTTGAGGCTATCTTTGTCTTTGGAGTATGGTCAAGTAGGACCCACATGGTGTGCTGAAGCCCTTTTAGCAATGGACTGAGAAAGGGATGTTACATGTAGATGCCAAATTGTTATTCATTTAAGCCAAGAAAAATCCAATGAAGATATGAGGAAAGAAGTAGCTAGAAGCCACCTAGAAGACTTTTTTTTAACACCAGTAAATGGCAGAGGGAAGAATATGAGTGATACATTTTATATCAAGAGATCAATTTAAAGCTCATCCTTTAAAAGGGGCAATAACATGGATAAGTTCTCGACACTACTTAACATAGGGGTATGTCAAACATGTGGCCAACAGCTCACAAGGCTCCAACCTGACTCATGGGGAAGTTTTGTGCAACCCTTGGCTATGGGCCAAGTACTGTGAACAGATGACCCCGAGGTGTGGCCGATGGGTATATATATGATGACATTAACAGCCTGCATACTACCAACAATGTATGTTAATACATCACTGATCTGAACGACTCACAGGCGAAAAGGGGCTTCAATGGCCATGCCGGTTATAACGGTGGCATTTTGAGTTACGGGTAGGAATTATTAATCCCACAAATCTTATAAATGCCTTAGTTTAGCATATATTGCATTGTCAAACCAATTGTTGGATGTATGTACTGAATACGCTGGGAGCGGTTGCTTAACGATTAGCATAATGGGCCAAAAAAACCTGACGACCCGAGTTCAATTCCCGCTCACGGCCAACACCGGTGACGATTTTCTGAATTGGTCCTTGGCTTCCCCTAGGTCGACTCAGCCTTAAATGACTATCCAGTGCAGTATGTAAATAATGCCACTAGACAAATGTGGCTGGGCGTGGTGATGGTCACCCACCCCTTGGTGCACTGGGTCGACCTTAATAGGTGTTTGTTAACAGCACTTGACCCTACAGCCCAGTAAGGTTATACGGGGAATCTGTCTTTGTATAGGGCATCCTCAATCTGCCATTAATTAGGGTTTGTTGACCATACTTGACCACTTGTTCAGTGCATATTACTAAAGGTTGGGAATATAGACGTATGGAACAATGTAGTTTGCTGCACTATATTTTGCAGCCCACAAAACCTTCAACACCTCTTCATGATGGCTGTCGATTCAAGAATTAACCAGGCTTTAAAAGCCTTCTTAGCTGCATCGATCTGACAAAAGTGGGCACATTTCAGGTGATGTGGTTATAGGCAGGGTTGAAATTAACATACCAGTAAGGTCAAATCGCAATCCCTTTCCACCTATACTGTACACTTCCATCACTTTCAGGTACACCGTACTAAACCGTTATTAACATATACACTCTTGTCATAATAAATCCACCTTTGTTTTTATAACTATTATAATAAAGGCACAATCATCACGAGACTGCACATGCAAAAGCTTGACGCTGCAGCAAAGCAAGCGGACGCGACGTAAACGGAGCAGGACCTCGTGTCTTCTCCATCTCCATCTGGCGGAGGCGGTGCTCCCAGGTGCCGGCCTCGTCGTCGATCTCCTCGTCGCTGTCATATTCGTGCTGGTTCTTCTTGATTGCGGCCGCCCACATCGTCTCGATTTCTGCCATCGCGCGCTTGTGTGCAATGATCATGTCGTACATCTGCTGCATCTGCTCACCGGTAAAAAAAACACAATGCATGGGCACCTGGGTCAGAGGCATAAAACTCTGTTATGTAATACGTGGTAAGCAGTAAAAGGTGAAGGCCTATGATTGCTCGCTCGTGCCACTGCTTGTAGAGCAGCCTATCTCCTTTAGAAGGGGTTCTCTAGGGGACTCCTCCCACCCCTCAGGGCATTTTGGCTAACTCTTTATAGCCGGCCAGATGTCTTGAAGGGATGGAAGTGCTTACATTATACCCAATCACAAGCAACCTGCAGTTCGACTGTTGTTGTTATAAATAACTAGTAGCCCTTTCTTCATCCGTAAATTAAAAATCTCCCCACACAGTGTCGATATGCCAGTTATTTGACCATGCTTCACCACTCTGGCCGGTGTAGGTTAGTGAAGGGTGGCAATCCGGACCAATTCAGATACCACTTGACACTGTCACTGATCGTAGCCAGAAATAATACTTAGATCACTGGCTTTAGAGTGCCAACCAGACCTCTGTTCTACCACACTTTGTTCTGTATGCCTCTGCATTTCTCTACAAACTATAGCCTACTTGCAACTATTCTATGCTGTACTGCAAATGCTGAAGGATTAGTATCAGGTCCTGAATGTCGTCTACAGCAGCAGGCAATTTCACCCCCATGATCTGACCTATCACATCCCATGTTTTGCATTCTATTACCGTTTTAATTATTCATGCCCTTTACAACCTATGTATATATATATATATTTCCCTGCATCCTCATGAATAAGAGGGATTTTACCGTGCAAGTGAAACAAGAATTTCATGTCCCCCTTGTTGAAATATCAAAACCACGCCCAAAAAGTGATGTTTCAACTACTTTATTTTTACTGTGGAACAGGACTGTCTGTTCATTTATCATTACGGGGGAACATTCACCACAGCCAAATGAGTTTCCCATTTTTTTTCCCAATTACAGTACTTGCCAAAATAGGTACTTTACCTGATATGCATTATGAAACCCTTGAGTTGAAACTTAATAATTTCCAATATTTAAAGGTACATAACTAAGTTATATTCAAGAACACCTTTACAAACCTCCTGTTGTTCTTTCAGCTGTTTTTTCTGATCATCAGAGAGCTCAGTGACTCCGACCAGTCCTGCTGGCTTTCCTTTAGCATAACCAAGGTCCTTTAGGTCCAATCCTGTAAAATCGACAATGCCCATTAACACCAGCACAACAATACAACATGGTCGTCCATCCAGAGAAAGCAAATTGCAATTCAGTATAGAACATTCACAACATTTGAAACAACTTGTAACACCACGCAGAAGCTGACATTGTGATTGACTTTATATCGTGGACAGGATTGTGCAAGGGTTGTATGAGGTTCAGGTCACTCACCTGCACCCTCATTATCTTCCTCTGTGAAGTGGCGGACTGCTGCCCTCTCCTCAGTCTCCTGTGGACCCCATCGGCTCTTCCTCCTCCTCTTGAGCCCTTCCTGTGGCTGACCACTTGAATCCTGGTTTGCTGTTTTGTGTGATTGTTTTCAAAATTCCAGTTTAACATTTTCCATTTTTTTTGTACTTTCTAAAAATTGCATGCTGAATGAGTGACAGCACATGGCAAGGTCATGTATCCTGAACCATTACTACTAGAAGTGCAATTGTCACTTGGAAATAATTCCAATTAATTTGACACAAAGAACAATATCTAAAATATGTATGATTGCTACCTCTGTAATACAACAAATTGGATATATGGAAAAAATGTAATAATGTAGGTTTTCACAACTCGATGCATGATGATTGCTTCGAAAAGCTGTTCTCTCGGGACAGCCGCGTCGATCGCTTCCTCTCCTCTCCTCGCGACGTTTCGCCTCACACGTTAGAGGCATCCTCAGGCGCGGTATGTGTGTGTAGTGCCTGTCGCTCCTATATATATGGGTACTATGTATGTGTCGAGTCATCTTTTGTTGTGTGAGGTCTACATCTGAATCACATTAACACTAATCTCCTTATCTTACTCACAGTTCCGGGGTGTGAATAAGATAAGGAGATTAGTGTCAACAACAACATCAGGATATAATGATGTAGGTTTTCACGGCTCGATGCATGATGATTGCTTCGAAAAGCTGCTCTCTCGGGACAGCCGCGTCGATGGCTCTCTCTCCTCTCCTCGCGACGTTTCGCCTCACACGTTGGAGGCATCCTCAGGCCATCGACGCGGCTGTCCCGAGAGAGCAGCTTTTCGAAGCAATCATCAACATCAGGATAGTTTAACTGAAAATCAAAATATCAGCATTACATTGTAGGATATAACATAAGCTAGGACAAATAAAATTGTTATACTATTTTAAATTATTTATTTTTTGATGAAGCCATTGGTGACAATGTTGAGATTATCAACTCACTGTAACAATCTTATTTTAATCTCAAGCTCAGGAATCATATCTACGAACTTATTGGTGGCAGTTTAGCTTCTATGAAATGCGTGAGTATTGTGAGACATTTTACTTTTACCAGCAGCTGTAATATCAAAATGTTTTAGACACCTAGCCACACAGTTAAATATACTAGGTGAGAAATAAAGCATAAAAACGTTATTGTTGCTGATTTTCCGTTCTAATGTCGCTGTTGCTGACATGCCATTCATTCTGCAGCTCTGTGCAGTGCTTTGTGACCCTCGGGTAAAACGCGCTCTATAAATGCAACTATTATTATTATAACATAGAAGTTAATTCTTAATGCGTCACATACGATACCTGACTGAAGCATGTGAGAGTCAAAGCCTGCCGCAGTGAAGGCTGGGATGGGTTGCTTTGTCCGATTTGCCATGGCTCTTGTGTATTCCATCACTTTATGCTTGAAGTATTTGTAGGCTCCGCTATTCTGATCATAGAGGAACCTGTAAGGGTAATTTGTTGAAAAATATATAACATCGCAATGCCTTTTCATCATTCATTCTGTTAATACTTACAGAGATCAAGTGATCAACCATTTTCATTTTTATCAAATAAATATATCGTGGTTCTTCCTCTGGATGTCTATAACAGCAGATGGACAGGGCACTACTGTGATGCAGACACTGGGAGTAGACACCACAGACACATTTAATAGATGTGTTGAATATATACATACAATCCAAACATATCTGTGCATCAAAATAGATTGATAACCACCACTTTTAACTATATTCATGCAGGATTTATCATGTAAACAATAATTTCATAGATTGCACTTTACCCATTGAGAAAACGCTATGACTGGATATATACTACAATTTAATTGTTATGATGTAGGTTTTCACGGCTTGATGCATGATGATTGCTTCGAAAAGCTGCTCTCAGGACAGTCGCGTCGATGGCTTTCTCTCCTCTCCTCGCGACGTTTCGCCTCACACGTTAGAGGCATCCTCAGGCGGAGTATGTGTGTGTAGTGCCTGTTGCTCTTATATATATGTGGGTACTATGTATGTATCGAGTCATTTTTGTTGTATGGTGTCAACATCTGAATCACATTAACACTATTCTCCTTGTCCTATTCACAGCCCGGAACTGCGATAACCCCTCCTGCTTTGTCTGTGGCTAGTCCCCTAATTTGCATCTCATGAAAGAACCTCCCACACACCTTGTGATCCCCCTCTGATGTCCATGACTGGCCTCCAGGTTTGGCTAAGCTTTATAATCATTTCCTGTTTGCGGATCATTGTCTTTTTTGTCTTGTGAATCTCAATTGCTTCATGAATTAATCTTGGACCTTTATGGCGGATGGTCGATAGTACTCGTATTTTATCAAAATCGATTCTATGTTGTTTATCTACACTATGTGCTGCTGTTGCTGATTTATCCGTGTGCCGCAAACGTACTGCTGCCTCGTGTTCTCTTTTTCTTGTGGCTATGTTCTTCCTGTTTGTCCTATGTATACTTCCTCAGTTGCTGCAATGAATGCAATATACGCCTTCTGTCTATAACGGTAGTCGTTTTTTAGGTGATTTGAGGATGCCTCTAACGTGAGGCGAAACGTCGCGAGGAGAGGAGAGGAAGCGAACGCCACGGCTGTCCCGAGAGAGCAGCTTTTCGAAGCAATCATCAATTTAATTGTTATAATTTGGAGTCACTAATGCATTTTAGAATGGATTTTTTTGTCCTGTTTGTACTATTGCCTTTGGTTTGTTTCAGTCTACTAACAAAGGTATTGGGAGTATAAATCCTATTTTAAGAAAATGAATGTTGCATGAAAAGTGTAGTCATATTCAGAATACAAAAAGCTACATTTTCATGTTCATATGCAGCATGTCTGCAACACTAATCTTTTTAAAGAGTACATTATAATCCAGCGTAATGTGTTGTCAAAGAGTCTAAAGAATGAGAGTATAAGCGAGTGAGCGGATGGTGAGCGGACTCACCAGAAGGCAGGATTGTCACGATTGCCCTCGGCGGCAATCACCTCCATCTCGGGGCCCCCCTCGGCCACAAAACGAGCCAGCTTCTCAGCCACGTCCCGTGTCTCGCTTTCCTCTGGGGGGCAGACTTTAAGCAGCCTGTCAGTACGCGCTGGTCAGCAGACGCCATTGCTCGACACGTGTTTGTGGTGCTGCTGGGAAAATCACCAGGTTTGTCAGCGTCGCTGATGTTGCTGCCACTTCTGCCACCGCTGCTGCCACCTTCGTTGTTGTCATCCTCATCATCCGGCTGCTGGAAGGCACTGGGCCTGGTTGACAGCGCTGGCTTGGTGATGGGCGGAGTGCTGCGCTTCATCTGCTTAAGCATGCTGCCGATGGAGTTTGCGGCCACCGCTGTCCTCTTGCCAATCACCACGGGACTTTTGCCGCTGCTGCAAAGAAATCAAGAGGTACCGCTTTATGTTTTCATGGTTGTGCCGATGTTTTAGTCAGTCTGTATTGTGTCATTTGGTATGGAACGCATGACCATGTATAGGCAGATCATCTTGGCAACTATAGCATTATCATATCGACAAATTTGAAGTTTATGATACAAACACAGGATTACATAAAATATGCATGTGGCACTTGCAGAATGGATGAGATGTGGGGTCATGTTGTAATGACATAGTACATTGGGACCAAGACTTTTGACTAGTAGGTACAGAGGATTAGCTCACATTTTTAATTATAGGTACCTACAATAGTTAAATGTTTCAGTTTTGAAAAGTTGTGGTCCAGTCTTACCTCGTAAGGCTCTGGATGTGTTCATTGGATGATGCAGTCATGCTTGTGATGTTACTGACTGTTGCAGCATTACTGCTCGCTGTACAATACACACACCAATATTAGTACTTAAACTCATTTTACCATGTTAGTCGTCTTTAGTGTGCAGCACCTACACTGGAATTGTTTGCGAAACAAATCAGACACTTCAAAGTTGAAATGTTAATGTTTTTATTCACCACTATGACAGAACATTACTAAAACGTTCCCATGAAGATTCGCCATCCAGACAAAAACGCTATTGCTATGAAATGCTACGCACGTGTCTTCTTCTGTTGCATGCTCATAAACTGCTGAAGAAAACTTCCATCGTTGGCAAATTTGTTGGGGACACTGGTGGCAGGCTTCGGGCTACAGAGAAGCACAGACACACACACACAATAAAACAATTACAACACTTTATATTGATGTTGGCTTTCAAGGCTCGATGTATGTGAATTGCTCTTAAAAGCTGCTCTTTTTGAATAGCAATGTTAAGGGTACTTCCTCTCTTTATCACAATGTTTCAGAGGGAGGTGAAACATCTGACGAGGCAAAACGTGACGATGGAGAGAAGAGGAGTGATAACACAGCTAGCCCAAAAGAGCAGCTTGTGCCGTTTTTCATAATGTTATTAGAATAAAATTTGCGGCCTGTTATATGCACGCATATTGCATATCAGCATATTAATTACAATTTTGATGATTGCTTCGAAAAGCTGCTCTCTCGGGACAGCCGATGGCGCGGCTGTCCTGAGAGAGCAGCTTTTCGAAGCAATCATCATGCATCGAGCCGTGAAAACCTACATCATTACAATTACAATTTTGCCAATTATTTTTCCTTTTCTGTTTACAGTCCTGAGACAGTGGTGAATTATGGTGAGGACAATCGCACCAAGCAAAAGCTACTGTCGATTCACAAGTTACGTTGACAGTTGACAGCTGTCAACGTAACTTGTAAGTTACAATTGTAAGTTACAAGTTACGTTGACAGTAACTTTAAGATTAAAAACGATTGTGGACCCTCAACCATAATATGAACTCGTAACCTTATAACGCAGTGCAGTGGGCCCAGCCCCGTGGGGCTGTATGAATATCAATGAAGCTTGTGTCTGTTTCGCGGTTACATACTCAGGTGTGAGCAAGCAGGGCTTCGCCTGCTGCTGTGTTTTCTGCGCAGCCATCTTTGCCTCAATCTCCTTCTTCTTCTGCTCGATGAGCAGCTCCTGCTGTGTCATGTTCATGAACTTGCTCTGCCGACCGAAGCCAGGGTTCTGCTGATTCTTTCCCCATCCCGACATCTTTGCCCTGCTACGGGAGACACGTGCTTTCTGAGACGTGGTTTGGTGTTCACTGGCAATGCCCAAAGTTCATACATGGAGATTATCGTGGCATGATTATTCCTATGGGTCATGTTTCTGATGTTGGATGCCCAGTCTAAACTAACGAACCGAACAGGATCCGTATGGTGCAATTTTTCAGGTCTCAAAGCTGCGGAATTAATATGCATCCCAAAATGCTCCCTGTGCTGGTCTTTACGGCGGTTTGTGGCCACCTAGGCCAGATCTGTGCTGACCGTCAGATGGCGATGTACATTCTATTGTGGGCTGGTGGTTGCCTCACAAAGGCTGTCAACCAATGAAGCCAGGAAATTATCGGTGACTTGACGCATGCCAAGCCCTGTTATATATCTCTGATCACTAGAGCGCACCTAACAGTTTAGAAGACACAGCCCCAAATTGTGGTTGAAAAAAAAACTGTGTCTTATTACAAATCAATAGATTAAGCAAATGTATAAAATACGTTT
>JAZEWT010000001.1:23143715-23154149 GCA_036362905.1 Mordacia mordax
GCACTCCGGTTTCCTCCCACAGTCCAAAAAGCATGCTCCTACATAGGTTAATTGGCTCGCAGGCTAAATTGCCCCGCAGTGCCCGGCGATGTACTGGCGTCCCATCGTCGGTCTGCCGGGATAGGCTCCGGCTTCACCGTGACCCTGTATAGGACTAAGCGTTTTCAGACAATGAGATGAGACGTTTCAATCCACCAACCAAGCCAACATTATCGAGCATTTGAGCACCAAAACTCCAAACCATTTTCAGCCTTCTGTGTCTCATCAAAGTCAGATTTGTTAAACAAATACCGTCAGACTACCAAATGGCATTCAGCAGTACTTACTTAAAATCATGCAGCTCTGTACAATATAACAAGGGACGCGCTCCAAGTGTGCTTGCTTGATCAAATGCTGCTCTCTACGGGACAGACTAGAACGACAGGAAACGCAATGCCCAACTACTATAATGGAGTTAAGCCAATGGGAATTCTGTTACAAGTTATACTCTATGGGCATCCTGTTCACTCTCCACTATAGTCTGCGGCACATTCATTACAGTAAAGCACTAAAGTCCACGGTCTGTCACCATCACCATTATCAGTACCTGCTTAACCCCGTATACAGGGTCGCAGCCGATCCAAGCAAACACTTGGCATAAGGCGGGGCTATACCCCGGACGGGACGTCAATCTATCGTAGGTCACCGGGGGTAACAGACCGATTAACCTCGGCAGCAGCATATCTTTCAACAGTGGGACGAAACCTATGGGCATTTTCCGATTTATAAGTCTACGGAGCATTCAGTGTTGCTCTTCTTTGTAGCCCGTCCCTCTTACTAACCATCCTGCAAATAGATCGATGGGATAAGAATGCACACAAACACACGCGTGCATAACACAAACACACGCGTGCATAACACAAACACACGCGTGCATAACACAAACACACGCGTGCATAACCATACGTGGAGACAGAACGCAGGGATTGCGCGATCAGCTCGCAGAGGGACGCAGGGAGGCCTTGCAGAAGGGCCTCCACTCGTCCTCACGCCTAGAGCGTGTCGACTGGAGCCTCGTCCCTTGCTCACACGATCGGCGCTCACTCACGTCCTTCCCTCGGGGGCTCTCGCCTCTTCCTCAGAAGCTTCCGCTCTGCAGCACAAACTCAGACGTGTTGGAGTTATTAACCCGCAAGAGTCGCCGCGAACAGCCGCCTCAACGCGCGCTCAGTGCACAGGCAACCTGCACGGCCTCGACACGAGCCAGCGTTTTATTCACGCGTCTTCCGATCTTCGAGAAGAGGAAACCTCTCGGATCTTCTGGAAGAGGAACCCATTCTGATCTTCTGGAAGATGTGGCTGCAGACGGATGGTATTTTTTTTACATCTGTCACCCACTCGTCACACCGCGTCACAGCAAGAAGGAGCCAGGTTAGATTCCCGGCTCTGGTGACTCTGTGTGTGGAGTTTGTCTGTTCTCTCTCCACCTGTTATGCGTGGATTTTCTCTGGGTTCTCCGGTTTTCTCCCACAAATAAAAAGTCTTTCATTAAGGAATTGGCAGATACAATAATAAATAGGAAAGCAGTGTCTGGCAGGTTGTGGCCAGCTAACCATCTGGCTGACCAACCCCCCCCCCCCCTTATCTGTAGTTTCTTCGAGACCCCGTATCCGTGTCTTGTCCAAGCATGATATTTACGCGCGTTATAAGATGTACAGAATTAACTGTCTACTGATAATGATTTTTTATGATTATAATTGCTCTCAAGAGCTGTTCTTTTGGAATAGCCGTGTCGAGCATTTCTCCTATTGTCGACGTGGAAGGCGAAACGTAACGAAGGTGAGACGACCACTCGCCACTGCTATCTCAAAAGAGCAGCTCTTAAGATCAATTTTCATACATCAAGCCGTGAAAACCCACATCAATATGATGTGGCTTCCATTGCTTCAAGTATTGTATTATATCAAGTTAATTTCTGGTTAACCAAGTAAGAACAATAATTTCTTCTGGAAGAAAAAAAACAATCCAGCGCCTTCCAGAGAAGGAGGATTACCTTGTTTAATGTGAACTACTAAGAAGGGTCATTGCCCGAAATGTCACCGATTACAGTACAGGTATATGTTCTCTTTAAGGCCACATTATCTTGATTGAGAGTGGCCAAAATGAACAAATGGCAGAAGTGACGGAACGCACATTCACCCTGGCAACCACCAGGTGGCAGAATTGATCCGGTAAGAAAATATTGTTTTGCAATTATAGTTCATATGTCATTCATGGGCGGCGCGGTGGCCCAGTGGTTAGCGCTGTCGCCTCACAGCAACAAGGTCCCGGGTTCGAATCTCTCGGCTCGGGTGCCTTTCTGTGTGGAGTTTGCATGCTCTCCCCGTGTCCGCGTGGGTTTTCGCCGGGTACTCCGGTTTCCTCCCACAGTTCAAAAGCATGCTCCTGGATAGGTTGATTGGCTCGCAGGCTAAATTGCCCCGCAGTGCCCGGCGATGGACTGGCGTCCCATCGTCGGCATATCCTTGCCTTGCGCCCTGTGTCTGCCGGGATAGGCTCCGGCTTCACCGTGACCCTGTATAGGACTAAGCGGTTTCAGACAATGAGATGAGATGAGATGTCATTCATTGGCGGCGCAGTGGCGCAGCGAGTAGCGCTGTCGCCTAACAGCAACAAGGTCTGGTCGAATCCCGGCTCGGGTGCCTTTCTGTGTGGAGTTTGCGTGTTCTCCCAGTTCCCACCTCAGTATTCGCCGGGTACTCCGGTTTCCTCCCACCGTCCAAAAAACATGCTGCTGTATAGGTTAATTGGAATAGCGGGTTTCCTCCCAATGTTCAAAGACATGCTATTGTCTCGGTTAATTGGCCTGCTGAGTAAATTGCCCAAAAATGTGCCCTGCGATGCACTGGGTATTCTCACGTCATGTGCCCTCTGTCAGCCGGGATAGGCTCCAGCCCCCTCTACAGGATTAAGTGAGTATTGAAAATGAATTTCATTCATTATCGTTCATATCACTCCCTAAAATTGTTCTTTAGCTCTTTAGCAAATTGCAGCACTTTAGTTCAGACTTGGACTTTCTTTGTCATGTTACTGTATGTCCCATTTCAAGTCGTCAGGCAGCAAATTCACTGTTCTGCCTTGTCTTCTTTTTCGGCATGCATAACAACCTTCATCGAGTTTTCAGCTCTGAGAATGTGAATAGGGCGGCGCGGTGGCCCAGTGGTTAGCGCTGTCGCCTCACAGCAAGAAGGTCCCGGGTTCGAATCTCTCGGCTCCGGTGCCTTTCTGTGTGGAGTTTGCATGCTCTCCCCATGTCCACGTGGGTTTTCGCCGGGCACTCCGGTTTCCTCCCACAGTCCAAAAAGCATGCTGTTGCATAGATTAATTGGCTCGCAGGATAAATTGCCCCGCAGTGCCCGGCGATGGACTGGCGTCCTATCGTCGGCATATCCTTGCCTTGCGCCCTGTGTCTGCCGGGATAGGCTCCGGCTTCACCGTGACCCTGTATAGGAATAAGCGGTTTCAGACAATGAGATGAGATGAGAATGTGAATAGGCCAATGTAACCGACACCACCCGTCTCGTCTCTCTCTCCCTCTTCACTTTCGGCCGCGTGATCGCACGAGAGACACAGACCGGCGCGACGGTTAACCAAAATACTCGAGATGAGCAGCTGAACAATGCGCGCGTGCACGAACACACGAGAGGATATTCACACGATAAGAGTCTGCGTTGTGTCATTTTTTATGTGAATCCCCCTTGCGCTCCACACGCGCCGCTGGCCTGCCGAGATGCACCTTTTCTGCCACCACACTTGCACCACACACGCCAAAGCGTATCTTCTTTTATAGCAACAACTTTATTAACTTGCTCTACCACCAATTGAACCAACTTCACGAACCACAGCCCGCATCAACACACAAAGCCACATTAATCTCCTTCGCACCCCTCTCCGAGTCTCCCTTTCACTGAAGCGTATCCGCAAGGATGGGCGTGGCTCTCTGTACGTGGGGGCGTGTCCATGCCAATACTTTAGCACTTTAATATATGTGCGACAACGCATATGTACAACTCAACATGTCAGTAGCCATTGGCTACACCAGCTGTTTTGCTTTTTTTGCATATATGGTCAAACTTCTGTCCTCTTCAACCTGCCCTAGAATGTCCTTTTTACCTTTTCTCTAACTGATTCTCCCCATTGTTGCATTGGTCATTTCGAACGTTTGCTGTATCGCAGGTATCTCACACCTATAACATTGTTGTCGTGGATATGCCATTTATACGTAGTTGTTGTTGACATGCTGTTCTCTCCACAGCTCTGTGCAGCACTTGTGACCCTCGGTTTAAAATCGCTCTAGAAGTGCAATTATTATTATTATTATTATAGCTTGTAAGCTCACTCGGTATTTTTTGCCGAAATAATGAACATCTAACATACACATCTAACAAATGTCATGCCACAAACCACATCTTAAGGCTTTCAAGTCTTCCCATGTCTTCTTTTCTGAAAGTTTCTTCCACGTACAGCAATACATTCTTATTGCGCACCACCATAATCATTATCAATATCACTTCACCATCACCACAATTAACCATGGCTGGATAAAGGCATCCCCAAGCCATCACCATCTTTCACAGACTTGCTATGTAATAATTGGTCGAGTACCTGCACAAAGACTGATTTCATTGTTCCATATCCGAAATGGACACCCACTTGGATTTGTTTTCATCTTTGATTTGTCCACCAGCAATCATACTTTCTCATCACGTTTTCATGCCTAAGCCCACTTACGTTTATTAACTGTCGAAAATGCTACTCTGCGCTCTGCTGAAACGCAGGAAGGGAGCAAAATAAGTGTGTACGAGCAATGATGATGACTGTATTTTCCCGATTCATGATAATTATGCCCCGGTATAATTGTGTAAACAAACAAGCCCTGTTCCCGTTGGAGTGTTTTTTTTTATGACATGAAATGGGCAGTTCAGTTATTCAAAGGCCTAATTCTAGAAGAGAGCTCAGATACTGAGGTTGCGCTTGTATTCGGTCTTGATGCGAGTGTCAATTAATGGCTTATCTACGGTTTCCATCAGCGATGTCATCATCATTGGGTAGGAACAGGAGGGAGGTGAACATCACTGTGCTTGGAGCTAACAACGTTGGTAAATCTGGTAAGCGTTGCGCCCTTAAGTGCCGGGTCTGCCTTTATAGAACACTAGTGACCTCCATCCGAGCCACAATTGTCCAGCGTTTCCGTGTTAAGAAATCAGTAAAGCATATTCTGTGCAAGGAGAACGTCCGTTCAGCTTAACGGATTTCCAGATCATTATTATTCAGTAACTTTTATTTAATCAAGCTAATTCTTAACAGATATTGACTTTCTAGGTATTATAAGGCTTGTTAAGCAATCAAAAAGAGATGAGTTACACGACATTGCATGTGACATTATACGTACGGGTCTTGTCTAGATGTACTTCTCTGATGCAGAAACTTTGATTTTGGGGTTGGTGGATCATGCCTGGATGGAGCAACTGAGAGATAACCATGTGCATGACTTGCAGCTAACGGTGTGAATGCCTGAAGAATAATAGTACAGCAAATAGTATGCCAGCCTTTCTGAGAAGGCATTTGAGAGTTGGTTTCTCCTGTGTGCATTTTTCTTAATTCCTTCCCACATGATATATGCCAAACATATGTTGAATTCACCAAATAACCCACGCAAAGTGTTGAGATTGGGTAAAACAAAACTAGCAACTCGTTAAATGTCATGCTCATTGAAGGCGGATGTAGATAGTTTTAAAAATAAGTCATACACATTTGTAACCATCACCTTATGTAAGTTGAGTCTTTTTAAAATTTTCGAACATTGTATCGTAGGTTATATCAATTATTGCAAACTAACCTGTTTTGTTGTGTACTTTCTAGCTTTGACCGTTCGATTCTTAACCGGAAGATTCATCGGAGAATATGGAGATAAAGGTGGGTGTCTGACGTTGTGATGGCGCATCATTTTTAATTAGTATGGAATGTAAATGTGTGTGAGAGCAGTTAAGTTTGTCGAGGGTTTGTTAC
This sequence comes from Mordacia mordax, assembly GCA_036362905.1. Classification (NCBI taxonomy): domain Eukaryota; kingdom Metazoa; phylum Chordata; class Hyperoartia; order Petromyzontiformes; family Petromyzontidae; genus Mordacia; species Mordacia mordax. The sequence continues at coordinate 23,149,764 of JAZEWT010000001.1, forward strand.
AAAAAATCATGTCCCTAAAGTGACAGGGTGGCTCATGGGGGTGACAGTCGGAGTGATGCCGAGCCGGCACTCTTGATATCTCCTGTGTTTTAAGTAGGGTTTTAGCCACCCGTGATTAAACCGTGGTCTCAAGTGTAGTCACTTGGCGGACTGTTCACCAATGCTCTTTTTGTGTTTTTTCCATTCATTCGGTTAAATTCCAGCGTTTTGATAAAAAAAAGTATTAGACATGAAACAAAAGGCATGTATGTGCAACCAATTTCAAAAGTAATGTAACTTCATCTTATCTTTACGAGTACGGGCTTCCACTAGGTCGACTCAGCCTCAAATTAGTACTTGGTGCAGTGTTTAAACATCGTCACGGGGAAGAAAAAGGTGGTCGGGCGTAGTGCTGGCCATCCACCCATTCGTGTACCGTGTTGGCTTTCAGAGGTATGCGCTAACAGCACTTACCCCATATATGTGTTAGAAGGGTAATATTTGTCTTTGTGCTTGTAGAGTCCATCTACAGCCACAGCATCATCATAGACGGTCAAGAGATTTGTGTCAACATTTGGGACTCACCCTCTCTTCATGACCAGGTAAGCCGTTGTTTTTTTTTCTTCCCCGTAATGCATTCGTAACGTTTTGGAGGCCGAGCTTGAGGGATGCATATTTCTTATACCACCTTCCACCAGCTGTTCTTTAACACTCGGGTGATGCAGTGGCTTGCCAGATGTGCACGAATGTTACATCTCATAATATGTGTCAACAGTGCATTTGTAATACATATATAAAGGGATCAAAATAACTGTGAGCTGAATACAATTACAATAGCGTGTAGATACAATACAATTTGTAATTATATATATGGCGTCGGAATGCAACTACATCCTAGGGTCGCTGTACAGAAACAGTCGGCATATTTAGATGGAGAGAATAGAACGTATTGTGAAATGGGTTACAATCTCTTGTTAGGTGTGGATCGCTCACTCGAGCGAACAGAGGGAAAGCACCTGACAGTTGCTTTGGGCGATTACTCATACACGGGCTGGGTTTGCGACACTGGGTCACTGTGTTACAGCTTTCATGACGTGCAGCAACTCATTACGCAACTAAAATCGCTGACATGTCGGTGCATAGGTCTACAGCTTAATCTGGGTGCACATCTATGATATGAGTGCCGCTATTTAACTTTATAATGGGGCAGTTCGTGACAGCATGATTCTCCTATCTTTTCGCGGTTTGCCGAGTACTGTTCGGTATGATGCTATACGTTTTACTCTATGTGCCGGGCGCTTCAGTTAGAGCAGCTTTCTGGTCTCGTCTCGTAGTGTCTCGTGATGTCTCGTGATATGGTGACTCAGCTGTCTCGTGATGTCTCGTGATGTGGTACAGTAGAAAGGTCATGTCATTGAGAAGGCGCTAGAAGGGGCCGCGGGGATATATCGGTGGGGGGATTGGAGGGGAGAGAAGAGAGTCTCCTGGGGGAACGAGAAGGAGCGTCAAGATGTAGGCTGCTCGTTGTGTGTCGCTACACTCCGGCCCGTGTGTTGCTGGTTACAATACAGCATCAAAATCAAGAAGTCTCTGCTCGTCCGTGCTCGCTGGCTGATCTGTGGAGGAGTGGGTGCTGATCCTCGCCATGATGTTGCCGCTGTAAGCCGCCACAAGCCCGCAGTCGAAGCCGTGGTGTCGCAATGACATTGAGAATTACGTACAATAGTTGTTGTGGAGGAATGACAGTCGTAGCAAGCAGAAAATGCTCGCCACAAGAAAATGCTCGCCACGACTATCCCGTTGTTAAGATTAGTTCTCCTACATTGAGTTGTGCAAACTTACATCAACAGTTTGATCTTGACAGATAAAATTAAGGATGCCCCCTCGCAGGACTTGGAGCGACTCCTGGGCTGGGCCGACGCCATTCTGCTCGTCTACAGCATTTGTGAGCGAGACAGCTTCACGATGCTGCGCTCGCACCTGTCCCTCGGGCGCCTTGCGGCTCGGCATCACCCGCCGCCAGGGTCCCGTGGCGAGGGCGGATGTTGCTGGCGGCGGGGCGAGCGGTCGCGGCAATATCGGCAGCGGGCTGGGTCGCTGCCGCAGGCGGGGGCGGCCCTGGCCCCAGTACCGCTGTTGCTCGTGGGGAACAAGTTGGACTTGGAGCACCGGCGCACGGTGGCGTGCGGGGAAGGCCGTGCGTTGGCTCTTGCACTGAACGCCTCATTTGTTGAGGTGTCCGCTGCCGACGATTATGATGCCAGCGTGGCGGGCGGAGTCCACCGCGCCCTGGGGCAGCTGGCACGGGATGCCCTCCTGCTGTTGCCAGGCACTGGAGTTGGTGGTGCTGGCGATGCTAATGGTGGTGCTAGTGGTTCTGCTAGTGGTAGTGCTGACGATGCTAATGGTGGTGCTAGTGGTTCTGCTAGTGGTAGTGCTATTGGTGGTGCAGCAAGTGTTATGAATGACAAAGCCCCATTTGTCTATCCCGCACTTCATGGCAGAAAGGGCGGTTTTAGAGGAATTGTGCGCAGTGTGTCAGCTGTGGTATTGGGCAGAAATCGCATCCACTCATTGTGAATTCATCAGATGCAGTTATTACAAGTGGCAGACATGTTGCCTTGGGCAGTTCGAACGTTTGTTGTGTCGCAGAAATCCCACATCCAGAGCTTGTATGTAGTGCCTGTCGCTCCTTTATAAATGTGGGTACTATGTATGTGGCGAGTCATCTTTTGTTGTGTGGGGTTTACATCTTAATCAAATTAACACTAATCTCCTTATCCTATTTACACCCCGGAACTGCGATAACCCCCTTCTGCTTTGTCTGTGGCTAGTCCCCTAATTTGCATCTCATGAAAGAACCTCTCACACACCTGGCGATCCCCCTCTGATGTCCGAACCCCATAGCTCTATATCTGTGCATTACTGACTTCAATCACTGGCCTCCAGGAATGGCTGAGCTTTATATTCATTTCTTGTTTTCGGTTCATGGTCCTTTTTGTCTTGTGAATTTCAATTGCTTCACGAATTAATATTGGACCTTTATGGGGGATGGCTGCTAGTATTCGTATTTTTATCAAAATCGATTCTATGTTGTTTATCTACACTATGTGCTGCTGTTGCTGATTTATCCATGTGCCGCAAACGTACTGCTGTCTCGTGTTCTCTTTCTTGTGGCTATTGTTCTTCCTGTTTGTCTGATGTATACTTCCTCATGGTTGCTGCAATGGATGCAATATACGCCTTCTGTCTGTAAAGGTAGTCGGTCTTTAGGTGCTTTGAGTACGTGTTGTCTCTTCTGGTGGGTTGTGAAGACTGTTTAATTTTATATTTTCTAGGTATTTGCTAATTTTGTCTGTGGTGCCTTTCACATATGGCAGGAAAGCGTGGGTCTTGATATCTTCCTCCTCATTTCTTGCTGTTTCTGTCTACGTTCTCTTGTTATGGCACGTTGGATTTCTGTTTTTGTGTAGCCATTGCTCGCTAGTGCTTGTTGTACATGTTGTAGTTCGTCTCTTAGATGTTGTTAGTCTGAAATTCTTTTTGACCGATGGGCTAAGGTGTGCAGTTATCCCCCGTTTTTGTTTCAGGTGATGGTGAGACTCCGCGTGTAAATACCTGTCGGTATGTGTAATCTTCCTGTATACAGTGTGGCTGAGCGTTGTCAGGCATACCTTTGCCAGATCTGCTAACCTCCGGTCAAACTGTTTTTCAATCATCTTGATGGTTTCTTTGATGGGTACTTTTGTAAATAAATACCCATCAAAGGCCAGTTTTTGAAGTCAGTAATGCACCGATATAGAGCTATTGGGTGTGGACATCAGAGGGGGATCGCCAGGTGTGTGAGAGGTTCCTTCATGAGATGCAAATTAGGGGACTAGCCACAAAGCAGGAGGGGGTTATCGCAGTTCCGGGGTGTAAATAGGATAAGGAGATTAGTGTTAATGTGATTCAGATGTAAACCCCACACAACAAAAGATTACTCGACACATATTTAGTACCCACATATATAAAGGAGTGACAGGCACTACACACACATACTGCGCCTGAGGATGCCTCTAACGTGTGGGGCAAAACGTCGCGAGGCGAGGAGAGAGAGGGATCGACGCGGCTGTCCCGAGAGAGCAGCTTTTCGAAGATATTATGTTCTCATCTTTTAACGATGTAACCAGTAGTGTTAACTTTCTATCCAGCAATGCGACATCTGAATATACAGGAGGAATACACCATCACTTTTGAACCAGCGGCAGCAACAATGGCGGCGGCGGCGGGAGCTTCGGCGACCACCTGAGCAAGACCAAGCTATACATCTGTGGCCTCCTCCCAAACAACACCGACCAGGACCTCATTAAGCTCTGCCAGCCGTACGGCAAGATTGTTTCAACAAAGGCAATACTGGACAAAAAC
>JAZEWT010000001.1:23156219-23176343 GCA_036362905.1 Mordacia mordax
AGAAATGTCGATTCATTCCCTCATTTCAAATCACAACTCAAAACACATCTGTTTAAAACTGCTTATTCCATCTGATGCCAATTGCTCTGTCACTTTGAATTGAATTGTTTTTATATTTATATATTATTTTCATTGTTGCTTCTTTTTAATGTGTTTTTAATTGTGTACTCTGTACTGTGTCCTTGAGTGCCAAGAAAGGCGCCTTTAAATAAAATGTATTATTATTATCAATTTAAAGACTACATCACACGTTCCTATTAACACCGTTGCAGAAAAGTCTCTGTGCAAAGCACTCCGTGAAAACACACAATGACGCAGCAATCGAGTACCCACCCCGGTACCAGGCTATGGATCGGGGAGAAATTGGATGGGGTAAGGGGAGGGGCACCATTCATTTCCTGCAACAGGGCCCATGCTAACCACGCCACGCCACTAATACGAAGCGCAATGTAAAACGGGTTGATGTGTTTCAGTCAGTCATTATTTCAAAACAGATTAATAGCAAACGTTTCTTACCCATGTATACAAATCACTCGCACATGCACTTGAGAACACACAACCAGCATGCAAAGGGCACATTTTAATAGCAATGCACCGATCTGAAACAATTACAGTTTTAGTAATTCAGCACATTTTCCAGTGTTATCAAGTCATAAAAACAAAGAGGCATGAACCTGAGTTTTATCAGTAGTTTTCGAATTATGGTACGAGTCTGCCTTTGCAGACTTCATAGCTTAGCACTTGAAATGAGCAACACCAGATGCAACTGCACTGTGTAGCGGTGCTTGCAAGAATGTGGTGCAATAACCCTCAGACCACGTTAACGCCACTACTGTATTAAGTTTTATACCAAAGACTGTAATGTCAAAACGACACAACTTTAAAAATACAATCAACGAACAGCAATTGATTCTGGACAGCTCTGTGCAGCACTTTCTGACACTCGGGTGAAAGGTGCTTTAGAAATGCAATTACTATTAGCATGAATTCAATAATATTAGAGGAAAAAATATAATTTATTTATTCATAGCCGCTTAATCCTCTACAGGGTCACAGGTGGCTGGAGCCTATCCAAGTCGATAGAGGGTGCAAGGTGGAGTAATGCCCAGGATGTGCCGCCAGTACACCGCAGGGCACACTTTTTGGGGCAACTTACTCAGCAGGCCAATTAGCCTAGATTATAGTATTATTAATATATATATTATATCCTAGGCTAGGGTCACTTCCAGTTTAAGTCACATTGCCAGTGCAGAAAAAACATACTTTGGATGAGGAAACAAAACAAGACCTAATTTTTGACAACTGTAGATCAGTTTTAGTGGGTATAGTTTTCTAACAGATAAAAAAGCCAGACAAAAGTAAAGTACTATTTTGAAATAAATTAACATAAATTGCAGTCATTAAGGCAATAAGGATGTTAGATGTTGGGAGGATCCATTTTTCAATTTTTAACTTGTCACTGAACTACATTTACAGTGTTAAACCTATTATATAGGATATTCGTGTTAACGCTCAATTACATTAGTTTAGTAAAGACCACAATTCCTGCTCATGGGAATATTTGCATATACAACTGATGTCACACCCTTAACCACAGTTTGTATCATGTGAACCACTTTTACATTTTGCAAGTACAATCACCAATATCACATGTGACGATGAAAATGACAACAGCAAACGCAAACACTACAAAACTGTTGTTCAGTGGATGAATGTAGCCGAGCCATTTCCCATAACAACTTCTTCTTCATCATCATCTCCATATTCTGACTGCAGGTCACTGATATCCATATTCACCGTCTGAGAACGAGAGGGATTGGAAGCATCAGCTGTGGTTTTCCGTAACGCAGCAGCTGCACAGTTATATAGTGGGCCATAATACCATCAATGTTACGTTTCTACCCACATATAATACTAATCACACAATAATGAGAAAATGTCCAAAAGTAAATAAATATCTAAAAAAACATATCCACCAATATATTACGGGCAGAACGATTCACTTCACCTTACCAATACCACCACTCTTCAGCAAAGGACAGCAACTCCAGTGGCTATAGGGCTAATACCAAACCCATTACATACATGTGAATTGAGAACATACATTCTTACATGTGAGACTTGATGTATTACAAGGGGCTTAAGGATATGTATATATTAACTTAAGAACTGAAGCATGGGTGTAACCCTGATACTATATTTAGACCTTGCTGGAAATACTAATGGAATTGGCATCCTTTAGAGTCTGAAACTCAATGCAGCTTTTTTTCAAAAACATGTTTGTAGATTGTTACGGCTCGACGTATGAGAATTACTCTGATAGCTCTTCTTTCGTGTCACTTGACATGGCTATCCCAGAAGAACAGCTATGGCGATCAATTCTCAAAATGGTATTTTCTAAATTGGCTGCTTCCTAAAGAACTAGTTTATAAAGGATTTGTGACTTATTTTCAATGTTGGAAAATAATAAAAGTACTTGAAAATTTTAAATAAGGCAAGGAGAGTTCAGATTAGCAGCACATTGAATGCTATGTTTTTTTACTCATTACGTTTTAAGCCTCATTCCTATTATATGCATGCAAAAACATGTTTCTGTTAAATCTGTACACTCAAACAAGGCACTTCCTTAAATTACTTTGGAATGCTACTGGCATCCTCAACTACAATTGTTTTTGTCCTTGGTATGCAAGAAAGATTGGCTGGAGTGAAATTTTTCTGTTTTGATAGTAATTTACATTACTTTCAAATTACGTTACAAGCGATATAAGGTAAATATCTCCAAGTGTTTTTAGTGAATTATGCTCCAATAATTCACATTCAAGAAACCAAAAACATATGGATATTGCTTAATGCTGTCAGCTACTTATTTTGTAATCTTGTAATTAGGACTGACAGACAAATAAGTTTCAGTAATGATTCATTTATACGGCAGTTAAAATAGTTGTATTGCTTCCAGTGGTCTAGTCTAAACAAAAACGGTAGGCAGTTAGGTTTACTTGATGGCATAAGATGTGCCAAGTAGGAGTATATGTATAATTGTTTCAATGAAAATAACTTTTTTCTGCCAAACAAAATATTCATCACTACCTTTTTTCACTGTTAGAGCTGCATAACAAAGCACAGAAGGGCGGCAGTGAGTAGCGCTGCTGCCTCACAGCAAGAAGGAGCATGGTTTGATTCCCGGCTCAGGTGCCTTTCTGTGTGGAGTTTGCGTGTTCTCCCCGTGTCTGCGTGGGTTTTCGCAGGGTATTCTGGTTTCCTCCCACCGTCTAAAGACGTGCTGCTGCCTAGGTTAATTGGCCTACAGAGTAAACTGCCTCCAGTGCCCTGTGATGTACTAGCATAACATCTTGGGTATAGAGTCACCTTGCACTCTGCATCTACCGGGACAAGCTCTGTCCCCCCTCTCCCAAACCTTTACTGGATTGAGGGTATTGATAATGATGAAAAAGCACACAGCAAGGATGCCATGGCAAAATTTGCATTATTTGAATCGACCAATAATGAAAATCAAAGTTACAGCATACGTCTTCAGGCTACAAGCATTGAAACTAATGAGATGCCACAAGCTCGCAAAGAATCTCATCGATTAGGTTAAAAAGTCAAACAAGCGTAACAAGAGTGTAGATTATTCCCAGGTAGTCAGCGACAAGCCATCAACTTTTTAAAGAAACGAGGCTTATTGCAGGGAGTGCCACAAAGCATTCTGCCTTCATGAAGATGGCAGTTAAGTATTCATTGGCAATGTTGACGCAAGTTTATGCACCATTCCACTGCAAAGAGAAGATAGGAATACATAGCCCACGATTTCAAATCATTTACATTGGCAGGTATGATAAACACATTTGCATAAACATGCACTTTATTATGTAAAACTACCATTAAAGCAAATACTCATGTTAGTGTCGAAGTGTAAATGTGGCAGTTTATTTAATGCGTTTTTCACTTGGGAAATTTTTGCTCTCACATATCCAACAAAGCATCATGAAGCAAATGCACAGTTTTAAGAAATTAGTGTGACAAGCAAGCCAAAGCACTAGGATAATAACACCAACAGGTGCTGAAATGTGAAGTTTGTTGGATAGTAAACATTTTTACAATTACAAACTGATGTATTTCATGTTATAAAAATTGTAATTTTAAAAACAAGCCAAGATCCCAGATGATGGCATGGGTCAGGAATATATAGCCCATGAGAAAAATATGCACCAAGACTTCATTTCATATGGCCCACGACCACACCAGGCCTACACCACTTTGAAATTGCTTGGAAAACTACATTTATCCATTACCTATTGTGGTAGAAGGGTTTGCATATTTTAATAAACCCTAGAACTAGGTATACTGGTATGGTCTGCCTTGGTGAAATTGTCTGGGCAGAGGTTCTAGAAAAACAGCGATTTGAAGAGCTTTCGACTAAAGGTTGGCATCAGAAAAGGCATCTGGCAGTAAATTATGTTTCGACACCTCATCATTCGGGGGCAATAGGCGAAACACGGATACTAGCCATTTCAACTGGTAACAATTGTAAGCATTTTAATATGCACCAACTGGGAATATTTCTGGACTGGCAACAAAAGCCTAATATTGGTTCACGATTAGTTATAACTGCTTGGGCCTCTTACAGTGACAAAAGTGACAGAGGCATGTTATACTGTGTGGCCCTGGCAAATGGCATTTGAGGTCTTATTCGGCCCTGGCAAGGGTTCTGCCAACCCTCTGGTAGTAGTGTATTTTAAACACATTATCACAATTATACCGAGTTTATGTGGGAGAAATGTTCTGCTGTGTATTTGTTCAAGTAGTTCTCAGTATAGAAAAGGTCTCCCACCTCTGGGTTGCACAGAACACAACAAGCACTGCGGGCCTTGTCAACCGCCACGCGTTAGTGCTTACATTCGTGTGCCCTGTTGGCTCCAGGGGCCTGTGCATGCACTCGGCTGGAGCCTCACCTTCCCCGATTTGCGGGGCGCCCTCTTCCAGCTGGTGGGTGATGATGAAACCTACCATCCAGTTGAAGGGCGTGTTATTAAGCAAGTAGTCCACAACATCTTCCATGGAGATACTGAGCTGTGAAATTTGTTCCTTGCTGCGGGTTAACAGATGCACCGGGATGTCCTGCAAAAGCAAGTCGATATTTTAATTTTCGTTCTATTGAAATCTGCAACATAACTACAATGTAGAACCATTCAAGTTGCTGGAAGCTTGGTTATAGTTGTGTAGCACAATTGCAACACTATAATATCAAAATATTGCTGGGATTGGCTCAGGTCATAACCGCACCAGGTAAATTCAATTGAGTACCGCTTAATCGAACGTCATCAGGGGTTATCATGCACGGAGATTGCCACCTTTGTGGAAATCTGAAATATTAAATTATGGCTGACCCACCACATATGTGCATCAGTCAATGCTCATTTGAACACAAACACTACCCATTCACTTTGATAAATTAAGTAAAAGGAACTGCTAAATTACTATTTCAACAAAAATATCATTTACCACACTTTAACCACTCCTTGATTAAGCTCTTGCAATGCCATATTGCTTATGGGAGTTGTTTAACCATACATCACCATGCTGTGGTGTAAACTTAGGTTGTTTATGGTTTTCTTATTTTCACAAAAGCATGACGTGTATCCACAACCAATGTATTTCGTACGAATCTCAATCAGTAACCAAACGTCAATGCCTTAGTAGTGTTTCACTTGTTCAGGCCACGTGAAACACTTGTTCAGGCCACTAGTAAGGCAATCTGTTTCATACCTTGAAGGTAGTGATATTGCGGAAGGCCGAGACGAGGGCCTCTCCATTTTGGCAAACGCGCTGTGCTTTGTCCTGCACATTCTGTGGGAGCTCACGAACGTTGGAGACAAGAGCCAGGCACGACGTGTGCACCTGTTGGCTCAGGGCATAAGCCATCGCCAGCGTTCGGGACTCAGCAGACTGTATAAAAAAGGAAACCACTAGCATAAGAGTCATGTCGTAGAGCACTCGCACAAAGTGTCTTTCTTCACAAAGAGGGAGCTTATTTGGCTGGTGCTCACGTACAAAAAGGTGGTCATAAAATAGAGGTGGCATTTTTCCCACTCGTGGTAGAAGTAGTTTATCTATATGATAACTAGCATACAGGAGATCCTCGCTGACCATATTTCTCATTCGCAGATGTGCCTCCTAACAGGTTTGTACATTTTATAAAAAAAAGTTTGAGGAATGTACATTCCAAGTTGGCAAAATCCTGCTGTACTTCACTAGTTGTTACTTAAAGTATGGGGTAAACTAATTACAAACCGGATCTTAAATTTACATCCTTCCAATTTCAGTCTTGCACTCAAACCGCAGCTGCATCCAGCTAGACACACTTGCAAATACAATATATTTTTAGTATGAGGAAAGCATCATTACACCCTACTCATAAACCAGGATATGGTGTTAGATATTTACTGCAATATTGTGTACATGTCCAGGTATACGATGACCGATGGTCATGATAAAATGGGTATACAATTGGTGATGGAAAGCAAAATACATCACAGGACAGTAACTTATTTGCCGAATTCCCTCCAAAAGACACCATATGCAGCTGGGCATTGTCTCAGACACGAAGGCTTGATTACCCTATGAACCACCAATCCCCACTTAGAAGACATGTTTCACTAAGCACCATAAATGTGATAAAAAGACATAGTTCTTTTTAAATTCTATTTGTCATCCATGTGTTGATTTGAACCTTAGATTCATTCTCTTCCTCGCATTCGCCAGGGCTGGTCCTTTTCCACTGCTGCCAGGAGCTCTGCAGCTTGTCTTGAACCAGTTGATTGGCGGAGTCCAAGTGTGTCTTGGCATACTCAATCTACCAGTAGGTAGGACAATAAAAATCTCTTAGTTTAAGTGCTCGCGGCAAAGCCGGAGGGGCAAGTTTACTGGATAGCGTCCAACTGTGCAGTAAGCTATGCCACACTTTGTAAACAGCTGCCAGTAATCACTGACGTAAACACAAGACTCCCTTAACAACCAAGTCTACGTGACCAGGGTCCAGTTGTCTCATCGAGCAGACTGGGAAAACAAAATTAGTCTGCAATGCCTTTGCCTGTAGGGATGAGTCATTCTGGTCACTTATTACTGTAGCGATTTAGAAAATATCTTCAAGTTGCCATGTCAGAGTGATGGTGCATTTTCTCGTCCAACACCGCTTCCTGGTTTGTATGTTTTTGCCTTTTTATAGCAAATTAGTTGATACTTTAAATAATAAATACACACACACACACAAACATTTTATTTGAGGCCTGGATTGTGAGGACTGTATCCATGACTACATCAGTTCACCCTGAACCAAATGCATTATTTAGAATCTAGAAAATCCAGATATTGGTATTCGAATGCATTGCCCATGGGATTGGTTTTATAATATGTATGCAAACTACTGCTCGATGAAGGCCTCTTCAGAACACTGCCACCTCTCACCATCTTGTACAGTAACATAAGGATAGGAGTGGGAAAATAGATAATAACGCAAGCGTTTTTATGTATACGTATGTTTGCATGAAGGTTACCGGGATCGAATCCTTCATAAGGGCAAACATTGCATGTACCTCACTAAGGTTTTCATGTCGTATTCAAGCCTTACTGCCCACTTCTTGATTATCCTCATGAAATTGATACTATTTCAGGTTTAAGCTCCCACTTTTGCATGATTATCAAAAACTTAAGCAATTTACTGCCATAATTGTGAAGTCGGAAGAACGTGTTGTACACTTTGAACATGATCACCTGTACGCAGGATAATTTGCTAATACAATTAAAAGTGGATCACTCTTTGAGAAACACCAGTCACAATTATTAATTTGGCATTGTTTGGTGAAAAACAAAATGACGAAAATCCACATACCAGGTTGACGGTGTGTTGTAGTTGTGCAATGGTGTCTTGACTGCGCTGCTTGGCAGATCGCAGTCGATCGATTGACTGCACGTAGAGGCGCTGCTGCACCTTGGTGGAGAGTGAGTGAACTCGTACAAAGTAGCTCTGGGGGTCCTGCCCAGCAACAATATGCTTCTCAGGCACCACTTCCTTGGCCTCTCCTGCACACAAAGTAGTCACACAGTACACATGCAGTGAATATGGGAATATCGCCATCTGCTGAGCATTAAAAAAATAAGGGGGGGGGGGTGGAGACGACGACCCCCTATCTACTCAATCGTTCAAATTTGAAAATGAAGAGAAAGTAATGCAGAATGTCACTAATGATCGAATTGATCTCTGCCCTATAGAGATTGATTCGTGTGTTTTTATTATTTTATTAGCATTGTGATTGCTCGTTGTTACATTTCGTCCAATGCGAGGTGTTTGTTTGGGAGTCTCGCACTAAGAACATCAACAGCATCAGTAGGATCCTCTCGAACTGCTCTTTTCTTGTGTCTACCAGCTGCCAAAATGGCACCCTCAACCTGCCACCTATGGCAACATGTGGTCATGAGCATTACTCGTCTGGAAATAGTCCCTGCACCCCCAGAGGCCTGACCAAGCAATAACAGGCATGATTTTGTGGCGCTGCCAAACAAGCATGCAAAGTTCTTTATGATAAGTCTCTGCATGGCCCTTTTGGATACCAGCAGTGGGTAGTTTAAGCACAGATAAAAATGGTACCCATTTTTAGACTTGCTATCCAAAGCTGATTTTTTGGCTTAGCCATGGTCAAGCACTCTCTTTCCTCTTGTGATATTTAATCTCCCACGTTGGGAGGTATCCTCAGAGACGTTGAGCTCCACACTGCTATCCCAAAAGAGCAACCTTGGAAAGAAAATCCCATACATCAATCTGTGAAAATGTGCATTGCTACTCATTTCAACACTACCAGAAAATAATTTGAGAGCCACATAAAATCTTGTATTGGCATTTGGAGCTTTAGGCACACCACTGCATGGCACAACATGGTACAGTGGATTATATACCAAATTCATTGTCAGAACTGATGCTCACTACGATCTCACCGGCCTGGTTGGTGGCACCAAGAGGCGGGAGGTAGTAGTCGACGTACTCCTCTGTCTTGCCAAGCGCAGTGTCCACTCCGGCCGTCACCAGCTGCCCCACGCGGCTGTTCATCACCGTGCTCACCCCGCCAGACACCACGTCCTTGGTCTTCTCGACTCCTCCCGACACCACCCCCCTAGTAATGTCCACACTTCCTGACACGATGCCCCTGGTTATCCCCACACCTCCCAACACCACCCCCTTAGTTATGTCGACCCCTCCTGACACGACACCCCTGGTCATCTCCACACTGCTGGTCACGGCGCCCTTGGTCTTGTCCACAACACCCGTGATGCTGCCGGTCACCGTACCAACTGTCGATGTGACCAGGTCTTTGGCGTTGGTTGCCAGCTGCACAAAGCCAGGTGGTAGGTGGTTAGTTTAGCACATATTTCAATTTGAGAGTCTGTGAATTTGTATCCTGGGCAGGAAGCAGCTGGTAACTAAAGTTCTTTCGATGTAACTGAAACTAGTGCTACTTTGTGGGACTGCAACAGTTGTCCTGCTGTGGAAACATTGGCCACTAAGTCATATGAAGTGTCCATTGCTAATTTCAACAGAGAAAATTGTTCACTTGTACAAGGTTATTTCATGTTTAAGCTAAAAATTGTGCTTCCAGCACTATGCAAGTAACTATACATGGCACAATTCCCATACCATGACATCACTGTAGTGTGTAGAGTAACGCTTCATCATTTATGAATAACTGCGAAGTTTGAAGCCTAGTATCAACGAGGAATTAAGTGTTATGGGAGGTTACCACCCAACTCTCACTGTGAAGCTACAATGCAGCCCTTTACATAGGACTTCATAAGCCCAAAATTGTGGCTTAATGTGTGCTGTTTATAAATCGTTACAACCCATTGGCTCTTTCCTTTTATCCAACAGTACATTTCAACCAGATTCACACATAACATTTGTAAGAATAATTAGTAATGGACATATTAGTCTGTCTTCTAACTTTTTTGTAAGATTTTAGTGCACCTTTTCAGATGGCTGCTGCAGAATGGGCAGCTTCTCTTCGAGTTTGTCGAGCCCTTTGCAAGCATACTGGTTGGCAGTCGAAACTGTAAAAACACAAAAAAAAATTCCACTTTTCGCTAATGTTGGCATAAAGTCATGCGATCAGAAAAAAAAACACATAGCATCAGTAAGGCCGACTGCCAAACAATATATTACAGTAACGGCAATGGGACCATCTCATTTGGTGCTATACAGCACTTCTTCATACTCAAAAAGCCTACGATGTTTCAGTCATGTGATTTTTCAAACCATATTTCACCACCCTGGTCAGTGCAGGTTGGTATAGCAGTAAGAGACCAAGGATCGATTCACACTGTGCACCAGCATCATCAGCCGCAGTCAGGAATCAATCTGGGGATGCCAGGTTCATTGTGCAGCGCGTCAACTGCTGTGCCAAAACTCCACTATAGTCACTATAAACGGAATCACTGAACTAAAATGGTAATTCTCTGAATAGGGAGCAGCCATCTAGTGTGAAACACATTACGAGAAGTGTGTGCAGTCATTGGTGACCAGGCTGAGCCTCTCTTAGAAAAGTCAGCCAGGTAAAAACATTAGGAGCACTGTTTGACAAGCAAAACAGCATTGTAAACGTTTATCACTTCTGTGGCTAGGTTAATATCTCGACAAAAGTGCTCCTTGTCACCGGATATGCAGTTACCTTCTTACCCCTGTCCATTCAAAAACTGTTCAAAAGAGCTATGTAGCTCACCGGTTCCTGCCTAAATAAAAACTGGCTGAAACGATACCTAAAAAAGCCATTTAAATGACTAATTGCTAAACAAATCACTCAGAAGGCATCCAATTTAATCATGCTTTACAAGCAAAACAGGTTTAAGCCTGAAGAGTAGTGGATGGGGAAACCACCAAGCAATCGCATATCATGTCCCAGAGTTCGTGGGGCTACGTGGTGCACAGTACAGTCAAATCTATTGCTGCTCTGAAAGTTTGTGTCTCTTCATATTCATGCCATCGCCCCCCACCAACCATCACAAACTTGCAATAATCAGCACGATTAATTACGGTCATAACCGATCACTATCGAACTGTATCAGGAGAAGATTATCCAGAAAAAGGCTGTATCAGGCAGTGTTATATAAACCTAAACCATGCAATAAAAAGTTATGATGAGGACACTTTTAAGTGAAACAAAGGTCAGGCCAACACTGCAACAGTAAGGTTAGGAATCAAAGTCGACATATATCGATGATATTGCGACACCATTTTACAACCACAACTTCCCCAAGTCGAAAATACCAGCACGTATTACAGTTAGTGGGACAAAGTTTACCCCACTGAGCATAAAATGCTCAGAAGATCACAATCTTCTGTTAGGCGTTCCTCCCAAAACTTTTAAACTTATATGATTTTATAGAATACACACAAGCTCATCAAATCTCAGGAGCTAAGCATGGATTAGCCCGGAGAGAGCTTAGATGGGTAACCACATTCATAATAAGCTACAGTCACAAATGGTAATTTTAAACCAGATAATAAACCCCTGACCTGGTATGAATGTGTTTTTTATCTTTCTGGTATTGTGAAATACACAAGCAACACAGATTAGAGGAAATATTTCATTATGCAGTTGTATTGCAAACACATGGTGCTGCACGATGGAAAATTGGGCTCTCATGTGGCAGCTGATAGACCATTTTGGCAGTGACACTGTTGCCAATGCGCAAATATTCACCAGCATGCAGGTCACCAACTGCTAAAGGGTGACGTGTGGCCTGTCAACACGTTACCAAACTCAGGTCAAGTGATCCTCATTGGGTTTGTCTGGCTATTCTCCCAGAAGGTAATAGTACCAGATAAGTTTATTAAAAAAAAACAAGTTTATAACAGGAGAATGTATTTTGCAAGAAGTCAGCAGGACAAGTCCTATTAAGACCCTGGCCCTCACGAGAGTAATGTGGAACTTTTCCAATTGTCAAGGATGTCAACAAAGTTGAGCTTCTTCCGAAGACGATTCCGAGGCCGACCTCAATTCATTCGAACCCATATCTCTGGATTGGAGGTCGGCTCAACCTGTGAAGTTGGTGCTGTTCTACCGCCCAAGTGGAGCCTCCTCTTCTATTGTCAATGATGTGTCTGAGCTGCTTTCTAAGATTTGCTCCAGTTCTGAAAGGATCCTGATTCTTGGCGATTTCAACATCCATGTTGACTCTCTAAAGAGCCCTCTTACAAGGGATCTCATGGCCACTTTGACCTCACTTGGCTTCACTCAACAACTCACAGATGCAGCCATACTCTCCATTTGGTTTGTTCAAGGGGCATATCGATAA
Organism: Mordacia mordax; assembly: GCA_036362905.1. Lineage (NCBI taxonomy): Eukaryota > Metazoa > Chordata > Hyperoartia > Petromyzontiformes > Petromyzontidae > Mordacia > Mordacia mordax. The sequence continues at coordinate 23,168,559 of JAZEWT010000001.1, forward strand.
CCAACCTGTCCGTCACTGATCCTTGTCTGTCTGATCACTCCGCTGTGTGGTTTGATCTTCACGTACTGCCTCCAATTTCCATCACCAAGCGCAAAATCCAATTTCGAAACTTTAACACTCTCACTCCAGACATATTCACCGCAGCAATCAACAGTACTTTACTCTCCGCTTCAGCTCATTCTGCTTGTGAAGCAAGAGCAGAAACTTACAGCAACGTGCTATCATGTATATGGGATGATTTGGCCCTATTCAAATCACTCTGTCTCAGGTGGAAAACCATCCCCTAGGTATACTGCGGATCTCCGGGATCTGAAGGCAAATGCACGCAGGGCCGAACGGACTTGGAGAAAATCTGGCCTCACCGTTCATGCTCAAATTTTTAAGGAACAGCTCCTCCGCTACTGGAAGGCACTTGACTGTGCCTGTGTCCAGCATTCTGGCTGCTACCTGCGACAAGCCCAAGATTCTTTGCTCGACTATAAATCAGCTCCTTCGTCCAACCAGTCAAGCTCACCTCCCTTCACTAATAAAGATAAGGCGGATCAGTTCAGTTTTTCTCAGAAAAAAACTGAAGCCCACCGTATTGCTACCCAGCCTCAACCACCAATGAATACCTCAATAAATGTTCCTCCATTGACTTTGACCTTAAAACTCCTGTAAATACCCGAGCTAACGGAATCCGAGGTCTCTTCTCTGGCTACTTGATCTCGGCCCACATATTGTTCCTTGGATCCCTTCCCATCTAAAATTATCTGGGCAAATTTCAAATCCCACGCCACGCTCGTTACTAATCTCTTTAATAAACTCACTTCACCCTGGTATCATTTCCCCACTATTCAAATGTGCCACAGTTACCCCGTTGTTTAAAAAAACTTGGCCTTGATTACAACATCCTTGATAATTATTGCCCCATCTCAAATTTACCATTCCTCTCTAAGGTCCTTGAACGTGCTGTAGCCATGCAACTCCAGAAACACGTTCAATAATAACCTCCTAGATCCCTTCAAATTTGGGTTCAGATTTGGCCACAGTACTTGAATTGCTCTGGTAAAAGTAGCCGATGACCTTCTCGTCGCTGCTGTTGAAGGCTTGCCAAGTATTCTTGTCCTCGTGGACCGGAGCGCTGCCTTTGATACCGCTGACCACCCGATCTTACTTGAGCGACTGGAGGGTAATTAGGGGTCTCTGGCTGTGCCCTGGATTGGCTGAACTACTACCTTTCCGATTGGAAGCAGTTCGTCAGCTTTGGAGGACAAAACTCAGAGATCCATCCGGTTTCGTCTGGAGTTCAAAGTTCAGATCTCGGACCACTGCTCTTCAGTATCTACATACAACCACTTGGCCATATCCTGCACAGCCTCAATCTCAGTTACCATTGCTATGCCGATGACATCCAAATCTATATCCATGCAAAGCCATCCATCAATGCGTCTGGTCTTTGCATGTCGTCCGCACTGTCAACTGTGAAGGCCTGGCTCAAGTTAAACTTCTTAAAAACTGAAGACAAAACAGAAGTTTTGCTTGTCAGAACTTCGCACCAATTCTCCAAGACTGAACCTATCCAATTGATGTTGACTAAGGTAGCCAATTATCATCTCAGAAATATAGCCAGACTGTGCAACATCCTGTTACCTGCTGATGCTGAGAAGCTAAGGTGCACCATCTTCTCACGAATCGATTACTGCAATGCACTGCTCCCTGGCACCCCTGCATACTAGATCAATGGTCTCCAACGTGTGCAGAATGCAGCTGCTAGAGTCCCCACTCACACACCCAGCCACGATCAGATATCGCCAGAACTGATGTCTCTCTACTGGCTACTGGTTAAATACAGGATTGAATTCAAGATCCTCCTTCTCACCTACAAGGCTCTCACTGGCGCAGCTCCGACATACATCTGTGACCTACTTGAGGCATCATCCTCCTCAACACGACAACTTCGATCCTCCAATACAGGCTTGCCGCATGTCCCCAAATCGCACATTCATTCGATGGGTGACAGAGCCTTTTCGCGCACTGCTCCCAGATTTGATCTGCTGAGTGCCTGGACATCTTTAAAGCTCCTCTTCAGACTCACTTGTTCCATAAGACTTTTAAGCCCTCTGGCTAGGATTGTTGATGTGGCTCAATGTTGTCATGCCGGGATGATTGCTTTCTGCCAACCTGTGCCTGCTCAGGAACATTTATTCAATCCTTGTTTGTTTTTTTTCTTCACTTACTTTACGTCCTATAATTTATTGCTACTATTTAACTTTCGGTTGAACTGTCCTGATGTTGTTTTTGAAATGCCCTCTTCTCCACAGCTCGGATTTGTAAAAAAAAAAAACCCCAAAAAACATTATTGTGGATGATTTTCTGTTCTTATGTCGTTGTTCACATGCCATTCTCTCCAGAGCTCTATGCAGTGCTTTGTGACCCTTGGGTGAAATGGCTCTATAAATGCAATTATTATTATTAATTACGCACAGGGATGACGACTTTTTAATTGACTATTTCACATATGTATATATATTTTAGAGCAAAACCAAAACTTAATACTGAAAGTGTTGCTCATTATTATCCATTCTCACTCCACACCATATGAGCAGTGGCCATAAACAACCCAAGATGAAAAGTTCGTACTATACACTTTAGGAATAATATACAGTATATAAGATGCATAGTATAGCTGCACACTCTTTTGGCGGCTATCTTACTATTTTCCAGTACTTTTTAACATATTTGCAACCTTTATCAAAAGCAGAACCTTCTTGAAATTGTCCCCAGATTCCATGAGATGTCTTCATATACAATTTTTTAATGTGTACTTTGGCCTGAAGATCACTCACACCTCACAGCTTGAATAATTAAACACTAACAGGGACCTGAAGGCGGTCTGTGCCTGGATGGGCCCTATCGTGTGACACGGTCCAGTACTGTGTCATGGTGCTACTTACTCTGAGGCTCCAGCTTGTCCACCAGGGGCTTGACGGTGGTGGCGGCGACACCAGCGACTGTGCGTACGCTCTGCTCGGCCACCTCGCACACAGACTTTACGTATGGGTGGTTCTCCTTGGTACTGCTGTATGCCGACACCACCATGTCATATGTAGAGCTCACCAGTGGCAGGTTTGCCACACGCCACACGACGCTCTCCTGTGCAGAGCGATGAAAGAAGTTGTTTTTTAATTAAAGCCGACAATGTATGCGTAATAAAACACTATCAAAATGTGTTGGCAGTGGTCATAATTTTCCAGGTACAGAAATGTAAATGCAACACAAAACTATGTTATAGATTAATTCATGCACTGCGCATTTTTGTTCAGTCAAAAGCTCATTCCTCAATATTCCTTTCTAATTTCATATACAGGCGTTCACGACCAACATTATGATTTATAATTACAGTAGTTGCTTTAGGGTTAAATTGTGGAGGTATAATAACCATTTTCATCTGTACCCTCCACAACCCGACAGAGTCAATCAAAATCAGGTTGTCACGTGGGCAGATATGCCTATTGACCACAACGTAAACGAAATACGCGCACTAATGATACTGCAATTCAAAATGCACATAATGAAATCACTCACGTTATAGAGGCAGAGGGGGCCTCCTCGCTGGCTTTCAGCTAAATCGAACGGCACTCCCATGACAAGGGCATCAGCCATTTTACAACCCGTTAAGATGGCTCCAGAGATGACCTGCAGACAGACAACCAATATCCACACTTAGTCTTTAAGTTCATAAAACAAAAATAGCTATTATTAATAATATTTGCACTTAGAGTACGGTTTTCATCAGAGAGTCAGAGCGCTGCACAGAGCTGTGGAGAGAACGGCATGCCAACATCATAAAATAAGTGATAAAAATTATTGTGCAACAAACGAAGGAATAAGTGTTCTTGAGCATGTGCAGGTCGACAACAAGCCATTATCCAAGCACAATAGTGAGCCACATCAACAGTCCTAGCCAATGTAATTGAAAGCCTTATGGAACAAGCAAGTCTTGAGATGAGATTTAAAGATGCTGAGGGACTCGGCTGACCGAATCTCAAATGGAAGGGTATTTCAGAGTCTGGGAGCAGCGCGCAAGAAGGGTCGGTCACTCATCGAATGGAGGTGCGATCTGGACACGTGCAGCAAGACCGTATTGGAGGATCGAAATTGTCATGTTGAGGAGGGTGCCTGAAGTAGGACACGGATGTATGTTGGAGCAGCACCAGTGATACCCTTATAGGTGAGGAGGATCTTGAATTCGATCCTAAATTTTACTGGTAGCCAGTGGAGAGACACCAGTACTGGGGATATGTGGTCGTGGATGGGTGTGTGGTTAACGACTCTAGTAGCCGCATTCTGCACACGTTGGAGGCGATTTATCAGGCAGGCAGAGATGCCAGGGAGTTGTGGATTGCAATGGTCGATTCGTGAAGAGATGAAGATGGGAATTAGCTTCTCAGCATCAGAGGGTTGACAGGATGTTGCGCAGTCTAGTTATGTTGCCGAAATGAATACAGGCTATCTTCGTCACCTTTTCATGTGTGTCTCGAAGCTGCGGAATAAAGAGTCACTTCTAGACTCTAGACTGTCTAAGCAACTTCAATGGTTTGGTCGTCAAGCATCAATTCGATGAGTTCAGCCTTGGACAATTGGTGCGGGGTTTCGATAAGCCAAACTTCTGTTTTGTTGCTATTTAGTTTTAGGAAATTTGCATTGAGCCAGGCTTTCACAGTTTACAACGAGGACAATATGCAAAGACCAGACACAATGATGGATGGCTTTGCTTCGTTATAAATTTGAATGTCATTGGCAGAGTAATGGCAGCTGAGATTAAGGCTGTGCAGGATATGGCCAAGTGGTTGTATCCAGACAACACAGGATGGATCTCGCGTTACGTCCTCCAAGGCTGACGAACTACTTCCGATCAGAGAGGTAGGAGCTCATTCAGTGCAGGGCACAGCCAGAGATCCCTATACCCTTCAATAGCTCAAGTAAGGTAGGGTGGTCAATGGTGTCAAAGGCAGTGCTCAGCTCCAGGAGGACAAGCATACTTGGCAAGCCTTCATCAGTAGCGACAAGCAGGACATTAAATACTTTGACCAGAGCAGGTTCAGTACTATGCCCGAATCTGAGCCCAGATTGGAAGGAATCGAAGTCATTGTTGAAGATACATTTCTGGAGTTACACGGCTACTGCATGTTCAAGAACCTTAGAGAGGAATGATAAATTTGAGATGGTGTGATAATTATGAGGGATGTTGCAATCAAGGCCAGGTTTTTTGAGCAGAGGGGGTAACTCTGGCACATTTGAATAGTGGGGGAATGATGCCGGAGCGAAGTGAGTTATTGAAGAGATTAGTGACTAAGGTGGCAAGGGATTTAAAAATTGGTCCGAATGAGTTTGGATGGGAAGGGGTTCAGGGAGCAGTTGGTAGGCAGAGATCTGGTAACTTAAAGAAGAGGCATCGGATTCTGTTAACTCAGAATATTCCACACACATTTCCAGCATTACACATTTACAAAACAATGATATATGAAGTGATAGGATTTAGATAATGACTTAGAATGTAGGGCAGTATAGAAAACTCAGAATTACAATCCAACAGAAGTTCTAAAGGTACAAGCCCTAAAATTGTTTTTCACACCATTGCTGGCAGAAGGGCCCGCTATAGAGAACTCCTCTAGAGGTTATTTGGCCTTCTACACAGGCAAAACGTCTTTAAACAGGTGGAGGTACCCATACTTTAGATTACCATATGCAACCAGCGGATTGATTGTGCTGTATCTATTTAGGCTGCTGGGGGGGATAGACGTATGGAAATTTAGTCATTATTTGACTTTCAGTTAAACTGCTCGGATGTTGTTGTTGAGATGCAGTTCTCTCCACAGCTCAGATTTGTAAAAAACCAAACAAAAAACATTATTGTTGCCGATTTGCTGTTCTTATGTCGCTGATGTTGCTGACATGCCGGTTTCTTCACAGCTCTGTGCAGCGCTGTGACCCTCGGGTGAAAAGTGCTCTAGAAGTGCAATTATTATTATGAATGAACGTGCGCCGCTGTTTTAACTGCCACTAGCGTGTAGTAATGATAATTTTAAGCTGCAGATTATTCTTGCACACGCGCAACCCTGTACAGGATTAAGCAGGTACTGATAATAAAAGTATTTGTAAATGCCACTGCTTACTAGACATACATTATATAGCTATAATTATTAGTAGCTGTTAAGCGACTGTTGGATGAAGGCACGCACCCCATGTCCTCTTAATTTTGGAGGTTGACTATACTTCATCACAGTGACAGTGGGTTGGTGAAGGGGGGACCCAGGAGCAGTTAAGAAACCACTTGGCACTGATGAAAGTGATGGCCGGAAGACAAACTCAAATAGCCAAATTCTTAGAAGCGCAAAATCTGCAGCACCGCAAACTCTATAGATTTCGTAATACACGAATATTCGTGGCACACTTGGTAACATATCCGCAAAAAAGCAACAGAATGTTAAGGATAGTTTTTTTTTCCCCAAGAGTAAGGTACTCAAGGTAACATTGCAAAAACTTTTACCTCGTTGACAAAACGTTTATTCATTATTTACTTATGTGCATATGGCCAGTTCTGGTCTGGATGCAGTTGTTAAACGGTTTCAGTGAAAAATAAATATTAATCAAGGTTTATTTACTTGCTGGGTTCTTGGTTCCAGGATTTGCTATACCTTCTAAAAGCATATGTCTGACAAAGTCAAGTAAATACACTTATATTTTGAAACGCGTTCCCCTCAAGCTTTCCATGGTTTGCTGCTGACATCAGATATGGTATTGCTCAAAACAATTAACCAATCTAAGGATCCATGCTTGACCAGGTTAATGTTCCACAGTCAATGGAATCAAAAGAAATTGACATGTGATAAAGGTATTGATAAATGACAGATGACATGCAAGCTTAGATTTTGAGTACTGTAATGGATTTTGAAATTAAAGTTAGTAATCTTTCATTCGTTCGTTCATTATCACTACCCGCTTAATCCTGTACAGCGTCGCTTGGGGGGGGGGAGCCTATCCCGGCTGTCAGAGGGCGCATGGCGGGAGCAGGATACCCAGGGTGTGACATCAGTACATCGCAGGGCACACTTTTGGTGAAATTTACTCAACAGGCCAATTAACCTAGGCAGCAGCGTGTCTTTGGAGGATGGGGGGGAAATCGGAGTATCCGGCGAAAACCCACGCGGGCACGGAGAGGCATTTAGCAATAGCTATTACGGTTTTAGTAAGTGTTAAGAAGTGATTGGACAATGTCTAAAATAAACATTTGGAATTCAAATTTAAATGTATTTTATACAAATGACAGCACACTACTGTAGATATAACCGCAAAGTCGTTGGCCATTTTGGGATTAGTTTGTCTCCCCATTACAGAGCTATTTAAGTAAACATTACAACACAATAGCATTTTACAAAGTAGAAATTTCCAAATTGAGAACGCCACACTATCATTATTATCTACTGCTGAAAGCTATATATGAGAGCCGGGTAGACTTTTCAATGTGTAACAGAAATTTAAAATACCACTAGCCGAGCTACCGCACATTAACACACGCACAGGCACCTCTTCCACTGCAAGAACCCTAACAATAACAGAAGTTGCACTTGATCAACCTTCAAGTTCCGGCTACAACACGATTAGTGCGGCGAACATGCTGTCACAATGGAACAGGCCCGCAGGGGGCAGCGCCCGGTCCCCGCGGGGGCAGCGCCCGGTCCCCGCGGGGGCAGCGCCCGGTCCCCGCGGGGGCAGCGCCCGGTCCCCGCGGGGGCAGCGCCC
>JAZEWT010000001.1:23177378-23188641 GCA_036362905.1 Mordacia mordax
GCGAGGAGAGGAGAGAGAGCCATCGACGCGGCTGTCCCGAGAGAGCAGCTTTTCGAAGCAATCATCATGCATCGAGCCGTGAAAACCTACATCATTACTCTGCAGACTTTCTCAAAACGGTCTACGTGTAGAGAAACAGTGGACTTTGCCCAGCAAGTCAGTCGTCATAACCAGAAGGAAAAGTGTGTCAGCCTGAACCCAACCAGGAGCAGGGAGCCGACAGCACTGATAACTGGGTACTGGAGTTATTGAAATTGAGGGCAGCAGAGGAGAAATAGCGATCTCTCACTGAACAAAGGGTTGACATCGAGAGGCAACTTCTCTGGAGACGACAGTGAGTGGAGAGAAATATGCTGGATATTGTATTGATCCAGATTTTCACGGCTTGATGGATGAAAATTGCTCATAAGAACTGCTCTTTTAGAATAGCCATGTCAAGCGTTCCTTTCCCTTTCGTGAGAAATGAGGAACGGTGAAGGCGAGAAGGGGGACGCTTGACATGGCTGTTCCGAAAGAGCAGCCCTTCATTACAAATCTTGTTGGATATTGTTATTCGTGTGAGGGGGGGTTTCTTTTTTATCCTGAAAAAAAAAACAATGGGAGGAATATATAATAAACGTCTTAAAAAAATGGTCATACACATATTGTATATTATAGGCCACTTCTTTTTAAAACAAATGTCTTTGGGACGTAATACACTCGACAGATGTTTCTCTTTTCGTTTTTAGATTTATTTAAATCGGATGCCCAGTGCTATGCCAGTGGTATACAAGCACACATATGGGAAATAACACTCCTATTTATAACAGAACCATATGAAACGGCGAGGGTTAGGGGAGGCCTTCATTCAGTAGTGGATTGATCATGGCTGATTCAAAACAGAAATTTACAACAGTTCAGAGTTAACATTTCAATCAGTGGCTGCTTTTCATGTACATATGTGGCAATAGGTATATCCACCTGTCCCTGTCTCCCCCTAGATAAACTTAGACATAAGTGAGTAACTGATGCAGTGGGGACATTAACTCTGGGCAAACAAGGGCGGCTCGGGATGATTTTGGTCACACGACACATTTTCAAAAGAGGAGAAAATAGAGTACTGCACTTGTATGGACCTGAATTCTGCGGCTCACTGATATGCAGTAATATATTGTGCCAACCTTAATTAGGGTTCACTAACAGCACCTTGCCTTGTAGTCGGAGTAGGGAACCTTATGCCCTGCAAGTCCAATAATTTGGGACTCCCATTTCACTGCCAGCAGTTTCAAGGGTTCCTTTTTGTGTAGCGTTTGCATGTTATTCTCAAGTCCGCGCGCGACTTCCCGAGGTACACCGGTTACCTCGTACAATCCAGAGACATGCTGCCAATGTTAATTGACGACTTGATTACTGCCGTTTCCCTGCTATGGACTGACGTCCTATCGTGGGTATCGCCCTGCCTCTCACCGTCTGCAGAGAAAAGCTCTGGCTTCACCGCACCCTTCTACAGTCTACATGATTTAGCAGGTACTTATAATGAATTAGGGCGGCACGGTGGCCCAGTGGGTAGCGCTGTCGTCTCACAGCAAGAATGACCCTGGTTCGAATCTCGGCTCGAGTGCCTTTCTGTGTAGAGTATGCATGTTCTCCCCGTGTCCGCGTGGGTTTTTGTCGAGTAATCCGGTTTCTTCTCACAGTTCAAAAACATGCTGCTGCATAAATTAATTGGCTTGCAGACTAAATTGCCCTCAGTGCCCGGTGATGGACTGGCGTCCCATCGTGGGTATATCCCTGCCTTGCGCCCTGTGTCTGCCGGGATAAGCTCCGGCTCACCGCGACCCTGTACAGGACGAAGTGGTTTCTGAGAATGAGATGAGATGATAATGAATTAACGAAGTATTTAATATTATACGACCCGCAGCTTCATTTCACAAGGTCTGTGGTGACATTGGACCTGCCAATTCAAAACGGCACTCGCACAAAATGTATCTCTTTTTGCGTCATTGCCATTCTAATGACCTTGCAACAACACTAATTTTAGCAATCTGTTTTTTCACAGCTCAAAGAGCCTCTTTGCCAGTAAGAGAACTGATTAAACAACGTGTAACTGTGTGGTTTTCCGACAAAGCTATTTGAAATTTATAATCGGTCCTCAGTAAGCAAGAGGTTCCTCACCCTTACCTTATGGTCACTGGTGTTCTCAAGGTTGACTGTGCTGAGTGGCTGGACAGGAGGGAGGAGTAAGGCTCCTATCTGATACTCATTGGGTGACTGGGCTTGGTTATGCATGTATTTTTAGCGCTGTTTATGAGCCAGATAAAAAAAGTTTTGTATGTGAATCACAGGTTGTGGCCTTGGCGGTATGTCGTTGAACCATACTTGCGCAAATTACAACCCTTTACAAATAGTTGCTGTGATTTTGTTTCTTTACCTTGTGATTTTATATGTTGCTACGTTGGTCAGTTCAAATGTTAGTTTTGTCGCAGGAATCCCGCATTCATAGTTTCCAAGCTAACTGAATATTTTCTGTTGTAATATACATGCAACTAACATCTGTCCATCTTCAGTAATCCACTGCTGGACGAGAGCATTCCCATGCCATGTCAGTCGTGGGAATTATTTGAGCATATGTCACCACGTTGGTCAGCACGGATTTGTGAAGAACCAGTTTAGATGTCACTCATCATTCATTTCGGCAAGTTTGGGAATTTGGAAAAGGGCGTCTGCTAAGTAATAATAAATAATTGTAACAAACGCGGGCTTGACTGTGGATATGTGTGCGAGTGTGATGAATAAATACAGCAGGTGTGCATGTGTAATAAGTGAAGTGAGTGCACGTGAGGTTATATAAGACACTCTACATCCAGGGGTCTCGGGGGAGATGTGCGCAGAACCTAGGACAATGATGTTGCCAGGGTAATCAGACAGACCCCATCTAAGGGGAGGAGCACAGGAGACAGGAAATTTCCAGAATTGGAGAGAGAGGATGAGATGAAGCCGGACGATGGGGAGGAAGGTGTGAAAGAGGCGAGCAGAACGGTGCAGGAATCTGAGTAAGAAATGAGGCAAGAATAGAAACAAACAGAAAACAAAGTAAACCCACAGAAAGAGTAGGCATGAGGCTAACAGACGAATCTCCCACTTAGAGAGTGCAAAGAGAAGAAACTGCTCTACCGAAGAGCACCACTGACTTGACCCCAATGTAGTGAGCTGCCTCGTTGTTACATTGTTACCGAGAGTAACTCTGGCCAAAGTCACACTGTCATCGGGGTTGAGCACTGTTGTCAAATCCTCAATAGCTTTGGTTCTGTTCATCACATCGCTACAACACCAGTCGGTGACTGCACCATTGAGGTTATGTCGACACCAGCTGGACTGATACGTGTTGTGAAGAGTTAGCCGCCTAGGTATTACTTAGCGTTTGCTGCATTCACCTGAGAGAAGGGGCTACTGAGAGAGGGGGTTCAGTGCTCGGGTGTGGGCCAAGAGGGAACGATAACGTGTGTGATCGATAGAGGGCGCTAGACACCCGTGCGGATGTGAGAGTCTGAATTGAATGCTTGTGTATTAAGGAGCGTTCTACCTCCTTGTTAGCGGCGTGGGGTGGGGGATACGTGTATTGTTGCTATACACAACAGTTCCATCGTTATTGTTGTTATATACAGAGGGTGGGGGGAGGGGGGCGATTGGCAAATAAATGCAAGTAATGTTTCATGATCCTGGTCTGCAGTGCAGTTTCTGGGGGTCTGACTTAGTCCCTGTCTCTCACACCACGGCATCAGTTCCTCATTATCCTATTTGGGGAGTGTTCCAATTAATGAACTCCCGTGTCACTACGTCCCAACCCAAGAGTGGGTTCGCGCCCGCATCGTAACAATTAGATATTTTTTACCGGGCGTCGCGGTGGCGCAGTGAATAGCGCTATTGCCTCACAGCAAGAAGACAGGATTAAGCGGGTATTGATAATGATAAAGAATTTAAACTTTTGCTCGGGTGACTGAAGTCATTAGAATCACGGCACAGTGTGCTAATCACTGCGTCACTAGCCCCCCTTGTGGTAGTTACATTTGTGCTATACGTAATTCACTAATTTGCTTATGTTTTGTAAAATTTATCCACGATATAATAGAGCTTGATGTATGAATCAAACGGGTGGCACGGTGGCCCAGTGGGTAGCACTGTCGCCTCGCGAATTGAGAGGAAGTTTGGAATAATTACATGCCTATTGTGAATGCAGTTTTGCAGTACAAAAGTAATTACACTGTGCATCTAGCTTGGCACTATAGCTTCTCTCTCGGCTCCCAATGGAGAGCTTTACATGATTGTCACGTCCCACATGGCTCATTAGCTCACGCTATAGCATGGATGCATTTTCTGCTTTATAGGTGCTTGATAAATGGAGAATGTGGGGGATGTGTTGGAATAGTGCAAAGTTACTTAGCCAAATAATGTAGTGATAATATTCACAAGTATTCCTCTTTTGCCTATTGTGATATTTGAGGTGATAAATGTTTTAATGTTATGATGTAGTTTTTCACGGCTTGATGCATGATGATTGCTTCGAAAATCTGCTCTCTTAGGAGAGCCGCGTTGATCGCTTCCCCTCTCTCCATCGCGATGGTTTGAATGTTTATTTAATTTACCTCTCCGCTGTCATATTCATGTGAAAAGTTAGAATGCATTCAGCCAGATGTATACTTTCTTACTTCTTGTATATGTAGTAAATTGTCATGAGAACTTCGCCTAGACCACTCAGTGAATTTCAAAGAATGAGGAGTCTTCTGAAGCTCTTGCTATGTAGATTATAAAATAGAGGTCTGAATATTTTATTTTAACTTCGTCCTGATAATTTGGCTTATTCGCCACAGTACTGCTTATCAACTCTGTAATATGACAATTTCTTTGCGAGCGACGTGACCCAGATTCTAAATCATATAACCAACAGCCAGTGAGTGTGAAGGTGGTGGGTGAGCCATTGAATCTTAACGGATTTCCGCGCCCACCTTTTTATATTGTGTAAACTGATGAGTAGTGGTCAACTGAAGTTGATGAATGATGTGTGGTGTCACGTGACTGGTAAATGTCATGTGACTGGTGAATGTCATGTAAGTGACAGGTGACAACACATGACTCGTAACTAAAGGGATATAGTTCAAATCCCGTTGTAAAAAAGGTACACCATTGTAACGAGCTGCACAGTGTCCTTAGATTTTGTGGCGTGGGAATCCACGAGCAAGCGCACAAGCAGTCAGGATAAACGGCAACAATTGTGCAATCTTTGTGGTTCTATCAACACGAACCACATCAGCGATTGTCGTATACATAGCTGGATTTTTGTCATTTCAATGTGAAATTCGTAACCTGCTCAGGGCTGCCAATATAAATTTAAGCATGCAACACCCTTTGAGATTGACTAAAATATAAACATTTGCAGCTATTTGTCGAATCATTGTTAATGCAAGGCACCCCTAGACATGTTACTCAAACTAATAATCGTTACATTTTTAGAGCACTTTTCACCCGTGTGTCATAAAGCGCTGCACAGAGTTGTGGAGAGAACGGCATTTCAATATCAACACCAACATTAGCGTAGATCAATTAAAAGTAGAATAATGGATGTAAATCAACAAGGGACATAAAGTAACGGATAAAATAATTCTTAAGCACAAAAAAAGAAGGAATATGTGTCCACGATCAGGCGCAGGTCAACAGCAAGCCATCATCCAAGCACAACAAGCGTGAGCATGATCAATAGTCCTAGCCAGAGGACTTCAATGCCTTACGGAACAAGTGAGTCTTGAGACGGGATTTGAAGATGCCCAGGAACTCAGCTGATCTAATGTCCAATGGAACGGCTTTCCAGAGCCTGACAGCAGTGCGCGAGAAGGCTCTATCACCCATCGAACGGAGGCGCGATCTGGGCACATGGCCACAATCCCGTATTGGAGGCTCGAAGTTGTCGTGTTGAGGAGAGTGCCTGAAGTAGGTCACGGATGTATGTCGGAGCAGCACAAGTGAGAGGCGTGTAGGTCAGAAGGAAGATCTTAAATTCAATCCCGTATTTAGCCAGTGGAGAGACACCAGTACTTGGGATATGTGATCGTGGATGGGTGTGCAAGTGAGTACTCAAGCAGCTGCATTCTGTACACGTTGGAGACGATTCATCAGGGGGGCAGGCATGACAGACAGTAGTGTATTGCAGTTATCGATTCGTGAAGAGATGAACATGTGGATTAGCTTCTCAGCGTCAGAGGGTGACAGGATGTTGCACAGTCTAGCTATGTTTCTGAGATGGAAATAGGCTACTTTCGTCAACTTGTGGATGTGTGTCTCAAAGGTGAGTGAGGAATCAAGAATCACTCCTTATTTGACCATATTTTACTCTGATGATTGCTTCGAAAAGCTGCTATCTCGGGACAGCCGCGTCGATTGATTCCTCTCTCCACCTCGCGACGTTTCGCCTCACACATTAAAGGCATCCTCAGGTGCAGTGTGCGTGTGTCGTGTGTGTGACTCCTATTTATATGTACGTACTATGTATGTGTTGAGTCCCCTCCACAGAGTTGCTGCATTCCAGGATCAATGAACGACCGTCCAGGTCTACTTGAAAGGGTTCCATTTGTCTTGCTCACACTAATCTCACACTAATCTCCTAGTTTAATCAAACTAGGAGGAGCAGGATAATGGAACCCTTTCAAGTGGACCCAGACGGTCGTCCATTGATCCTGGAATGCAGCAACTCTGTGGAGGTGACTCAACACATACATAGTACCTACATATAAATAGGAGTCACACACACGACACACGCACACTGCGCCTGAGGATGCCTCTAATGTGTGAGGCGAAACGTCGCGAGGAGAGGAGAGAGGGAGCGATCGACGCGGCTGTCCAGAGAGAGCAGCGTTTCGAAGCAATCATCATGCATGATAAATGTAGGGTGTTGAAGAGGCAGACTCAGGATGGGTTTAGCTGTTGCTTATCGCTGATGTTAATCGTGGTCGAAAACTGAACTCTCGTGATCTTATGCACAGTGCAGTGGTTGAACCACGGTCAGACTGTTAATACGGGCTAACGTGATTTTACAGAATTATGCCAGCAATTGAAGTCCGTTATACAAGATATACAAACATCAACAACATGTTCTCATTTAAATTGATAGTCCAACTGAGCAATAAATAGACTATTACCAAAATCTCAAATAGGTAATATCCACAGCATGCGATCATCAACAGCCTGCAACACATGTGCCAAAGGTCTGTATGCGTGCTCACATTTATTGTCTAGAGGCATTTATGTCTACATGTCTTCACGTCTGCCTGTTCCCATGCCTGTATGCAATCCTTCATGCATAATCATGTGGTGAACGCTTCTCTTTATTCTGCCTGTTTGCTTGAAATGCATATTTAGCTAATGTTTAATATAAATATTTTCTGAGCTACTCTACAAATGGCCGCTTGCAAAAATAATATTGTCGGAAATAAGTTTAATATGTAATTGCTACTATACCACAGTGCTCTGCAAAGCATATGCAGCTATTTTGCTTGAACATATACATACACATTATGTAATGAAGTAAGATTTTCACGGCTCGATGCATGATTGCTTCGTAAAGCTGCTCTTTCGGGATAACCGCGTCGATCGCTCCACCTGTCTTTCGCGACGTTTAGCCTCCTACATTAAAGGCATCCTCAGGCGCTGTGTGTGTGTGTATGTCACGTGTATGACATATTTGCGCTTTTCCCACGCCTCTAAATTCCTTGTCGGAACTCCGCACCAATTGTCCAAGGCGGAACCGATTCAATTGATGCTTGACGACCAGACCATTGAAGTTGCTAAAGCAGTCCGAAGTTTAGAAGTGACTGTTGATGTCTCACTCACCTTCGAGACACACATCAACAAGATGACGAAGGTAGCCTATGTCCATATCAGAAATAGCCAGACTGCGCAACATCCTGTCATCATCCGATGTTCAGATAACAATACACATCTTCATCTCTTCAAGAATCGATTATTTTAACGGACTACTCCCTCGCATCCCTGCCTACCTGATCAATCGTCTCCAACGTGTGCAGAATGCGGCTGCTGGAGTACTCACTCGCACACCCACCCGCGACCACATATCCACAATGCTGGTGTCTCTCTACTGGCTCCATGTTAAGTACAGGATTTAATTCAAGGTCTTCCATTTCACCTACAAGGCTGTCACTGGCACTGCTCCAACATACATCCGTGACACTCTTCAGGCACCCTCCTGAACATGACAACTTTGATCCTCCAATACAGGCTTGCTACATGTGCCCAGATCGCACCTCCGTTCACTGGGTAACACAGCCTTCTCGCGCACTGCTACCAGACTCTGGAATGCGCTTCCATAGGAAATTCCGTCAGTTGAGTCCCTAGGAATATTAAAATCCCGTCGCAAGACTCACTTTTTCCACAAGGCATAGAAGTCCTCTGGCTAGGACTGTTGATGCTGATCACTGCTGGTGTGCTTGGATGATGGCTCGTTGTTGACTTGCACCTGCTCAGGAACACTTATTATTTTCTTCATATGTTTTAGCAATCATTTTTATCTGTTATTTTATGTCCATTGATTTATCGTCATTATTTCACTTTTAATTTATCTCTCATTATCTGAAACCGCTTAATCCTATATAGGGTCACGGTGAAGCCGGAGCCTATCCCGGAAACACAGGGCGTAAGGCAGGAATACACCCGACGACGGGACGCCGGTCCATCGCCAGGCATTGCGGGACAATTTTAGTCTGCGAGCCAATCAACCTATCCAGGAGCATGCTTTTGGACTGTGGGAGGAAACCGGAGTACCCGGCGAAAACCCACGCGGACACGGGGAGAGCATGCAAACTCCACACAGAAAGGCACCGGAGCCGAGAGACTCGAACCCGGGACCTTCTTGCTGTGAGGCGTCAGCGCTAACCACTGCGCCACCGCGCCGCCCACTTTTAATTTATCTACTCCGATATTGTCGTTGTTAACGTGCCATTCTTCTCTCCACAGCTCAGATGTGTAAAAAATGTGCTGTTGGTCTGCTGTTCAGATGTTTTTGTTGTTGACATGCCGTTCTCTCTACAGCTTTGTGCAGTGCTTTGCAACTCTCGGGTGAAAAGCGCTCCAAAAGTGTAACTATTATGATTATGTGTGCAATAAATACACTACTAGCCCGCACAGGCGACGTGGGGAAAAATAAACTGTGACACACAGAAAGATTCACCCTCACCATAGGATTGTGGAATTACATCCACTGGCCCAGGACTGTAAAGATGAGATGATCACTGCCTCTTTGCTCATTTGAGCAGGAAATTACTGTGGACCCTTTTGCTGTACTGCATTTGTAACCATAATTTTTCCCCTTCATGAATTTCACCCATGACATAAATAACTTCATATTTTACAACCATTATGACAGAATTACTTAAACGACTCTATAGCCCATCCTCATTCTAATGAAAAAGAACACATCATTGACAATAATAAAAGCCTCCCAAAGCTCTTACCAGCTCTGAGAGTAGTACAATGCAACACTCCATCTAGCACTTGCTCCTGATTGCATCACTGCATGTGCTCTCTGCTGCATTATCTCCTTTGGCTGCCACTCTGTCGTCCGTTTTGACCACCACATCTTTTATATTGGCATGCCCTGCCCAATAAAATCTATGTGTTCCTAGTTGTCTCTCCTTTCTGTCCCCTACACATGTACAGCACTGCCAATACAATCATTCCGTCACATCTTTCGTATCTATTTATAAGTCAAAACCAAACTACAATATGCCTTCATCATTATCAATATCCGCTTAATTCTGCATAGGGTCGAGGGGGTCTGGAGCCTATTTCAGCACACAGAGGGCATAAGGCGGGCTATACCCCCGATGTGACGCCATTACATCGCAGGGTACTGGGGGCAAATAACTCAGCAGGCAGATTAACCTAGGCTGCAGCATGTCTTTGAACGGTGGAAGGCAACTGGAGTATCCGGTGAAAACCCACGCACTTAGGGGGAGAATACGCAAACTCAACATAAAAAGGCACCCGAGCCCGGAATCGAACCCAGGTTCTTCTTGCTGTGAGGTACCTGAGTTACTGGCTGCACTACTGTGCCGCCCCACAGTATGTTATGATACTTTTAATCATACACAAAGTTCTACTGAAGTACATTCAAAGTAATAATTGTAGTTAAAAATAATGCCTTTTACCCAGGAATAACTTATACACACAGCGCACAGCAATTGGCATACGCCATTGGAGAACACTGCATTATAAAGGTGTGCCTTGCACAATGCCAAGCCACCCTGAATTGACAAATTTAAGTGAGAAATCATTTTCTCAGCTAGGTCGTTGTCGGGTGGCCTACCCATGTGTAAAAAGTCATTCCGTTACCACAACATTAAGTATTCATATGATGCTGTCACGCACTGTGGACAGATGTGAGTGAAAAAAAAATGTGTGTCACATCGAAAACTAACGTTGCATAACACTGGTGCTATATTTTCCTTTTAGAATGCTACAACAGTGTGCAAACATTTGGGGTCATTGAAGTGTCCTGTTTGGTACTGCGGTATTAATATGTGTGCCCTGGGTTACTGAAAATGAATGACGTTGAATGTCTAGGTTACATGCATTCATATAATTCGTAAGTACCAGATGAGCATCCATTCAGCCTAAAAAGTCCCCTTAAATCCAGTGCTCCCAGTGGCCCCAGTGGTAGTTTTGTTGGCACAGTAGTTCGAGTGGTGGTTGACAAGCTTCCGGTGTTAGTTACCATTGAACGTATTACATAGGCAATGACAATACGTTTCATTGGTTAATACAGATGTTACCATCTGGTTGGAATCGGGGGTGATTACCAGCTGGATTTTGGGACTTTACTAGGCAGCCAATATCGACCAGAACCACCATTGATATGTACTACATTAAAACAAACGTGATGGATGTATTGTGAGCATGAGAAGTAAAATGTTATTGTTTTCATACAAATACATCACGCTATGCCAAATCGTAAAATAAATAACTTGTGAAAAAAGAGCACTGTGTACCGAATCACTGATGTGTTTTGATTGCATGTGAAAAATGTATAATGTGATATAAATTACATTTTTGCAAAATGTATAAAGTTGGTTGTTCACACAACATCCAACCTAAAACCAAGATACATCTGATGACAGCATGCAATGTGACTGCCACAATCTCTGGGATTTGTGAGGACTTGCGACTAAATGTGGACAGAACACAGGGTGAATGTATGGAGAATGGTGAGCCCAGATTGGGG
>JAZEWT010000001.1:23188685-23229564 GCA_036362905.1 Mordacia mordax
GAGACAGCCTGACGTGACCGCACTGACGAAACCGAGTGGCGTTACACAATTGAATACTGAACATCAGTTTAATAACCCAACTGATTTGAAAATTAATGTGCATCCTTCTCTTGATTAGTCATCATGGTAAACGTCTGTACCGTGTGATGCTGTATCATGATATCTTATGCTTAATGAGATTTACTGTACCCAGTACATGTTATGGTAATTGATGCTGTACATATACAGAACAACTGCATGATCACATGTCAGTGTGTGCATATGTTTGTGATTTATTGGTGTTAGAAGTCCGGCAGTCCGTGTTGTTGGTTTTCTGGCTGGAGCCCGCATGCAGCCAGAGTGCACCGATGCGGTGACCACACACAGAGTGATGTTGGGCCGCCCGCCTCTGTTGTACACACAGCGATGATGTTGATGAGCGGCTGGCACTTCATTGATAATCATAGAGCAGGTTGTTGAGCCGCTGTTCGGGTTGCCTCCCACTGGTCAGTGTCTCTGCCACCTCGCCGTATTGCTCTGCAGTTATACTGCTGGCTTCAGCGTCGTTGTGCTGGCGCTCCTGTAGCCGGGCCCAGCTCTTGGGGTCTGGCCCTTGTGGTGACAGGAGTTGTCTCTCGATGGAGAGCTCTCTCTCTGACGATGTCTTGGTGGGCCTTGGTTTAGGAAATCCAACGGGGATCTTTTGCTTACGATGTCTGCCTCCAAGCACTCCATCTTGTCCATCTCCCAGTGTTATCTAAAAAGTTCTACGCCACTTCACGGTTCACCCAGCCAAAGCGACAACTGCCACAAAACCATATCACTAACAATCGGTCACCCTTCCCCCACGAGTGTTCAGGAAACCGGTTTTCAGGATGCAGGAGGGTAAATAGCAAAGGTGGACGGGGGGGGCAGCATGAACATGGCCTCTTGTCTCCATTTGGGAAAGGAAATCAGCATGAGCATGGCCTCTGGCTGAGTCCCACTTGCTGGATTGTCTTACTATATGTCTGTGTATGTACGTGTCTGTACGCTCACACTCATGACTGTAAGTATATAGATATGAGAAGAATAAATCTATGAGTAATCAAGCATAATCATGGTAATTATGAAATCAACAGAACAATGATTGCAGTCGTTGCCTTATACCTCACCATTACTTTGTTATGAATAATGTTGTCCTAGACTAAATCTATTATAACTTGCCAAAATGTTTACAGATGTTACATATATTTTGGGGGTCTGATTATTACCGTATTAATTTCTAAAATGATTGTATTATTTCTAGCCATTATCGATAACAACATCGGAGCAAAGATTTCCTATTCATATTAATGGCCACTACAAGACATCCTTGGCATAACAATTTAACTTGCACTAAAGTTTTGTTCGCCCATCTTAAATTAGAATCTTATATGGCCTTAGAAAGTAAGTGTTACCATTTTACACCAGAGTCTCTTTAAAACCCATCTCAAGACTCACTTTAAGGTCTTGAAGTCTTCTGGCTAGCATTGTTGATGCTGCTCACTGTTGTGTGATTGGATGATGGAACTGTGGACCTATACCTGCTCAGGAACACTTCTTCCTTCCTTTATTTGTTTTAACCATTATTGGATTTGTTATTTGAGGTCATTCATTGATCTATAGTCATTATTTGACTTATTTGATTTATTCTGAGGGGTGGCGCGGTGGCCCAGTGGTTAGCGCTGACGCCTCACAGCAAGAAGGTCCCGGGTTCGAATCTCTCGGCTCGGGTGCCTTTCTGTGTGGAGTTTGCATGCTCTCCCCGTGTCCGCGTGGGTTTTCGCCGGGTACTCCGGTTTCCTCCCACAGTCCAAAAGCATGCTCCTGGATAGGTTGATTGGCTTGCAGACTAAAATTGTCCCGCAATGCCCGGCGATGGACTGGCGTCCCGTCGTCGGGTGTATTCCTGCCTTACGCCCTGTGTTTCCGGGATAGGCTCCGGCTCACCGTGACCCTATATAGGATTTAGCGGTTTCAGATAATGAGATGAGATGAGATTTATTCTGATGTCGTTGACATCCCATTCTCTCCATAGCTCTGTGCAGCACTTTGTGGCCCTATGGTGAAAGGCGCTTATTAATAATAATAAATGTATTTCCAGAGCGTTTTTCACCGGAGGTTCAAGTGCTGCACAGAGCTGCGGAGAGAACAGCATATCAACAACAACGAAATAAGAATGGCAAATCAGCAACAATAAAGTTTTTATAGCTTAGGTGGGGCTGTTAACGCTATGGGTACTTTTTTGCCAGTATACAAATATAAGATTACAATAGGTTTTACCGTATCTGGCGATTATGCAGGTGTTAAGATCTTAACACCTGCATAATCGCCAGATACGGTAAAACCTATTGTAATCTTAAATAAAGTTTTTGTTTA
Organism: Mordacia mordax; assembly: GCA_036362905.1. Taxonomy (NCBI): domain Eukaryota; kingdom Metazoa; phylum Chordata; class Hyperoartia; order Petromyzontiformes; family Petromyzontidae; genus Mordacia; species Mordacia mordax. Next base: position 23,191,065 of record JAZEWT010000001.1, read on the forward strand.
CAAATACGAGCTGTGGAGAGAACGGCATGTTAGCAACAACATCAGGACAGTTCAACTGAAGGTCAAACAGAAGCTCTAAATTATAGGACATAAAATAAGTGACGAAAATAATTCTTCAACAAACGAAGGAATAGATAAGTATTCCCGAGCAGGTGCAGGTTGGCAGTGAGACATCATCTCAGTGTGACAACGGTGGAGGTGCGTCAATAGTCTTAGCCGGAGGACTTCAAGGCCTTATGGAACAAGTGAGTCTTGAGAGGAGATATGAAGATGCCCAGGGACTCAGCTGATCGAATGTCCAATGGAAGGGCGTTCCAGAACCTGGGAGCAGCGCGCGAGAAGGTTTTGTCATCCATCTAATGGAGGTGCGATCTGGGCACATGCAGGCTGCCCGTATAGGAGTATTGAAGTTGTGGTGTACGTATGTTAGATCAGCGCCAGTCAGAGCCTTGTAGGTGAGAAGGTGGATCTTGAATTCAATCATGTATTTAACCAGTAGCCAGTGGAGAGACATCACGATTGATTAGGTAGGTAGGCGTGTCAGGGAGCAGTACACCGCAGTTATCGCTTAGTGAGGATATGAAGATGTGTATCAACTTCTCAGCATCAGTGGGTGGCATGATGTTGCGCAGTCTGGCTATATTTCTGATATGAAAATAGGCTACCTTCATCACCTTGTTGATATGTGTCTTGAAGCTGAGTGAGGAACCAGGAGTCTCATCCAGAATCCAAACTGCCTTAGCAACTTCAATGGTCTGGACGTCAAGCATCAATTGGATCGGTTCAGCTTTGGACAATTGGTGCAGGGTTCCGAGAAGCAAAACGTATGTTTTATCGCCATTTAGTTTTAGGAAATTTGAATTGAGCCAGGCCTTCACAGTTGACAGTGAGGACGATATGCAAAGAACAGACGCATTGATGGATGGCTTTGCTGCGTTATAGATTTGGATGTCATTGGCAGAGCAATGGCAGTTGAAATTAAGGCTGTGCAGGATATGGCCAAGTTGTTGTATATAGATGCTGAAGAGTAGTGGGCCGAGAATTGAACCCTGAAGAACTCCAGACAAAACAGGATGGATCTCTGAGTTTTGTCCCCCGAGGCAGATGAATTGCTTATGGTTGGAGAAGTAGGAGCTCAGCCAGTGCAGGGCACAGCCAGAGACCCCTATACCCTCCAGTCGCTCAAGTGAGATCGGGTGGTCAACGGTATCAAAGGCAGCGCTCAGGGTCAGGAGAACAAGAATACTTGGCAAGCCTTTATCAGCAGTGAAAAGTAGGTCAACTATTTTTACCAGAGCAGTTTCAGTACTATGGCCGAATTTGAACCCAGATTAGAAGTGGTCGAGGAGGTTATTGTTAAGAACGTGTTTCTGGTGTTGCATGGCTATGGCATGTTCAAGAACCTTAGAGATGAACGGTAGATTTGAGATAGGGCGATAATTATCAGGGATGTTGCAATCGAGGCCAGGTTTTTAAGCAGAGTGGGAACTGCAGCACATTTGAATAGTGGCAGAACGATACCAGAGTGAAGTGAGTTATTAAAGCGATTAGTGACGAAAGTGGCAAGGGATTTGAAATTTGCCCAGATGAATTTGGATGGGAAGGAGTCCAGGGAGTCGTTTGTGGGTCGAGATCTAGTAACTAAATAAAAGACCCCGGATTCCGTTATCTCGGAAAATTCCAGGAGTTTTGAGGTTAAGGAAGGTGGAGAAACATTTATTGAGGTATTAGTTGGTAGTTTAGGCTGGATAGAGATAGGGTGGGCTTCATTTTTTTCTGAAATAAACTGAATCAATTTATCCGCTTGATCTTTATTCGTGAAAAGAGATGAGGGTGAGTGACTGGTTGGATGAAGGAGCCAATTAATAACCGAGTAAATAATCTTGGGTTTGTCGCAGATATCAGCCAGAATGCTGGAAAAATGTTTGGTACGTCATAATCACGTGTCTTCCGCTAGCGGTAGAGCTGTCCCTTAAAGATTTGAACATGAACGGTGAGGCCAGATTTTCTCCAACTTCATTCGGTCCAGCGTGCATATTCATTCGCCTTGAGATCCCGGAATTCAGCAGTATACCAGAGGGGTGGTATTCCGCCTGATACAAAGCGTGATTTTAATGGGGCCAAATCATCCCCTATGCTTGACAGCAGGCTGTTGTAAGTTTCTACTGTTGCATAATAGGCAGATTGAGCCGATGCAGAGAGTGATGAACTGTTGATTGCTGTGGTGAATATGTCTGGAGTGGGCGTTAAGGTTTCAGAATTAAATTTGGCACTTGGTGATGGAAATGGAAAGTGGTACTTGAAGATCGAACCACACAACAGAGTGATCAGACAGACAAGGATCAATGACGGACAGTTTGGTTACCGATATGTCCCATGAGCAAACCACGTCGAGCGGTATGGCCGCATCTGTGAGTGGTAGATGTAACGTTTTGAGTGAAGCCAAGTGAGATCAGTGTGACCATAAGATCCCTTGCAAGAGGGCTCTTTACAGAGTAAACATGAATGTTGAAATCACCAAGAATCAGGATTCTTTTAGAACTGGAGTACAGCTTAGAAAGCAGCTCAGACAGTTCATTGATAAAATAAGTGGAGGCTCCAGGTGGGCGGTGGAGCAAAACCAACTTCACAGGTTGAGCCGACCTCCAATTCAGAAACATTTGCTTGAATGAATTGAAGGTCGGCGACGGAATCGTTTAGATATTCGCAGACACATGGTGGATTGCAGGGAGCCTTCTGATGGAATGCAAAGTCTCGTGGTAGGGCCTGATTCGTTATGAGAAAATCATCTTGATGACGCCACGTCTCTGTTAGGCAAAGCAGGTCCAGACTGTTGTTCGAGAGGAGGTCAGCCATGATAAGGGCTTGTTCGGTGTTCAGAGAGCGCACATTTATCAGGGCAAAGTGGGTTTGTGTTGCAGGCAATGTGTGTAATGCTATAGCAGAAGTTAAACATAAAACAAGTATGTATGTCTCAGCATATGTAAAATATAATATATTCCTGTAATGGGTTTATTGGAATGAATGTCCATCAGCCGAATGTAGACTTTCCTCTTTCATGAGTCTTGGTCTATATTCTTGCTGATAACAACATAAAAAGACAGCTTTTAACGTACACTGACGATTATTTGGACTGCGTTTATCAGGTCACAATAACTGTGTATAAAGTTCACAATAATTGGACCTTCGTATGATAATAAACCATTATATCCCATGATGTAAACTCAATAAATACATATACAAACTAAGCCATGTTTTACTGCTTAAGGAATTGCATTGTGTATGCTGAGTTCAAATCTACATGTATGCACGCTTTACATGCAATATTCATCTCATCTCATTGTCTGAAACCGCTTAGTCCTTTACAGGGTCACGGTGAAGCTGGAGCCTATCCCGGCAGACACAGGGCGCAAGGCAAGGATATACCGACGATGGGACGCCAGTCCATCGCCGGGCACTGCGGGGCAATTTAGCCTGCGAGCCAATAAACCTATGTAGCAATATGCTTTTTGGACTGTGGGAGGAAACCGGAGTGCCCGGCGAAAACCCACGCAGACACGGGGAGAACATGCAAACTCCAGACAGAAAGGCACCCGAGCCGAGAGATTCGAACCCGGGACCTTCTTGCTGTGAGGCGACAGCGCTAACCACTGAGCCACCGCGCCGCCCACATGCAATATTTCACATCAGCATTGAGTTAAATTACCAAACAAGGGTTCAAGGTGTGCGTCGGTATTGTTTTAACAGCACTACACTGCTTGGGGACCAGAAGAGGATACACTCTTTTTCTATAACCCATCGTTTTTTTCTTTTTGACTGCAGCTTTGAGGTGGTAAATAAAACGTTTTCCATACGACAGATATATGACGGATGGTTATTTTGGCCGCATTGGGTGTACATGTTTCAGGTAACTTTGTAAACATTCCATCTTTGCTTTGGTAGCAATTACCGGCACAAGAATTTCAACATATTTGAGGATGGGGAAACATTGGCTTGACGGGAAGTCACTCAAAAGAGATTTTTTTAACTGGCTCTGACTTGCCCTTGGTGGTCGATGAACACGAATCCCAGGTGTAGCATGGAGTTGGAACGTTCCTCACCGGTATGTCGTGTAGCAGGAACAACGTTCTGCGTTTGAGTACTTATTGTGTAAAGTCTACATCTTGGGTGGCCCAGTGTAGTATCATGATTGCAGCAGTCACCAACATGCATTGAAAGGGTGGCTTGCATGCTGTAGCGGTGGTGAAGGTCATTTGTGTTTTCGTTTACTTGTGAACTTTGGTCATTATACGTTGGCCACAAATGTTTTTCTCATGATTAATTTAATTACACACACAACCTTGTCAGCCTTTCTGGGAGAAAATACAGAGAAAACGCCAGCATTCAATTGTTCGCATTTACCATGCTTGTATTTGGTGGGGATATGTGCTCCAGTGGTATGGACAAAAAAGTGCAAAATCGTCGAATGTTTTAATGGTGATTTGTAATTCATGTTGAGATTTTTATTTTACATGTACAGTGGTAGGCCAAAATTTTGAGGCCAAAGTCAAGGACGAATTCTGAGCAAATGTCCTCAAGTCCATCTCAAAGCCTAAATCTGTGCTTGATGAGCCAGAACTAAATAACATAAAGTTATCTTACCTGAAAAGTGTGCAGCTATTGAGTGCTGCTAATTTACTGGTATACAGCCTGAAGTGGCTGCTAACCAAGTTTGAGAGTCTGATACACTGATGATTGCTTCGAAAAGCTGCTCTCTCGGGACAGCTGCGTCAATCGCTCCATCTCTCCACCTCGCGACGTTTCGCTTTGCACGTTAGAGGCATCCTCAGGCCTAGTGAGACACATTTAAATCCCAATGAACTTAATCGGACCCCACTTCTGATTTACCAATTAACTTGATTTTACATTTCCTCAATGCCTGCAGAGTTGTTTACAAGTCTGTGGTTGTTGATTTTTCTTAGGCTTAGGTGTGTGTGTGTGATAGTCTCTCACCAACGTTGTTAGGTTGATTTCTGCACAGTTTTTTTGCTTAAAAAACTCTTATTTCAAATGTTATCTGTAGTTAATGTTTATAGCTGTTTACTGTTGAGTTTTAAACTGGCTGTCACGTTTGGGTAAGTTTTATTCTCATTTGTTTGCAAAACGTCTCAAAAGAGAGAGGAGGAGCGATTGACACGGTTATCGACAGAGCACTTTTGGAGGCAACCATTATGCATAAAAATCTACATCCGTATGTTTTACAAGGCGTTAATAAATGCAAGGTGCATGTTAAGCATGAAAATTGCTCTGTGAAACCAAATAAAAAATATAAATACCATCCATGTAGGGCTAATAAGCTTAATTAGTTTTCCATTGTACAACGGAACAACACGAGGTCTGAGGATGGACAGACATTAATTATACGTAGTTACATAACACGGACAGATGGGCAGATGGGAGGGCAGGCAGACAGATGGACGGGCATTAATAGCAGAGAGGATTCAAAATGCAAGGTAAACATTAGGCATTACAGAAATTCGTCGATCACGAGCGGTACAAAGCAACGTGCGGATTATAGCTTCGGTAAAGTATTGGTGTCACGGCATTCTATTCACGCTAACTAGTTATTACTCACTGCTGCGAAGGCCTATTGTTGCTTCCACTTGATGCATGACAACGTGGTTCAATAGCTATAATAAACTCGCGGCCACGTAGGCCTGTTATTGCGTCGACCTTTGTTTTCACACTTAGATGCTCCCCATCGCCTCCTAATGCGTCTCATTCGCGAGTCTTCTACAAATTGAACTGGTTATACTTATATATAATACGCACCCCTAAGTTTAGTATGATTTGGTGGTATAAAATGTGTATTATAATTGAGACTCTACGGTAGGCTTGGGACAATTTAGCAAGATTGACAAATGTGATGTTGTAATGATGTAGGTTTTCATGGCTCGATGTATGACTGCTTCAAAAACCTGCTCTCCTGGGACAGCTGCGTCGATCGCTATTTCTCTCCCCATCGCGGTGACGTTTAGTCTCACAGGTTAGAGGCATCCTCATGCGTTTTGTGCGTGTGTCGTGTGTGAATCCTAGTTACATGTAGGTACTAGGTATGTGTTAAGTCTCTTCTGTAGAGTTGCTCCATTCTAGGATCAATGGACGAAGGTCCGGGTGAACTTGAAAGTGTTTCGTTGTCATGCTCACACACTGGAATCAATTAACCCAATCCTGTTCCGCCTGTGACTCATCTCCTAGTTTGCTTTTCATGAAAGCATGCCTAGTTCTTCAGATACTTGGTGATTCTCTTCTGATGTCCGCATTTCAGAGCTCTATATCTGTGCACTGCTGACTTCAATGACTGCCCTCCAGGTTTGGCTGAGTTTTATTAAAATTTCTTGCGTGCGGTTCATAGTCTTTTCTGTTTTGTGAATCTCTATTGCTTCACTAATTATTTTTGGACCTTTGTGGCGGACGGCTGCTAGTACTCGCATCTTGTCAAAATCGATTCTGCGTTGTATGTCTACACTGTGTGCTGCCATCGCTGAAAGAGCACAATGCAGAAATGCGTTTGCTGCATATGGATACATTTCCTAGTTTCCCACCTCTTTAAACACTGTTTCCAGTCTCCTACCTTTTTCTAATTGGCCTCATTCACATGTATTGTTCCCCACGCATGCCGCAGAAAAGACCCCCATTGGCCAAGACCAGGGTCGTATGGCCAAGGGTGGGAAGGGAGGACCCAGGGGCGGAGCCGGGGGCAACTATTCACGGGGACACGGAACAGACAGCTGGGCTTTGCGTGAAACCTTTAGTTGGGGAAGCGCTGCGTGCGGAAGAGAAGGAGAGCCTATGGACACGCAGAACCTCGTGCTGACAACCCTTTAAGAGCGCCCAAGTAATATTGCCCCCTTTTATAACTCCAGTTACCCTGCTGTTACTTTAGCGGCTAGTGTTAAGTCGTTACCTCATCTGGAGATGAATAAACCCACTTCGGGTTCAACGTCAACTCCGAGTCTTTACTCCTGTCATTTAGTTGCACATTAACAATAGGCCTGCCTCCATGCAGTTTTTTTTGTTCTTGCATGCAGATAAATGTGTGCATTGCTAAAATTCAACGAGAATGAAATTCTGGTTCCTATCAGAAGCGGTACCTAAATGTGATAATGATTACTACTTTTGTTCACAAACTCCTTGGGCGGAACGATGGCCCAGTGGGTAGCGCTGTCGCCTCACGAACCTTCGAATCTCGGGTGCCTTTCTGTGTGGAGTTTGCGAGTTCTCTCCCAGTGTCCGCGTGGGTTTTCGCCGGGCACTCCGGTTTCCTCCCACAGGCCAAAAAACGTGCTGCTGCGTGCTGCTGCATAAGTTAATTGGCTTGCAGAAAAAGTTGCCCGCAGTGCGCCGTGTCTGCCGCTCACCGCGACCCTGTACAGGAATAAGCGGTTTCTAACAATGAGATGAGACACCAACGTAGTCGGTGTCTCCAACATCATTATTACAGTTTGACTAAAACCCACCCGCAATGGGATTGCATTTGCATAATTTTAATGAGAAACTAGGTGTCAAATAGAAATCGGAAGAAAATAAATATGGAAATATAAATTCTTTAGTTCTTCACCGTGACCCTATATAGGATTAAGCGGTTTCAGATAATGAGATGAGATGAGAATTCTTTAGTTTCGTCGTCTTTCATTGGTAGTGGATTAAAATCCGAAAAAAATGCTTGTTAAACACCTCCATGTTCTTAATGATAATTTAATTTACCTTGCACAGTTGTGAAGCGCATTGTTTGTGTTGGTTGCTGTCACAGTATTAATGTTTATATTTATGTGTATGCTTCATGCTTATGCTAATGAGCGCCCACACTTACAGTAACGTGTGCGAGTGTGATATGATGACATGATGTAAAAGCATGCGCTGCATTTGAATTATGCAAAACATTTTTTAGCCTACTGTGACCTGTGTATTTGTCCAAGTGTGCGTGTGAGAATTTGAATGCTATTCATGTAAATGAGGCAGACCTTTACCAGTATGTTCAAGTAGGCTTTTATATGTTATTGTACTGTGCTATTAAACCGTCATTAAACAATTATTAAACAATTAGTTTATTTACGCATGTCAAATGTGTGCTTTTATACCAGTATTTGACGAATTACATCTGTAGAACAACATATTAAACACTCTATCCATTAGGACATACCAGCCACTGACTTGCTGCACTACATACACATCAAGTCATGTACACATTGGTTTCATACACTTGTGATATGAACGTGATCCATTAACCAGAACTCAACGTTTCAGGATTATTATTGTATGTTTCATATGTGTAATCCGACAATATTGTAATGGGTTTCACACTATTATTCTATAATAATAATGGCACTTCTATAGCGCCTTTCACCCGGGGGTGACAAAGCGCTGCACAGAGCTGCGGAGAGAACGGCATGTCAGCAACATCAACAACGATGTATGAGCGGCAAACCAACAACAATAACATTTTCGGTTTGTGTGTTTCTTTTGTAACAAATCTAAGCTGTGGAGAAAACGGCATGCCAGTAACAACATTGGAGCAATATAATTGAAAGTCAAATAATGGCTATAATATAGAGAAGAGCATAAAATAAGTGATAAAATAATTGTGAAACAAACGAAGGAAGGAATAAATGTTCCTGAGCAGGCGCAGCTCGGCAGCGAGCCATCATCCCAGCACAACAACAGTGAGCCGCAACAACAGTCCGAGCCAGAGGACTTGAAAGCCTTACAGAACAAGTGAGTCTTGAGACGAGATTTGAAGATGCCCAGGGACTCAGCTGACCGAATCTCCAATAGAAGGGCGTTCTAGAGTCTGGGAGCAGCGCGCTCTGTCAGCCATCGAATGGAAGTGCGTTCTGGGCACATGCAGCAAGCTCATATTGGAAGTTCTAAGTTGTCGTGTTAAGGAAGGTGCCTGAAGTATGTCACGGATGTATGTCGGAGCAGCGCCAGTGAGAGCCGGTGAGAAGGAGGACCTTGAATTCGATCCTAAATTAACCGGTAGCCAGTGGTGAGACACCAGTATTCGGGATATGTGGTCATGAATAGGCGTACGAGTGAGGACTCTAGCAGCCGCATTTTGCAAACGTTGGAGACGATTGATAAGGTATGCAGGAGTGCCAGGGAGTAGTGCACTGCAAGAGTCGATTCGTGAAGAGATCTCATCTCATTATCTGAAACCGCTTAATCCTATATAGGGTCACGGTGAGCCGGAGCCTATCCCGGAAACACAGGGCGTAAGGCAGGAATACACCCGACGACGGGACGCCAGTCCATCGCCGGGCATTGCGGGACAATTTTAGTCTGCGAGCCAATCAACCTATCCAGGAGCATGCTTTTGGACTGTGGGAGGAAACCGGAGTACCCGGCGAAAACCCACGCGGACACGGGGAGAGCATGCAAACTCCACACAGAAAGGCACCCGAGCCGAGAGATTCGAACCCGGGACCTTCTTGCTGTGAGGCGTCAGCGCTAACCACTGGGCCACCGCGCCGCCCTCGTGAAGAGATGAAGATGTGTATTAGTTACTCAGCATCAGAGGGTGACAGGATGTTTTGCTGTCTGGCTATGTTTTTGAGATGGAAATAGGCTACCTTCGTCACCTTGTTGATGTGTGTCCCGAAGCTGAGTGAGACATCAAGAGTCACTTCTAGACTTCAGACTTCTTTAGCAACTTCAATGGTCTGGTCATCAAGCAACCATTGGATAGGTTTAGCCTTGGACAATTGGAGTGGGGTTCTGACAAGCAAAACGTCTGTTTTGTCACCATTAAGTTTTAGGAAATTTGAATTGAGCCAGGTATTCACAATTGCCATTGAGGACGACATGCGAAGACCAGTCACATTGATGGATGCCTTTACGTGGATATAGATTTGGATGTTATTGGCATAGCAATGGTAGCAGAGATTAAGGCTGCACATGATAAGTTGTTGTATGCAGATGCTGAAGAGGAGTGGGCCGAGAACTGAACCCTGGAGAACTCCAGACCATACTGTATGGATCTCTGAGTTATGTCCTTTGAGGCTGATGAACTGCTTCCGGTCAGAGAGGTGGGAGCTCAGCCAGTGTAGGACACAGCCAGAGACTCCTATATCCTTCAGTCGCTCAAGTAAGGTGGGGTGGTCATCGGTATCGAAGGCAGCACTCAGGTCCAGGTGGACAAGAATACTTGGCAAGCCTTCATCAGCAACGACAAGTAGGTCATTAACTATTTTGACCAGAGCAGTTTCAGTACTATGGCTGAATCTGAACCCAGATTGGAAGGGATCGAGGAGGTCATTGTTGAGGACGTGTTTCTGGAGTTGCACAGCTACTGCCCATTCAAGGATCTTAGAGAGTAATGGTAAATTTGAGATGGGGCAATGATTATCAGGAATTTTGCAATTACGGCCAGGTTCTTTGAGTATTTTGGTAACTGAGGCACATTTGAATAGTGGGGGAATGATGCTGGAGTGAAGTGAGTTATTGAATAGATTAGTGACGAAGGTAGCAATGGATTTTAAATTTTAATATCATTGGCATATTTTGCAACAACAAATTAGCTGAATAGAGTATCTACATGTAACCACTACTCAAGATGTGGTATACAAACAGTGCAAAAACAATGAGAAAATATACCTATTTTCTTGCATCACTTATGAAGCTGCAGTACAACCTGGGAGATCTGACTTTTACACCAATAATAGGGCGGGGGAAAATTAACATAAATAAATTATAAATAAAACAACTAACGAAGAGGATGTGGAAATAAAACTCGGGGTTAGGCTAATATGGTGCTGCTTGTTGGGCAAATGATTACTCAAATGCACGAGACTCAGATTTGAGTATTGGAGTAATTATATCTACGTACGGTACATAGCTGAAACATTTAACAGCCATAATGTGCCACTGAAAGGATCATAGGCCAAGAGCAATTAAAGTCCATCTCATTACGCTTGCTTGTAATTCCATAACACACCGTAGAACTAAACCCATCGGAATAATAGACAACACTTCTGCAGAACACAGTACCTTACCCCCATAGCTTGTTCAATAGATTGACATAAGCTCCCCTAACGGCACCATAAAATATTTAATCAAGTACTTTGTTTAGGAATGGAAGACAGTAAGCACAGTGTGTGTTTTAAATATTTAACATTCACAATATGAAATTGTGGGCGGCGCGGTGGCCCAGTGGTTAGCGCTGTCGCCTCACAGCAAGAAGGTCCCGGGTTCGAATCTCTCGGCTCGGGTGCCTTTCTGTGTGGAGTTTGCATGCTCTCCCCGTGTCCGCGTGGGTTTTCGCCGGGCACTCCGGTTTCCTCCCACAGTCCAAAAAGCATGCTGCTACGTAGGTTGATTGGCTCGCAGGCTAAATTGCCCCGCAGTGCCCGGCGATGGACTGGCGTCCCGTCATCGGTATATCCTTGCCTTGCGCCCTGTGTCTGCCGGGATAGGCTCCGGCTTCACCGTGACCCTGTATAGGACTAAGCGGTTTCAGACAATGAGATGAGAGATGAATATGAAATTGTATTACAGCTGAAGTCTCTTTTATCAGCAGGATTAAATTAACATAGTACGACGTCAGTTTGCTGCGCTCTACGGATATGGTTGTGATATTTTTTCAAAGATGTATTTGTGTAAAAATGTCCAGAAACGATTCATTGAGAGCTTTGAACAGGCAGGTAAATATGAAATACATGCTTGAAATACAGACTCGATTCAACGGATTTCGGAAGTAATGGGGTTGTTCCCTAATCTTGCATTGGAAACAGTCTTAAAAAATTTAGTGTTTTTATTGCTGCTATTAGATACATGTATTACACCGTTTAATGGTGTTTATAATTTATAGATTGTTATAAAATATGACCATTAGTCTGTCACATACTCTGTCACAAAATCGTCATATAAACGTCTGCGTTTCACAGACTTCTCGATAGTCTTTCCCTCCATATTAGTCTGTTAAATCGACGTTTTACTGTAATAATAATAACAATTGACAACACATGCATCTTTGTTTAATGTCGAAAGTATTAGGTCAAACAAAGGACAATTCAGAGACGCAGGGAAAACAGAGATGGATGTAGAGGGGACTGCAGCAACGTGGTTGCCGGCGGCACCATTTTCCGGGAACTGCATCATATGTTATGTTATCTGTTAATTCATTACCACGGATCCAGGCGCGTGTGCACATACTGAACACGAACTCTATAGACAGAACTCAGACAGATCACCGTGTCCAGACACAATTTCCTCCCTCGGTGGCGAGAGAGCTATTGATGTGCTAAGTGCATCCTGCGTGTGAATTCGGAGGTGACTGACGTTCTACGAACCGACTCGAATGGCCTGCGATGGAAGGTTGCAGACGTGGCAGTGAGCCGACCGAAGTGTACTCACTTGACTGAGTTACACATCTGCCGCATTCACACCGAGCGAGTGCGCTAAAGGTGCCAAGACACCACTAGCACATGTCGCATGCACCACACCCACGAGACAAGAACGAAGACCCAGAGGTTGGCATTGTCACGGATGTGAGCATGTGCGCACATACAGTACATGAACACCGTAGACAGAACTCGAGCAAGCCATCATATCTCAGACACAATTTCCTCCCTTGGTGGCGAGAGAGCAATTGAGGTTCTAATTGCATCCTGTTTTCCATCCCGTATACCTCTGGACACCTGTTGGAGTCGGGAACAATGAACTGATGGAGAACTGTATGGTGATGATGCGAAGTTGGATTGATTGATGTGGCATGGGTGAACAGATGTCAAGACAGAAATAAGGGCAGCGCTCGGAGTACTGGCAGGAGACACATACCCAGAGAGACAGACAGACCCTGGAGAGAAAGACCCGGACGGAGAGACACATCCAGACAGCAGCACAGACATGGCGTCTGTACACATCGCTGTGTAAATCACAGCGGAACGCCAACCACGTGTTGAGGTCTTCGTTGTGCGGAGTCCGGAGAAGCGGCGACTTCGCATCAGAATGCTGTGGCAAAATACGGCACAGTGGCGCAACGCGTGCATCTCAGCGGCAGCAATGTGTGCAGACAGCGGAGTGCAAGCGACTCAGTGACAGTAGGGCATGCAGACAAGGAGGTGTAAGCCACTCACCGACTACGTACACTGACGGCAGTGGCACGATCGCCTGTAAGTGTCAATGCATTCGCACACTCCTGCTGCATGGTGACTTCAGTCACACCACTAGCACCATGGACTGTGGAACTTCTGATATCACTAAATCACATACACTTGCACACATACACGCGAGCGCGCGTTGTTCTCTAATTTTATATAGCGCAATATTTCCGTAAGACTTACCAGGTGTAGTAGGTTTCGAATAGAGCAAAATAGCGTTATGCAGCATAGTGCGGGTACAGATCTTATCACTTGGACTAAATGAGTGACGGTTGCATGTTGGTTGTCATATCAATGGGGCTTTAAATTGATATTGGTGATTCAATTGTGAACCTTTGCTTGGCCTGATTATTTGAGGGGTTATGTAGCACCTTGTCGCTTTTCATGAACTCCCACTTACTCCCCACTCTGTAGGCACCCCACCTCGTGCCTTCTCCCAATTCAGCAATCCACAAACCTAGTTACAAGTAACCCCCTGCTAGATCCACGGAGCTTGTGACAGTCATTAAGAACTTGGCTTTTTCGTTATGGGAAGTAACCGGAGAATCCAAAGCACACCCATGCATAACAGATGGAGAATACACACAGAAAGGCACCGAGGCAGGACTCGAACTGGCTCAGGTACAACTTTTTTTTTCAGTGAGGTACAGATATTACCATTGTACCATCCTGCTACCCAAGTATGTTGATAGAGAACATAAAATGAAACCCTTCAAATATTTCAATATATATGAATAAATGTGACCTAAAATGTGATCAGATCATCATGTAAGTCCTATTAATAGGTAAAGATACCCTGATTAAACAAATAGCATACACATCGTTTATTTATTGGGTAAAATGATCCCACATTGAATTTTTGTGGCAAAAGGTATGTGAACCTTTACATTTAGATGATGGCAGCACCCCATTGATCAGCAATAACTTCAACCAAAAGTTTCTTAAAACTTTAATTCAAAGGCTATTGTGACCAATGTTATCGACAAATTCCATTTTTTGGGTTAGGTCACGTAAAAAATGTTTGTCGTAAACCCTCAAACACCCGAAAACAGCCAATTAGTAGAGTTTGTCAACGTGAACACAACGTGCTAATTCTTCACTATGTCAGCACACCAGTGTGTTGGAAAGCAAACTCACAGCATTTACAAAAGAAATATGACGTTTTGCTGACAATTGCAATCAGCATCATCAGGCAACCCGCACCAACTTCAGATGAGTTCGCTTCAGAATAAAGAGAAACCGTTTCGATCTCCTTATATTATGCCTGCTATTAAAGTCAGACAATAAAGTTTGACAACGTTAACATTTTCAGTATAACTAATCACTATTAGTCTAGTCTAATCTGAGCGTCTATTGATATTGATAAATGAAATATATTAATCGTTCTGATTACTATAAAAATAAGTGCGGTTTAAAAAAAAAGCATTCTCAAATTAGAAATTTTTATTGTTACGTCACCCGAGGGTCACAAAGCGCTGCACAGAGCTGCGGAGAGAACGGCACGTCAACAATGGCACTGGAACGGAAAATCAGCAACAATAACATTTATTTGGGTAAAAAAAACATATCGTTGCAGAACCACATGTAAAATATGATCAGACTTTCAGCTATAATTTTAAAATGCTAAATTATCAGTTTATGATACATATATTGGAAAATGGCTTAATGTAATATTTATCGTAGAATAATAATAATTGCATTTTTAAAGTGCTCATCTCCAAGGGTCACAAAGCACTGTACGGCACATCAACAACGAGATAACAACGCAAATCAGCAATAAGGTTTCTTTTGGGAGTATTTTTTGTTACATATCCGAGCATTGGAGCGAACGGCATGTCATCAACATTCGGACTGCCCAATTGAAAGTCGAAAAGTAGCAACAAATGATAGAACAACAAATAAGCGATTTAAAAAAATATGAATTCTGCCACAAACATGGATGGAATACATGTTCCCGAGCAGGCTCAGTTCAGAGAATTGCCATCATTCCGGCACGACAATACTGAGCCGCTGCGCGTCCCTGAACGGCAGGAGGAATTGATAAGCGTCACAGTGTTAGAGATGGGAATTAGTGGTAGAGATGGGAGCATCAGTGTTAGAGATAGGAGGCACAGTGTTGGAGATAAAAGTGTACGCCTTACAGAACAAGTGAGTCTTGAGACGAGATATGACGATGCCCAAGGATTCAGTTGATGGAATCTCCAAAGGAAGGGCATTCTAGAGTCTGGAGGTGCGATCTGGGCACATACAGCAGAACCGTATTGGAGGATCGAGGTTGTGTTGAAGAGGGTGCCTGAAGTACGTCACGGATGTATGTCAGAGCAGCGCCAGTGGGAGCCCTATAGGTGATGCCACTTTCTGATGAAGGTAATTTGACAATCTTGACCCTTTGTCCAATAAGACTCACGTAATTCGTAACACCTGACATCATAGCCTCTCCATATAGGGAGATCGAAATTTTTCTCTTTATTCTGAAGCGAACTCTTCCCAAGTTGCCTGATAATGCTGATTGCAATTATCAGCGAAACTTCGTATTTATTTGGTAAATGCTGTGAGTTTGCTCTCCAATACACCCGTGTGCTGAGATAGTGAAGAATTGGCAAGTTTTGTTCACGTTGACAAATGTTACTAATCGGCCGTTGTCGGGTGGTGGAGGGTTTATGACAAACATTTTTTACGTGACCTAACCAAAAAAATGGAATTCATCGTTTTCTGTAACTGTTGCTGAATCCCGTACATCGGCTTGGAGGAATTTTGCCCCCTTCTTCCTTAGGGAACTGCTTTAACTCATATATTTGTGGGTTTCTTGCATGAATTGTATGCTTCATGTTCTGCTACTACAATGGCGTTAAGGTCTGGAATTCAACTTGGCCATTCAAAAACGCAAAAGCTTTTCTATATCAGTCATCCTGTTTAGATTTACTTTTATTTTTATCATCATTGTTTTGTTGTATAACTCTTTTGATAAATAATCAGCTCACGGACAGCTGCTCTGTCATTACCCTTTAGAATTTGGTGATAGAATTCGAAATTCATGGTTCTGTCAATGATGACAAGCGATCCAGGTCCTGAGGCAGTAAAGCAACACCAAACCATAATACTCCTATCACTATGCTTCACGGTTAGGATGAGGTTGTAATGTTGGAATGCATTGTTTGTTTTTCCCCAATCATAACATTTCTCATTTATACCAAAAAGTTCTACTTTCGACTCGTCTGTTCACGGAACATACTTCCAGTAGACTTTTGGATTATGTAGGCAGTCTAGAAAACTTGATATAGGCTACAATGTTCTTGGAGAGCCGTGGTTTCCACCATGCATACCATTATTGTTCAGTGTTTTGGTGATGGTTGACCCATGAACGCTGACTATGGATCGACGCGGCTGTCCCGAGAAAGCAGCTTTTCGAAGCAACCATCATGCATTAAGCCGTGAAAACCTACATCATTCCTCTGACCATGGAGTTGAATTTCTCCATTTGTACACTGCATGGCAGATTGGTGGAGCACAATATCTTTAGAATTGATTTGGTAACCGTTTCCCGACTGACGGGGTATGACACGCTTCCACAAACCCGTGTGGTGAAGACCAGACTGATGGTGATAACCAAAGTTCATGTTTTTCATATAGGGCAGGGTCACCCAAACTCACTTCTGATTCTCATCCCATTGTTTGAAATACCCCCTTAACTGAGTTGCCTAACCTAAACGTTCATGTACCTGTTTCCTCAAAGAAATTTAACGTTGGATCATTTTGATCAATACAATAAAAAGTAAAAATGTTCATGTGATATTTTTTAAAATTAGGTTCTCTTTAGGGTGGCGCGGTGGCCCAGTGGTTAGCGCTGTCGCCTCACAGCAAGAAGGTCCCGGGTTCGAATCTCTCGGCTCGGGTGCCTTTCTGTGTGGAGTTTGCATGCTCTCCCCGTGTCCGCGTGGGTTTTCGCCGGGCACTCCGGTTTCCTCCCACAGGGCACTGCGGGGCTAAATTGCCCCGCAGTGCCCGGCGATGGACTGGCGTCCCATCGTCGGTATATCCTTGCCTTGCGCCCTGTGTCTGCCGGGATAGGCTCCGGCTCACCGTGACCCTGTATAGGACTAAGCGGTTTCAGACAATGAGATGAGATGAGGTTCTCTTTAGGGTGGCACGGTGGCGCAATGGGTTTCTGTGTGGAGTTTGCATGTTCTGTCCGTGTGGGTTTTGCCGGGCACTCCGGTTTCCTCCCACAGTCCAAAAAACATGCTGCTGCATAGGTTAATTGGCTTGCAGACATAATTGCCCGAAATGCTCAGTGATGAACTGGCGTCCCATCGTGGGTGTATCTCTGCCTTGCGCCCTGTGTCTGCCGGGATAGGCTATGGCTCACCGCGACCCTGTACAGGACTAAGCGGTTTCTGACAGTGAGATGAGGTTCTCTTTACTTTTTGGAATTTGTTGTAAATCTAATCATATTTTAGGTCGAAGCTCTGCAGAAATAGAGATAAATCGAACATTCTAAAGGGTTTACAAACTGTTGTTTACCACTGTAGGTGTAACATTAAAGAAAATAGTTATGCAGCAAATAAATAATAGCCAATGTTTGTCCCCACATTGAAGCACGTATTGTGTGGTACTCATTCCCATTGCTAGTCTGGAGAAAATAATACTTGTTTTTTTTTAATTTTGAGATCTAATGAGCAATGTCAAGCACCATTTAACTATAATTTAAATGTTCTATCTCCCAGTTTAGTGAAGGGGTCCGTGTACAGTATCTTAAGTATATAGTATTTACAGGTACAGTGAATTGAGCACGTAGGTTGTACACAAATAATAAAGGAACAGATATACAGTCTTTTTAATTTGCACCTTGATGTGGATTTATTGTGGACGTGTGTGCATGGAACCACAAAACAGGGACACACGTGACTGTATATTATGTTTATCTATTGCAAGGAAAGGAAAGGCCTGCATTTAAATGGGAATTTAGGGTGAGCACAATTAAACACATGTTATCTATATAATTCATATACAGTTTCTGATAGCGTTAATTAAGTATCACATCAAATGTATTGGGTTTAATCAGATGGTTTAAATAAATGTCTTTTGCAAACATTAGGCTTGCATGTTGCTAACCGTAGCATGTTTTCACTTTTCAAAATAATTTTAATGACTAAATATTTTCAGTGCAGCAATTAAAGGAATGTGATCTTGTAAGCCGTAATTAATTTGTGATATTACAAATTGAATTATTTGATATCGCTAATGCCTGATTGAATGTCACATCCCTCTACTTTTTACTGTTGGATGATTTGGATAAATGTCAACCTCACTGGTCTCTGTGGGGTTAGCTGCTCAGCTGCCTGAATATGAATGCTTTGCTCATTACAGTTTAGCTCACTTAGCTAATCTCCACTCCTACATCTTGCCAACTGCTATCTGAGAAATAATTGTTCAATTTACTGACTTTCACAATGAACAATTGACAGAAGTACTGAACGTGAAATGGAACAGCTTTCGTTAATCCGATTGATGCTCTATGGAGCATGAACAAGTGCACGAATACATACTCGAAGCTAACACTGTCTATAAATGATGAGAATATGTATGTTTAATATACTGTATGCTGCAGTACAACCCAAATATTGCATGAAACAAGTGCCTACTGTATGTATAGGTATTTAGATATGTACTTCACTGGAATTAAATGTTCATGTTATTATATCTATGCTGGCAAGCATATTTTAAGAGTGCATCATTATTATGCTAGTAATAGCTAGTAATGTTAAGTATGTATTAGTTTTACCATCAAATTAAGATATTATTGGCATGGACCTTCATAGTCGTTTTCATTTTTGCTCCATAACGATTTGGGTCCTCCCAACATATTATTTGTGTGTGTGTTATACTTGCAAGTAATACACATTGCATGGTACTGTAATATAATTATTTGGGCTGGAATGATTTTAACCCCTGGAGCTTCAATATATGGCGTTCATAAAGAGTGGTACTTTACCATGAAAGTCAATGGAAATGATAATTTGAAAGGATTTTGAAAAACTGTTCACAAAAATATTATTAATCACAGCAAAAAAATACAATCCAAATAAATGCATTCCCTCTTGATTTTTCTTGCCAGAATACCTGAGCACATTTTCAGCACATCTTGAGCAATGTGTGTTTTCAGCTGAGGCTTGGAAAATACGCTGCTCCTGATCTCGATTTAATTAACAGAATGCATTACACAATTACCACTTTTGATTCCCCATGCAAGATCAAGGAAGTCGATTCACTTTTAGCCCTGCGTGGGAATCGATCACCCGTAAGCATTATATTATTTACTATAACAAAAACGACAGTAACACATTTATTTATTAGCCGAAAACATTATGATATATGGGCGGCACGGTGGCCCAGTGGTTAGCGCTGTCGCCTCACAGCAAGAAGGTCCCGGGTTCGAATCTCTCGGCTCGGGTGCCTTTCTGTGTGGAGTTTGCATGCTCTCCCCGTGTCCGCGTGGGTTTTCGCCGGGCACTCCGGTTTCCTCCCACAGTCCAAAAAGCATGCTGCTACATGGGTTGATTGGCTCGCAGGCTAAATTGCCCCGCAGTGCCCGGCGATGGACTGGCGTCCCATCGTCGGTATATCCTTGCCTTGCGCCCTGTGTCTGCCGGGATAGGCTCCGGCTTCACCGTGACCCTGTATAGGACTAAGCGGTTTCAGACAATGAGATGAGATGAGATATATAGGACGCAGTGTCTAGCGAATGTTGGCGCTACCTGCGTGGCTGTCTTCTCCTCTCCCTCACCTCTCTCCAGTTTCCTCACGACTCTGTATCTGCATGTCGTCCACAACCAGTTGTGTTATTTGTGCACGTTACAGATCGTATAATTATTATAATACAACTCGATTAGTCAAGACCCGCGATTGCATCACAACCAATATAAGCTGTCGGAAGAACTCTCTGCTACCACGAACCCCTGCAAGATGTGATAGAGTTCATATTTTGCATTAACCGCAATACGAACACATCTCTTTCAGCGGGTGATGAGTGAGACAACATATGCCTCTACATATTCGTTGTTTCCCATCACTCAGCCTATTGAGCACTATTGCCAGTCCTTCTACCAGCACACAATTAAATATGATGCTAGTGCCATGTATGGGTTTCTACTTGTGATTTTTTACAAAGGTATTGTATATATGAATCACCTTGGCATGTTAGGCTCACAATCATATAATTTAGATAAAATACATTTCCCTATAATGCCGCATGGTTATCATGGGAAAAATAGCTGATGCTCGAAATTAAGCTCTCAGATATTTGCAACATTTTAGTCGCTTACTTACCCATCATTTGCCCGGCGATGGACTGGCGTCCCATCGTCGGTATATCCTTGCCTTGCGCCCTGTGTCTGCCGGGATAGGCTCCGGCTTCACCGTGACCCTGTATAGGACTAAGCGGTTTCAGACAATGAGATGAGATGAGACTTACCCATCATTTATCCTGATTTAAACAAGTTGGATTTTGCCGTTATAGGGCAAATTTAGAATTTGTGGAAAGTGATGAGAGCCATGTTTGTTTTTCTTCATGCCATGCAAGCCAATTGTTCCTTTATAAATGAACTGTAACGGCCGATATTACACCAATGTTTTAAAAAGCAACAATAAAACAACATACGGTATTATGCAATTTTTAAATAACCACACTCTACTTTAACTATTGCAGTAACCAATAGCCAACGACATGTGCAAGAGAGCACTTTTATCAAATTTCTTAATGCCCTAAACATCTTAGGTATGTGTAACAACATAAAAATGCAAGAGTTAGCCTTGCCAGCCTTATCACTATCAGGTAGAAGCTGCTTGGAATGGATTATGGATCACTGCCCAGCCACATTGAGCAAATTGAAGTAATCTCTTCAGGTTTTACCAAGAGGCTGCCTTCGGTGGGTCAGAGCTCAAAGAGGGCCCCGTTTCAGCTGCATAGACAGCTCTGGCTGTGCTCCCAAGGAGAAAGCAGTATCAATAGGAAAGGTCGTGTTCTCATTTATAAGAGATTTTTTTCATGACAGACGTGCACCCAGCATGCTAGCTACTATCAGCAGGGCATTCATTGGTATGTGAAACATAATGCAATATTAGATGAAATTCATACGCACATAGGATGATTCAATATTTACGCTTTTAACAAACAGTTTTAATGTTTATTTTAAAACTCTGGAATTATTCTCAATATTATTTGTTATCATTGTTATCGCCGTGATGTTATCAATTGTTTTTTTTTATTGTATATTTTTTTGCTGGCTATACTTTCTATGTAAATTATCTCGGTTTACCACTAATTAACTCTGTCGCTATTTTACAGTGCAACTTCAATTGCACGAGAC
Source organism: Mordacia mordax (assembly GCA_036362905.1). Taxonomy (NCBI): domain Eukaryota; kingdom Metazoa; phylum Chordata; class Hyperoartia; order Petromyzontiformes; family Petromyzontidae; genus Mordacia; species Mordacia mordax. Next base: position 23,212,570 of record JAZEWT010000001.1, read on the forward strand.
TGCCATTGCGCCCTGTGTTTAATTTGCTAAGGACAAAACATCTCTCTGACAATCTGAGATTTGGTCTACAGAAGCAAATGAAGTTCGTTCATAATGTCACCATCCAGTACCCATCTATGAAAGCCCCAGTATGTCGAGATACAACAGTGGGCAGCAGGGGAGGCGTAACCTGTACACTGGCAACTAATAACGTTGCAGGGCCTACAATGTTTTGCGTTCCCATATATGCAGTTGTTTATTTACATTTACTTCACTTGACAGTTTGTTTTCCCTGAGCTGCCTGAGCGCTGGCAGGGTCCATTGCTGGTGCGTTATGTCTAATCGCATCAGCAGTGTTTTCCATCGAACATTACAGTCCAGCTGGTCACCTATTTTTTGCTCATCCCCTAGTGTGAATCTGCCCTATATAGTTTGCAATTCATCATCCGTTTAGAATTCCAATGCCCACTCCTGTTTGGACAATCCCAGTTCAAAACCATCCAGCACTTCCGAGAGCACTGGAGCAGTTATTTTTGCCTTCCCATGGTGGTTGCCACCATTCATGTGGTGGTTCCAGCCATTCTTGTGGTAGTTTCCACCCTTCGGCTGCCTCTTTCCCACTCAGAATTGACTGTCGGGGCTCCACTGCCAGTGGGTATGGTATCTCTCGCACGTCCATCTTTTTGATGAGAACTAGGAGCACTTTCATCAGTTGGTCCAATTTGTCTGTCACGCTGGGATTTTGTTTTTTTTCTCTCAGCAAGGCACCTGCTTTATTTGAGTACCATTGAGTCTGAGCTGGGTCTCACTGAGGATATCACGGGCCAAGGTTTATATTGATATGGTGTGGGTAAAGGCTCGTGGCTGAGCTCAGGTGCGTTCATGGAACCAAGGTAGGTATGCAAACCCAGCTCCTCTTCTCCTTCCGTGGCTTCCGGTAGGTCTTTTGTTCTGTTTTAATTTAGACTTAGGACATTTTTCTTAGCTAATTATGCCGCTGCCAGCATTAAAAAGAGCTAGCGAGGTGCAGAATTATACATATATATATAAACTTTGGCTTTATTCAACAAAATCAAGTAATACAACCTACTGGTGTATGTCTCTTTTTATCACTTCAGTAGAGAACAGGTAACTCTCAGGTCCCTTGTCCCGAGTGTCTTTTCCCTCAGGATTCACCGACAACAGCCTTGTTTTTCCTCTGTCTCTCTATCCTCACTCCCCACTCCTCCCCTTTCTCCTTAACCCTCTCCCGCTTTATTCTCCTTTCCCTTTTTTTCTCGTTCACATTTCCTGCCGTTTCCTACTTCTGTCTTAGCCAATTCTGATTGACCACATGTTGGATTCAAACACCGCAAGAGGTCAGGGGTTGCAGTGGCCCATCCGGGTTCCTCCCTCTCCTGCCTTTGCTTCTATTTCAGTGTGATAAGTGTATTTCTACACAATGATTAAGTTCTTCGAGAAACAAAACCGATTCCTTGGCTAATGATGATGGTGGCAGTGTATATCTCTAGCCGATGTTCATGGAACTTTAGCAAACCTTAACTGACGTGAAGGTAAATTCATGTTTAGTGCTAATTACAATTTTAGCAGGCTGTTGGCATAGCAACAAATGAAAACACGTGCAAATTTAATTTCAAATTACATGAAATTATGCCACCAGCTGTCAGCAAAATAAATGAACACAGCATTGCTCACGCCGACGTGGATGTGCATGTAACAGTCGAGTCATCCGTTTGGTTCTTATGACTTGGGATCGCTGCTGATACTTTTCAAGAGAAGAGGAATATTTATTCGAAAACGTGAGGAGTATATATGGCAGGTGTTTTTATTGCAGTCATGCAACCACGCTCTGTTGATTTAGCCTCATGCATCAAGTAAGCAGAGCAGTCGTTTGACAGTACCAGCATAATACCAATGTGTCTGTACACATTTAATTATAAAAACAAAATTACATCGCTGAAATATTGTAAGTAATTGGCGTGGGGGTTTTTTGGCAATCGTTAACATAAGCATAATATGTTGATGACGTAGACTTGTTCATATTGATTTGATTCACACTGTTATGCATTGTTGTAATGGTAGAAATAATATATTTTTTATAACCTACAACTATGTAGTAGAGCTTTAAAAATGCATTACTGAATTCATTATATTTCAATTCACTCCCAGTCACGTTAATGAAACGTTCTTTAGTGGTAATTTGTTCATATGTATCTTGATATTGATAACCAAAAGTTATCCCAATTATACAATGTTTACAATTTCTTGCATTAAGTACTTCATGTGCAAACAGCATAAGCTTTCAGTGTTATTCACAAATTATATTGACGCTTTCGTTTTTGTGTCATTTTGGTCAGCTGTTTCTTTTTCAATTTAGCTAAACTGCTAAATATTTGGAATAACAGCAGTGCCCGTTGAGTGCCTTGCAGTGTGGAGGCCTCCAGTCGAGAGGAGCGGCTTATTACCTCGTCATGGTTTTTTTCAGGCATCTGCCTTCACCACCGCAGAGTAAAACCTACTATCGGCTATTTATGAGTGAACAACTTTCTCTCCGAATGAATCCTAACCATGGGAAGCAATTAAAGCCGGAGACACTGCAGCAGAGCTGATGGCCCTGGCAAGTTTATTATTTTCTTCACCACTCCGTATTGCCGGGCACTCTGAAATGCCCCACGACGCTACAAGCTGCGTTTGCGATTGCTACCCCGGTGGGCCTTTTCGCTGCAGCAAAATAATTCAAGCCTTCTCTCCCTCCCACCGCAACTCCTTGCAAAGCTGCTGAGCAAAGTCGATTCCACAATTCCTTGGCAGCTACGTGCTTCCTGTTTAATCAGAGAGACCACGGGGGCACCTCCCATCTGCAAGTGCTTTATTATGAGGTGATAAATAATGCATCTCTCTCGTAAGCAGCGGTCACCTTTCCCATCATGTTTGGGCAGCAAATACCCTTGGGCTGCTGTGCGTTATAAAAAAAAAGAAGCAACGAATGAGAACTCACCAAAGATAACCATGTTCAATATTGTGTTTGGAATATTTCACTACTTTTTATAAGTAGCTCTTAGAAGCAATCATCACTTTTAATAACCTTCAAAAATATTTTCGCTTCTTTGCATGGATCTATGTATTTCCCATTAATCAATGTTACATATGTAACGACTTGATACATTCACTGGTTTTCAAACACCACTCCTCTCGACCCACTTCTATGTCATTTAGTCTATTAAACGGAGATCTGAACGCAAATTATTATTATTGTAAGATATCCTGGTGTTTATTTTAATGGTGAAGAAAAAGCTCAGCAGAGTAGGAATCATATGGTAGAATAGATAATTGCGATTGTTTTAAAAATAATAAAAGAGTGTACGTGAAATTGGAATCACGTTACCTCTAATATTTTGCGATATACCATTATTTTAACAAGAGCCTTTGAGTGATGTAAACAAGGTAACTGATTTTGTACAGTGCTAGGAAATCAGTAGCAGTAGCTGCTTAGAGAAGTATAAAGTCCTGATTTCCATGCCTGAATGGATTTGACAAGTTTAGTAATGTATTCAATGGTACAAAATTAGAAGTGACTGCTAGACATAATGGTACAAACTTTTGAACATCATCACTGGATGGTTTTAAATTAACAAAGACCGTTACTAGGAAACTTATGTTGTATCCATTGACACTTAATTTAAAGACAAACTACAACTCACTGGATCACCTAAGTATCCTGCAACGCGAACATAATGACAAGTCTAAGAAACAAAGTTAAATGTTAGTCTTTAAAACTTACTGGGACAAACGATTCCAAATGGCACCATGTAGGCCGCATATATGTATCACAGTGCAAGATACACGCTTTGTTGTTTGAATTGATGATTGCAGTAAATGCAATTTGTACAAGTCATGCTGATCCTGTGAGTGTGGCTAAAGCTGGTGGGAAAATTACTTTACAGCAATTATTGTAGACGGTGTTTATTGGTAATTACACTTCGTCACATTTTGGGGAATGGGAGAAACAGTGGGGATTAATCATACACTTGCTACACAGTAAATGGCATGTATTGACACATATAGGTTGGTTTGATGCATCCTTATGTGCATTAGCAATGGACAACTTAGGAATAATTCATTATTTGGTGTAATTGTTTTAATGACATACTGGGCAGATCTGAATGCTAAAAGCAGTAGTCCTGTAGAGAAAAACTGCACGTTCTCCAAACGTCACATAATAAAGTTTGCCTTGTCATACAAAGGTGCTTTTCTAAAGGAGCGAAATAGTGGCAGATACAGGTGCATCGTATGGAACGTGTGATTGCTGTGCGCGTCTTGACAAGGTGTTCCAGAAGGTTTGTTAAGTGTAATCACATAAGACCAATTACGGTGTCCACCCACCACCGTATTCTCAAAGGTCTGTCACTGGGTTCTTCAGTGTCATGGGCTGCCTTTAAAATCCCTTAGGGTAATGGATATAATGATCTCCTTCAAGAATTAAAAACCAAACGGATCTGGTATGCATTCGTAAAACAATTGCACTGACAGAAACATCATAAGGAGGCTTAGACTTGCCTTTATGTTATGGCAACCATAGACTCCAGGGAAGCAACAGCTGAGATTAGATATTGATCGTGGTGGACTTGTGTGAATGTTGGTGAACCAATCAAGCCAATAAGTCTCGTCAGACTTACATGCGTAGGTGATGGTGTCAAACTATAGATTACACACACCTCTGAGCCACTGAGGCAAAAGAGAGCAGGATGAACACACGTCACATCACATTACGGCATAGTGATAGCTCAGTTATTTACAAATGTTGGGAAGTGCAAGACAACACCTTCCTTTAAACTTTTTTTCCCCTTTGGTGTTAATGGAACTGCATCTGCCCATTGTAAATACGAAAATCAAGTAATGTTTATCATGAGATAAACCTTCTTGGTTAGCAACTGTTTTACCAATTGGATGATAGTTATATGTCTCTAAAATGGGCCAACCTAATTGGCACTCTTTGAAAAAATAGGATCGTGTTCATTTGTTGTGATGTTTGTTGTGTTGCAGGAATCCCGCATATAGAGCTTGCAAGTTCGCTTGTAATACTGTAATAATAAAAAATATATATTTTTTAATTTTTCATTCAATGAGTCTCGTGTGTAGAATTGCTCTACACCTTTCAATTATTCAATATTTTGCATAATCTCTCCTTCCTCTCATCCTTCCTGGCATCTTGCCTTATATCCATATTGGACGCCGTTCAGCTATTTATCTACGAAGGAAAACATACACTCTTGTGAAGTCTATGCTTTACAGATATTAAACTGGGAAGAGGCTTTACCCATTTTTCTGGCAATAAGTGTTACGTTCTTAAAAACACCAAATAAACACTTTTCATAAAGTGTCAAGTTTGCAAAAACCACACATGTTGGTGGTAAATACTGCAAACAACATGCTTTGATAATATATGCATTGTCCTTGAAACTGATTGGCCTGCATCAGAGACGGCTCTCTTTTTAGCCTTGTCTCTGATAGCAAGATGTTGCCAAAAGGCAATCAGTCTCAGGACAACACAATATCAATACCTTATACCTCGGTTTGAGCAGTACCCATAGGATATTAATTTTTTTTTTAATTGGGATGCAGTAAGTTATTTCCTGCCCATTGACACTTGCATAATGTGGCATTATGCATGTGTCATTTTCGACATGACAGACAATAGATACTTTATATATATTAAAATCGTTACAATAGTTACGAAATTTAATGACCATGTGCGCTGGTAACAGAATTATTAGGGGAGCAGGTGCCAACATGCTTATACATCTTGGTAATCAGGACTCCATTTATAAAATAGTAATTGATTACAGCTCCTTAAATTTCACCACACTAGTTTGGCCAAGGGCTGAATATGGAATGCCTTGTTACCAGACCATTTTTCAATCCGCCATATATAGTGCTGGTGATCTTGTAGACCCGTAATAGATTTGCTCTCTTTACTGCTGGTGGGGTTGAGAGCCATCCTTAGCTCGTATTTAAACCCCTCGTCAAAGCCACAAGCGTGTTGTGTTGAGTGTGCTTGATGGAGCTGTCGGGGAACACCAACGAGCCGGCCTCCACACCACTAGCAGACCGTCCGCTGGCGTGCCCTGAGGATTCTGGGACGTGCGTGACGACGCTTTTCTTCACGCGGCAGCGACACCGGCGACGAGGACGGGAGACTTCTGTTTTTTTAGCCCCTTTATTAATCTCTAACATACTAATAATAATAGTAATTGCATTTATAGAGCGCTTTTCACCCGAGTTACAAAGCGCTGTACAGAGCTGCGGAGAGAACGACACGTCAACAATAACGACATTAGAATGGAAAATCAGTAACGATAACACATCGTTGCAGTACAACATGTAAAATACGACCTGACTTTCAACTATAATTTTAAAATGCAAAATTATCATTGTTAATAATACATACATATTGGGACATGGTGTAATGTAACATTTATTGTATAATAATAATTGCATCTCCAGAGCACCCACCATCCGTGGGTCACAAAGCACTGCACAGAACTGCGGAGAGAAGGGTACATCAACAACGAGATAAAAACGGCCAATCAGCAATAACGTTTTTTTTTTGCAAATTCGAGCTGCGAAGAGAACGGCATGTCAACAACATCAGGACAGTTCAACTGACAGTCAAATGAAAGTCAAATAGTAGCAAGAAATTACAGAAGGACACAAAAGAAACGATTAAAAAAATCTGCAACAAACAAGGAGGGAATAAAAGTTCCTGAGCAGGCATCGGTAGGAAAGGGAGCCATCATCCTGGCACGACAACACTGAACCACATCAACAGCCCTAGCCAGGGCAAGGAATAAATGCTCCTGAGCAGGCGCAGGTCGTAAGAGAGCCATCATATCAGCACGACGACACTTAGCCGCATCAATAGTACTCGTTGGAGGATTTGAAAGCCTTACAACACAAGTGAGTCTTGAGACGGGATTTGAAGATGCCTAAGGACTTAGCTGATCCAATCTCCAATGGAAGGGCATTCCAGAGTCTGGGAGCAGCACGCAAGAAGGCTGTCACCCATCGAATGGAGGTGCGATCTGGGCACATGCAGCAAGCCCGTATTGGAGGATCGAAGTTGTCATGTTGAGGAGGGTGCCTGAAGTAGGTCATGGCTCTATGTCGAGCAGTGCTAGCGAGTGCCTTGTGTAACCGGCGCCAGCCGTCTCGTCTCTTTTTCCTTCACTTTCGGCCACATGATCGTATGAGAGACACCAGACTGGCGCGACTGTTAACCAAAATTGTCGAGATGACCAGCCGAATAATACGCATGCGAACGCACTAGAAGATATTCAGATGGTAAAATTCTGCGTTGTGTATATTTTTGCGTGAATCCTCCTTGTGCTTCACACATGCCACTGATCTGCTGTGATGAGCCTCTTCCACCACCATAGACTTGCACCTGTGGTGGCCCAGTTCATGGGCCCCAGAGCCGCCAGGGGCACTACCTGTGTACCCGCGATGTTCCTCTTGTAACCCCCCCCCGGAAAGTATATTGTGCCACACAGACACACACGCAACCACAACTATCGCACAACACCCGCTAGATGCCTCCGCGCATCCGTTGTTAGAGCGGCCATTTGACAACGGCGTACCGGTCCCACACTGACACAATGTACCGCACGACACGAGGGTTCGGTGGGTAGCAGAACGATGATGGACTCGGCCCCAGCGGCTGGGGTTTTGTCCATAGACCCTGTCAGTAGGACAGTTTGGTTGGTGGTTCCTCAGTCAGCTGGAATTCGGCTTAGGGGGTGCCGAGTTCCATCCACCAGTTCTGCCGGGGGAGATTAACTCCCCCGGAACGTTAAAGCTGCAGACAATTGAGTTCCGGCGGGGTTGCCGGCCGGAGGGGGCCACCCGACCAGCGTGCACTGCAGGGCCAAGCTGGGCGAGGTTTCGAACGGACGTTGTGCGCCATCTTCCTGTTGTTGTAACGGCTGGGTCCCGTGATTTGGGCGGGGTAGACAGTCGGCGCTAGGTGTTGCCGATAGTGTGATTGGTGCGGTCTCTAGACAGGTCGGCGCCAGAGTGTTTACGATAGTGGTGATTGGTAGGAGAAATACACGGCGCCCAGAGACAAGGGGGAACGGCGGGGATTGGTGAAGAGAGAGACGCCGAGAGATAAGGGAGCACGGAGCGAGGGGGAGGGAGGTCAGTTGTAGTTGGGGCAGTTGAGTGGAGGCAGTCAGAGAAGGCAGCCATGTAGAGGGACGAGGGCAGTGAGTAGCGGGATTAGTTAGCGGGGTTAGTTAGTCATGTTAAGGGCAGTCGAGTAGCGGGGTTTAGTTAGTAATGTGCGAGAGCTGTGCCCGGAGCCGTGCGAGAGGCTGTGCCGAGCGGCTGTGCCAAACGGCTGTGTGCCGTGTAGCGAGTTTGGCTGAAAGGAGACCTCGTCGCGACGCGCTCGTCTGCAGCAGTAAAGACCATCAATTCATCACCACTGTCCGGTATTTTTGTATCAAAGCGGTTGTATGGGTGAACGTGGTGTGAGCGCGGCGGCGAGAGAGAGCGGAGTGTGGTGTGCGAGGGTTGAGAGTCCGGCCGCGCGCTTGCTGGAGGCCGGTGTGCGCGCGCACGTGGCGTGCGATTGGAAGGTCGTGTGCGCGCGCGCACAGGTGCGCGCGCGCACGTGGCGGTTCGTATCGAGGTACCGCGTGTCATTCAGGGAGCTTCGCAGATTGGTGTTAGGAGTTGGGGATCGTGGGGCTCGAGAGTAGATATTTACGGAGGAGGGGACCTCATAAATTTGGGGACCTCCACACACCCACACCATCACGTACCTTCTTTTATAATTCAATTTATTATCCTGCGCAAACAGCACCCACGCACGAGCACACAGTCACATATGTTTATTCTGGCGGACACGCCAGAATAAACATATATACTGTATGATGTTTAACAAATTAACAAAATTTAGCGAATATCACCGAATATAATACCCGACAGTAACAACACCTGCATCCCCACATTCAATACACCTAAGATGGCCGCCTCGGATGGCCACGTGCTTCCCACAAACCCCCCCACACAAGATCCCTCTTATAGGACAACAAGAATTCCCTCCCTCCTAAACAACAATATCACAATCAAAACGCTTAACGCGGAAATTCTCGCTTTGCCCCGACCATCAAACATCCAACATCCCAAACCAAGATTGCAGAGCTACTGCCTCTGGAAAGTGCACAACCACATAATCCAAACCTGCAATTGAAAACCACTCACATACCTGCGCAAAGAGCACCCACACACCAGCACACAGCCACATCAACTTCCCCCGCACCCCTGCGGACAGCACAAAATGCCTCATTATTAAACAAACTCTACAGCCACCTCTTTCGTGTATATTTTAGCATGTGTTCTGCCCTTAAGAGCAACAGAACAATGCATCCGTACCACGCTAAGTCACCCACTCAACTAAGGCGTGTTCGCAAGGATGGGCATGGATCACTGTATGTGGGGCGTGTGCATTGCAATTCGTCAGCACTCTAATGTATGTGCGACATGCATATGTGCAAATCAACACATCAGTTGACACTGGCTTCATTCACTCCTGAATTGCACTATCATAGTCGACCATAAATCGAAAAGTCCATCCACACCGCACCACCAACCTAAAGCCATTATCACAGAAGTCCCCTATACCTCTCAACCCAAATACAGAAAGACCCAAGTATACCATAAAGATCCGTTCCCCTTCTGACAGACATTGTCAAAGTGATTAGCTTCCAGAATCCTCAGTCACATGCGATGCCGTACACACCACATTACCCTCAGATCTCCACATATCCCAGTTTCTCAATCCACATCGAAACGCGGTGCCGAGCACACCACATTATTCTCAGATCTCCCCATAGCCCAAATTCTCAAGCCCAATTAACACTTGCCAAATCTTCCACTGAAGCTCAGCGACTGCGACGGTCGCCGCTCCTCTCTCCACCAACCCATGATCACCAAAAAATATTTTTTGCAACATCGCCTCTAGCAGTCACCTTGCCGGGCGCACTTCCCTCTCAGTCCTTGTCCTGTACGAATTTCTATGCAAGTTTGAGGTTGTTCTCCCTCAACCTCTCAAATACTACTCGCAATCTCTGGAGTGCCTCAGCTTCCGTGAGAGCAAACACCAATAGATCATCCAGATAACAAAGTAAACTCGTAAAATTTAAGTCACCAAAGACATCCAACATCATCCGCATTAAAAAAGCCGGGCTGTTGCACAAGCCCTGAGGCATCCGGTTATATTTAAACAACCTCATCGGTGTTGTAAATGCTGTGTACTTCTTGTCATCTTCATGCATGGGGATGTTGTAAAATCCCGATGTCAAGTCCATCGTGCTGAAAAATGTATTTCCCCCTAATGCGCTAGGCAATCAGCTTGGTAAGGCAACGAATGGGCATCCTTTGTCATTCTCGCATTCAGCCAGCGAAAATCAGTGCAAAACCGGAGACTGCCATCATTCTTCCACAACACACACCAAAGGGGAAGCATACTCACTCACTGACTTCCGACATTCCCCTTTTCCTTCATTTCAGAAACAGCTGTTCTTAACTCCTGGTAGTGTGCTGGTGGAACTCTTCTATACGGTAGATGGAAAAGCCGATCATCTGTCAACCTGATGCGGTGTGTAAAACCTTTCACCTCTCCGCAATTTCGCACACCTCGAGAAAAAAACGTCTTCATATTCTGCAATCAAGTCCACCAACCTGTACTTTGTAGCCTCATCGATCTTACACCCATGAATGTTAATCTCCGCCAAACCAAGAGCAGCCAATTGTTGTTTCAGCCCCAAACAACTCGATTTATAGCTTCCATTATGCCTGGGAAGCTCCGGAACTTCCGTCTCCTGAATACCCTGAAACAACTCCAAGTCCTCAACCGCAATACATGGAGACACATCCGCCAACTTGCTATTTCTCCATAGGCGAATAACATTGTCTGTGGGATTGATAACCTTCATGGGCACCCAACGATCTCCCCACAAATATGTAATCACTCTTCCCACAAGGATGTTTTTCGGTAGCGACCTCACTGTTGTCTGCTCCACAATAACCGTACTACCAGGTGACATAGGCGTTCCCAACCGAAGCCTTCCCCACACTAAGTGTTCCTGCCTCGGCAAGAGCGTCACTGCGTGTGCAAGCTTAACTGTTCCAACTCTTTCAGGGTCCATGCCGCCCCTCTAACCGGTCATGCCAGCGAGGAAATCGGCTTGACATTCGCCACCTGATGTGACTGGGGCTGATCCACTTGAAACCCTCTCCCAATACTCTCTTCCATTCCTGAGCGCCTTCAGCAACTGCTTGATAGCATTTGACCCAACTATGATGTCCTCTGTCTGGTCTGGAACCACGAAAGTCGGTACCACCATATCTACTTCATCCATGTGTAAAGGCAAGTCATGAATGCACTTGGCCTGTGCCCGCACTTCACCACAACCTACCAAAACCATATGGTTGGCCAGCAATTGCGGTTCTACTACCTCACTGATAGTGCATGCCATTGATGCAAAATCTAACAAACCCTTCAACTTGACATTGTTTTCAACTGTCACTGGAATGTGGAAAAGCTCACTAAACACCTCAACCCTCTGCGTTCCTTGAATAATTAATGTATGGCTTGCCGATAGTGCCTCCAACACCTCTATATGCATCTGTTGAAGATTGATCTCTCTCTGCTCGAGGGATTTTCTTCCTACGCCCATACTGACCTCTGTGCATGGGCGGACTAGTTTAATGCAGATCCTTGATTGGGGCCCCTGTTCGAAGGACCCTTCTCCACACGTCCCTTCCACCTTGGGCACTCGTGCCGCCAATGGTCAGCTGCAAAACATGACAAGCAGAGTTTCTCCCATCTTCAATGCTGGAATGAGTGTGTGTCCTGACCCTTTGCACACGTAACATACCCCCCTTGGACACGTAAAATTTCTAACCCCAGGGGGCGATCTCATCTAAGCTAACGGCATCCTCTCATCCAAAACTCGGTCTAATTTATCGAATACGTTGCGCACGTACTGTACATTGAGAGGCTCCTGACTGACTGCGGTTCCCTGAGCCGTTTGCCCCACCGGGGGTATCAAAGCACCTTGCCACACATTCCCCCTGCTGGACCTCACTCGATGCACACAGATTATCAAGTCGTCCGTATGGTCCCACAGTCATTCGTGCTCTGCTGTCCCGCTGGTGCTCCTCCACCCGCTCTTGGACCTCCTCAATAGTCCATTTCTCTGCTGACTTAAACCTAAAGATCCCACTGAGCGTCGGGTCTGGACAGTATTTTATAAACATCCTTACCACCTCCTGTCCAGCGTTCTCGACCCTTCCGCCCTCTCTCTGAAGACACATATCTGCCACAGCAATCGCCTTATGCAGCCTCACCCAACAATCCCATGGTCAGATTACAACAGGTTTTACCGTATCTGGCGATTATGCAGGTGTTAAGATCTTAACACCTGCATAATTGCTTGGCATATATATGTATACTGGCAAAAAAGTACCCATAGCGTTAACAATCCCATGGTCCCTGCCCTGCAACTGGAATCATGTTGTAAAAATCAGCTAAAGGCATCGTCGAATAAATTATTTCGCTAAAATATCACTTCAAAATGTCAAAGACTAAATTTGGAGCGCCATTTTGAGAGTTTTGGGCACCCATGTAGTTTGATCTGCACGATGTCTCGTGCTTTGCCCATTAATTTGGAAAATATTTCCTCAGTATACTTGTCCTTTGGATACTCACGCTTCTTTAAGTAGTTTTCCATCAACAATTCCCATGCCTGTATAGAATGTTTGTCGGAATCATCACCCGAAAGAACGGAGGCTTTTTGGCATCTGATCAAAGGACCTAATGCATTCCTGACAAATTCAAAGAATTGAGTTTCTCGCCCCCATATCACCATAGACCACTGGCACACTGTTGATACCACTCCGATTCCCAGATTGTACTTGCAGAGTCACTGATAGACCAATCTGCCACGCGAGCTGCCAGATTATATCACCCAGTCCGTCTCCTACTTGAGCCGCAGGAGACCCCACAGGGTTCTGTTCTGGCCTCGGAGTACTTATCGTCATTGGGCATGGCAGCGTAACATTTACACGTGCGTCTTGGAATTGGCATGTAGAGTTAAGGAATATAGGCGCGGGGGGGGACGTCGGCTTTCTGTTTTCGTCTCGGGATGTCTCGTGATATAGTGTCTCGTGATATGGCGACTCGTGGTGTGGTGACTCATCTTTCTCGTGATGCCTCGTGATGTCTCGTGATGTGTTTACGGTAGAGGGGTGATGTCATTTGGGGGGCGCTGAAGGGGGGCCGCGGGAATATATAAGGAGGGCCGGTTGGAGAGGCAAAGAGAGGAATCTCCTGGGGGAATGAGAAGGATCGTGAAGATGTAGGCTGCTCGTCGTATGTCGTTAAACTCCGGCCCGTTTATGCTGGTTTCAATAAAGCATCAAAATGAAGAAGTCTCTGCTCATCCGTGCTCGCTGGCTGATCTGTGGAGGAGTGGGCGCTGATCCTCGCCATGGTGTTGCCGCTGTAAGCCGTCACAAGTCCGCAGTTGAAGCCATGGTGCCACAGGCACACTAAAGTCACCGCACCCTCAGACTGAATGGGTGATAGAACCTGCGCTTCCATCTGTTCGTCCGCCATGACTCCAACACAAAAGACAAAAAAAACGTTTCACTCTACATGCACACAGAACGCTTGGTAATCAAATGAAAATGGTCAACACATAGAAAGAATGAGTCACGGCACCAATGTAACAGCGCCAAGCAGCTCGTCTCTCTTTCCTTTACTTTCGGCCGCATGATCGTACGAGAGACACTTGACTGGCGCGACGGTTAACCAAAATTGTCGAGATGATCAGTTGAATAATTTCACGCGAACGCACTAGAGGATAATTAGATGGTAAAATTCTGCGATGCATATGTATGTTTTTGTGAATCGTCCTTGTGCTTCACACACGCCGCTAGTCTGCTGTGATGAGCCTCTTCCGCCACCACAGATTTGCACCCACACCATCACGTACCTTCTATTTATAATTAAATGTATTAACCTGCACAGATAGCACCCACGCACCAGCATACAACCACATCAACTTCCCCTGCAGCTCTCGCTGAGTCTCCCGCTCAACTCTATGATGCTTAACAAATTAACAGAATATAGTTAATATCACCAAACATGATACCCAACATTAACATCTGTATCCCCACATTCAATATACCTAAAATGTCACGTGGCCTTGGAGGGCCATGTGCTCCCCGCCAAAACCCACACAAACGATGCCTCTTATAGGATAACAAGAACCCCCCCAAATAACAATAATAGAATCACAACGCTTAACGCAGAAAAACTCGTTTCGCCCCGACCATCAAACACCCAACATCCCAAACCAAGTTTGCAAAGCTACTACCTCTGGAAAGCGCACAACCATACAATCAAAACCCGCAAATGAAAACCACTCACATACTTGCGCAAACTGCCCCCAACGCACCAGCACACAGCCACATCAACTTCCCTCACACGCCTGCGGCAGCACAAAATACCTCATTATTAAACCAACTCTACAGACGCCTCTCTCATGTATATTTTATCATGATGTGTTCTGCCCTTAAGGGCAACAGAACAACGTATCCGTACCTCGCCGAGTCTCCGGGTCAACTTCGGCGTGTCCGCAAGGATGGGCGTGGGGCATGTGCATGCCAGTATGCCAGCACTAATATATGTGCGACATGCATATGTGCAATTCAACACATCAGTTGACACTGGCTACACTTGTATAGGTGAGCAGGAGGATCTTGAATTCAATCCTGTATTTAACAGGTAACCAGTGGAGAGACATCAGTATTGTGGATATGTAGCCGTGGATGGGTGTGCGAGTGAGTACTCTAGCAGCCGCATTCTGCACACGTTGGAAATGATTGATCAGGAAGGAAGGGGTGCCCGGGAGCAGTGCATTGCATCAATCGATTCGTGAGGAGATGAAGATGTGTATTAGTATCTCAGCATCAGCATGTGACGGGGATGTTGTGCAATCTGGCTATATTTCTGAGATGGAAATAGGCTACCTTCGTCACCTTGTTGTGTGTCTTGAAGCTGATTGAGGAATCAAGAGTCACACTGAGACTCTGGACTGCCATTTAGTTTTAGAAAATTTGAATTGAGCCAGGCTTTCACAGTTGATCGTGAAGATGACATGCAAAGACCAGACGCATTGATGGGTGACTTTGCATGGATATAGATTTGGATATCATCGGCATAGCAATGGTAGCTGAGATTGAGGTTTACGCAGAATATGGCCAAGAGGTTGGTATGTAAATGTTGAAGAGGAGTGGGCCGATAACTGAACTCTGAGGAACTCTCGAAAATACAGGATGGCTCTCTGAGGTTTGTCCTCCGAGGCTGACAAACTGCTTTCGGACAAGTAGGAGCTCAGTTCATGCAGGGCACTGCCAGAGACTCCGATACCCTCCAGTCACTCCAGTAAGTTCAGGTGATCAACGGCATTAAAGGCTGCACTCAGGTCCAGGAGGACAAGAATTCTTGGCAAGCCTTCATCAGCAGCGACGAGTAGATCATCAACTACTTTTACTAGAGCAGTTTCAGTACGATGGCAGAATCTGAACCCAGATTGAAAGGGAATGAGTTCATTATTAAGAACGGGACTCTCCAAGGGTTTTATTCAACAGCGCACAGCGAACAAAGGGCCACGTGTCCACTCGCAACTCGCAGCACATCTGACACGACTAGCTCGAACACCATAACAGATAGAACAGGACGTTAGCGTCCGGCTCTTCCCGCCGTGCAGCCGATCCGAGTGCGTGCACGTGCGCTGTAACAGACACTGCAGTCTGGTCCTTGTCACCGGCCATTGTAATGTTTACCGGGTTCTCGGGTTGTCCTCACTTTACCTTGTCCTTGGAGTCTCAGCATCACGTAACCTCAGCGTCAGTGCATGGGGGACATTAACGCACGCCCCACATACACTTGTCCAGTCACGCTCGAGGCTGGGCACCACAACACCATCGTAACCCGGCGACCGACCCAATTCCACTGCGCGAGCGTCAGTGTGTACTCAGCCTGGCACGGCGCGACACCCCACTCGGCATCACTCATTGTGTCACTCGGCACTGCTCAACGCGCTCGACCCACTCACCTGTGACATCGCCACCCACCCTCACGGCCCGATCGCTGGGTGTGGATGTGCAGGTGCACTTAGCCTGGTACGGGGCGGGGTGTAACCGGCGCCAACCTGCACCGTCTCCCTATACCCAACGATATGACCGCCGATCGCACGAGACTGAATGTCAGACACCAGGTGAACTCGGCGCGCGAGTGCACACGTGGCGAGGAGGGGGGTGATTCTGATGGTAAAGTTCTGCGTTGTGTTCTTTGTGAATCCCTCCCTCGTGCTCCGCATACACGCTTCTGGTTCACCGACACTCGTCACTCCCCTTCCACAAGGATTTGATTCCACACGTATCTTCTCTCGAAATGATGTCATTTATTCACTATTCAAACACACCCACCAACACACTTAGTCACATCAAATCTCCACAGCCCTCAATCACGCTTCACTCACACTTGATCAAAAAAATACCGCGCGCACCTCAGATGGCCGTTGCGTGCAGCCACGCGCTCTTTCTCGCCAAAACCCACAAAGATTCCTCCTCTCTCCTAAATAACAATATCTCAGTCGAACCGCTTAACACCATGTACCTTCAAACACATCCACCAACATACGAAGCCACATAAAAACTCCACAGCCCTGTGGATAATACAGAACACCCCGTTATTAACCAACTTCTACGGATATAATTTTCTAAATATGTGCAGAGCTCGAGCCCAAGCGTTCTCACGGGGGCGTGTGCGATGCTTACACATGTTCCCCTGTACGTGGGGGCGTGTGCGATGCTAACACGTGTTCCCCTGTACGTGGGGGCGTGTGCGATGCTAACACGTGTTTCCCTGTACGTGGG
>JAZEWT010000001.1:23275692-23334802 GCA_036362905.1 Mordacia mordax
GTCATCAATGTATCGATACCAGTGGGTAGGTTTTAGTGTAGATGAGTTTATGGCCTCTTCCTCAAAACTGCTTAGATACAGGTTGGCTGCCGCGGGTGAGACTGGTGATCCCATTGCTGCACCATCTTGTTGGTAGAACTCCCCATCGAACTTGAAATAGGTTGTTGTCAGGCATACCTTTGCCAGCTCTGCTAACCTCCGGTCAAACTGTTTTTCAATCATCTTGATGGTTTCTTTGATGGGTATTTTTGTAAATAAGGAGACCACATCAAAACTGACGAGCAGGTCCGTTTCGTTGAGTGTGATTTGTTTCAGCATTTTGATGAAGTGTCTTGAGATCTTGATATATGAGGGTGCGCATTCCACTGTGGGTTGTAGTTCTTGGGCTATGTATTTGGCGAGTTTGTAGCTTGGTGAACCTATTGCACTTGCTATTGGTCGGTTCGGGGGTCCCCTCTTTATGAATCTTTGGTAGTCCGTATAATCTGGGAATTCTGCTATCTTGTGGATTCAATTCTTTTCTTTTCTCTTCACTTTGAATATTCTGCTTGATGATGGCCTTCAACGGGACCCAACCAAGAAAATCGAAATCCGAACAAAAGCCATCATCAAGCAGAATTTTGATAAGATTCGAGTACTAGCAGCCATCCGCCATAAAGGTCCAAGATACATTTGTGAAGCAATTGAGATTCACAAGACAAAAAAGACAATGAACCACAAACAAGAATGAAAATAAAGCTTAGCCAAGACTGGAACATTTTAACACCACCTAGAGTGAGTGTCTTTGCATTGCGCTAAACACCAGCTGACAGCCGATCATATTGTCATTTGTACTAGCATTTAATGTGCAAATTATTTTGGTTTACGTCACCAGTATGTAAACGTAAGAACAATTCTCACAACAATATACCAAAAAACCCTCAAAACGTTATTGTTGTTGATTTGCTGTTCTTATGTCGTTGTTGCTGACATGCCGTTCTCTCCACAGCTCGGTGCAGCGTTTTGTGACCCTCGGGTGAAAAGCGCTCTAGAAGTGCATTATTATTATTACCTATTCTGATCACTTGTTTCGTTTCAGATATATGTTTTTTAAAGCCATTGTCTAAATATCCTGTTTAAGATACATTAACATTAATTTAAATAGCAAGGTAATTTTGGTTCACAGCTAAAAGTGTGGTTTATCAGAATGTAAGCATAATGTGATATATATGCATTGAGTACGGTGGTATTGCTACGACCACAGGTTTGGTGGATGCTTATAATATAATGGGCATGCTGGTGTTATTGGCACATGGATATTACATTTTTACTACATTTAGCTATGGAAGGAAATGTAGGGCACCGACGAAAATATGTGTTGTCTACGACACCTCATGACCCATTTAGCCCGTTTGGGTCTGGTCTGCATTGGCTACTAGGTGGCACTCGTGGCCCACTGATGGGTCATGCATGACCCACCGGTTGAGATTAATGGATATACGACTAAAGAAACAATTTCCTGTAATATTGTTATCGTAATGTGTGGACATGCAATATATAGTGTTACCCGATGGTTGCTTGCGGTGTCATTATATTATATAACCTGGAATGTATTTTTCATGCCTGATAACGATGGCTGAGTTAATGACTTAATCAAGATTCTCCGTTTCATTTGGCAGTGTATTCAGTAATATATCGTAATGTATGTTGAGTTCTACTGATATCTCAAAATACGTTTTGGCTTTTTTGGGGGACTTTTCGATATTACTTAGTAAGCAATAATTAGTTGTGGAAGACTGTTAGTAATGTGGTGGCGAACTTAAAAAATATGCTGCATAGTATATACTCGTGACGCATTCCTGTTGCATTTTACATATCTGATGCTGAAAAAGTGGAAGTCATTATTCAGCCCAATTATGTTTCTGCGGAGGTGTTTACTTGAGTGGAATGGTTAGACCACAAATTATCGTACATTGTGCATTTCCACCAGCATAAAATGATTGTCAATTATAATTGGGTCAATTTGTATTTGTAGAACGCGTTATGCATTGAGAGGGAACGTGTTTAACTAAATGTTGATGATCTGCTCTTTTTAATGTGAAAATTGTTTACAATCTCCATATATTAGTTAATGTTTTGTGTTTTATATTGTACTAGATATTTTTTTTTAGGAAACGGGTAGTAATTACATGTAATTTTCTTGCATTAAAATATGAACACAGTGATCTTGACGACTATACTAAGCCGGCGCAAAAGCGTGGCTTTGTATTAATTACGTTAATTGATTAGAAATGTATTTTCATCTTTGTAAATAAACGCCATTTTATTGTTGTATGTTAAACTTGGCCAAGAAAGCATCGTTGGTACAAAATGTGATAATTGCAAATTACAATAAAATAGTATGCAGTTAAACATACCATACAAGTTTATTTCAATGGAGCTGAGTGAATGCACAAAATATTCACGCTGTTTCAATTTAACGATTTGAGAACTGCTTGCTGGTAGACACTGAAAAGTTCTCATTTCAGTAAAATTGAGCTAATTGATGCATGTTTAACAGTAAGAAACACTGATAATGTTGCAATGAAGAGAGAAATGTATTTAATATTTTAGGCTTAATACGTAACTTGGGTTTGAACTACTTACTGCAATTAAGCATCCATTCAGGACGAATTACATTATTGAATCCTTGTAAGCGTGGTTAAACGGTCTTGAGACAGAAATTAAAGTGGCCAGGCACATTGTCCGCATAACTGTAGATCTGTAAATAACGCAACTAAATACACTGCACATTTGAAGTGTGCTGTATTTATGTGCAAACGCATCATCATAAATCATCCCCTGTAACATATAGCCAATCGATTGTTTGACTTTTAATGCAACTGACTTGGCTCTGTTACATGGTCTTTGCACGTAAAAACTGGCGAACATGTGCTGAATTGTTGCGGCCAAAGGCCCAGGTGTTTAGCTTCAGGGTTATTGCTTTCTGTTTGCTCCAGCCGGAAGGAGACATCGCATGTGGTATGCTTGATGATGAATTAAAGAAAATTGACAGCACTCCACATAGTATACATGGATTACACAAGAAAAGTCAAATCTTTGTTTATCGTTATGTATTGTGTATAAAGAGGGGAAAGTGCATTGAAATGTTCACTTAAAAACACGTAAAATATTTGCGTGTGCGCTAATACAGTACTTTATAGGTAAGTGACGCTTTTCAAGATTGTTAATTTTCCAACTTAATGAGTTTGTACGTTTCTAATAAGGTTAATATTTTTAGGAGAACAAATCACGTAGTTGACTTGTATAAATATTCTCTATTGTGTTCTGATTACCTTAGTTTATGACTTTAGTCAACAGAGGAGGGAGCGTGTGCACCTCCAAACGCTGTGTAAACTATTTTTCAACCGACACCTTTCTGGTGAACATGGTTAGGCAAAGCATTGATAACGCTACACTTTTTCTGCTTAAGTGGCTCTAGCAGTAACATTTCTGGTTTTCCTTTTATGGCGTTGCTCCTTTCGCCAGATTTGTATGATTTTCCCTTACCTCTATGGCAGGTTTGTTGATGACTCAGATATAGTAATAGAGTTATAATGGTGGGCGATGGAATTATTGCTGCTGTCACAACAGGACAGATCGGTTGATGCGTTCAGCAATAGAGTAATTAATCTTTGCACAGGCATTGGTTCAGTGAATTGTGGGAAGGACTTGGGAATAGCCAAAGGAATGCTGCACTGCTGCAGTTTTCTAAAACCGTTGGCAACCAGTGATTAAAGCAGGCAATCGCGAGTGCTTGCTTGTTGGATGCAGCCAGCATGGGGTTCGTTCAGGGGACTTGATTGCCGATGCTGTCTTACAGTCGTTTTACACTACCACGTATAAAACCTAATGCTCATGCTTGTGTATTGACAGCATGCGAGTGATTTTTTTATTTGTATATAAATGAAGAGGTTTCTGAACACAAACGTAATGTCGCTGATAATTTATTTAAATTATGTTTCCTTTATCTAAAACTGATTTTTTTTTTTACAAATGCTGCAGTGTAACAAGAGTAATATCATGGATATGAATGAGGTCTGTGAAGCTATGCAATATGTGATTTTCTGTGGGTGTTATTTACTAGTTACTAACTGTGCTGACGTCAATCTGAAATATGGGCATTGTGAGAGCATCGAGCAAGATCTGTGTAAAACAGTACAGAGGAGTACACTTGCAATTACATTGATAAACAGAAAGAGAAACGTGGATTGTGGAACATTTGCCCCCTTATAAAGATAGTTGAGACGAGTAAGAGGATATTGGGTGGGACTTGTTGCTAGAAGGCTTTGTCAGTGTTTAAGAAACCTTATGAGTGGCAGCAAAGGAGGGAAATGTGTTAAAGACAAAGTGCGTCACGGAGATGGAGAGATGAGATGAGGTATTAATCCAGTAGTGAATTGGTCATGGCTAATGTCCAGCTGATATCACACAGCATATGATCTGACATCGCAATCAATGCTCACTTGATTTTCAATGAAATAATTACGTCGGGAGGCATGTGCATTACGGATGGCATCATCATCTTGGCCAAAAAGTATATTTGTTTTCGTTGGGCAGCCCTTTGATCAATTTGGCTGGTTATAAATTGTGTAAGCCCCAAATAGCAACATAACTTTATAGGGAAACTTTTAATTGGTTCATCTTTCCTAGAATTAATTTCACTGCCATTTAAGACAGATGGACAGAGTAAATACATTGACGCTTTCAACAAGAGTTGTACCGAATCAGAAGAGGAATGTTTTAAGGCATGGATAAACAGTTATCCCCCTGCTTTAAAATGTTTGGTTTTAGGATCAAAATATGGAGTATAGTTCACACATTTAAATCTGCCATGTTTTGTGTGAATACTGTGTGATAAGTAACCTTACACTGACGTGATCAGCATGCGTTCACTTTTATTACAGTAAAGTATCTTGTTTCATACAACAGCGCTCATACTTTTCATACCATGGAGCTAATAAGATCTGTCTGGTTGTATTGGTAAAACCAGACTGAACATTTATGGGTAAGTCTCACCCCGCTTTGAACAAACGTAGCACAGTAACATAAATATATTGGTGGTGTTGGACAGGTTCCTTGAAATGTTAGAAATTGAAGATGGTTATTTAATTCGTTCAATGTGGTTGTGCATTTATTTGAAAATTAGGTAAGGTTCACAGACTAACGTCATTAGTTAAATGTCAAGGTTACGCATTGATTTCAGACAGTGATGAATGAAGTGTCTGCTGCATGTCTACTGTATGTGAAAATGGCAAGCAGGGTTACGGATAGTGAATTTTAGTTGCAAAACACATACGATGCTTAATTGGTGAATTAACTCTACCTTTTTCTGACAATACTTTTGAAATGTGTTGCATCAAGTATATGTATATTGTTTGAAGTGTTCGGAGTAATATGTATCATTTAAAAATATGGTTAGAATATCTGAGTTCACATTCTCTGTTATTTATGTGGGATATGTTGTAAAAGTGTTTTACCATATGCATTCCTATAAACTCACATATATTATGTCTGTGCATACACTGACAATGCAAATGTATTGCATAGCATTAAATGCTTCTCCAATGTGAATGAACCATGTAAAATCTGTTTAAAGTATTGTATTTGTGCACTATTCAAATACATTAATAATAATATTTGCACTTCTAGAGTGTTTTTCACCCGAGGGTCACAAAGCATTGCACAGAGCTGTGGAGAAAACGGCATGTCAACGACGACAACACATCAGAGTAAATCAATTAAAGTGAAATAATGGCAATGTACAATGTGTGTTCATTCAAGCCTGTGGCTACATTATTTAAAAATCATGTAATAAGTGAGTTGGGCATATTTTATTTTTACTGTTTTCTTAGATTTTGTTCGATCATACTTCACCACACTGGTCAGTGCAGTGTAGGTGACGGGGGGGGGCACCCGGGCACAGCACGAATGGTCAAATATCTCTTTCCACTGATATTTAACAGGGCTGAGAATTAGTCAGGTCGCTGGTTTATTTATTTGCACTATTGGACACTGTGTCACCACTCCATGCAGTGTCCTGCCACTTCCATTTGTGTATTCTCATTTCAGTCATATTTTCATTGTTAGATTTTAAATCCCAATGTTTATTTAGCCACACATTTTTATTTACAAAGCAAAACACCTCTTCACGGTTGAGGTTAGTTATACATGAATCAGATATAAAATATATACGTCTCTCTTTCTAATAACGAATATATGTTATGATAATGTTGGCTGTATATTATGAAAATAAGAAAGTGTATTTTGACTTGGAAATGCATCTTTGTTGTTTTCTTATGCAGTGGTGAGTGGGGCTTTGGAGACAGTGTGTGCATGGTCTGACTCCGTCCCCAGCCAGAACCCTATTAGCCTGGGTAAAGACGATGACCTAATTCTCCCTGAGAACGGCACGGTCCTGTGCAAGGGCACCAGCAACTGTTTTGGGCTGTGGGCCAAGGAAGAAAATGGAGAGAGCCAGGTCCTCAAACAAGGTACAGCCATCACATTGGCGTTTGCAAGACAACTGCTATCCAATCGCTTACTTTTTATAACAATCGCAATAATTTACAGGCCATTTACTCTGTTAAGGCACTGTTATATGAAGACCTTCCCACACCGCATGATTGTTGTTTGGTCATACTTCACCATGCTGCTCAATGTGAGTTGATGAGGGACCAGGAGGACCTCAGATATCACTCACCGCTGGTGTTGGCCGTGTCTGGCAATCATCTGCAGATCACTATTTATAGTGCAGTTCATAAAACTTTGCACCACATCTCCCCTGAAACTATTTTTTTACATGATCGAAAAGTTAATTATCAGTGTGCTGCGGTTTGTAAGCGCAATATTGAATGTATACATTATATTGCTTATTTAGATTTGTTCTGTATCGATGCAAGTTCTGTATTGATGTATATTTGTTTTTTCAATATTGAAATTATTATACAATAGCTGAACAAGTGGAGATTTATGTTACATGAAAGTACATGAAACAAAAAAAAACACGTTGCCTGCCTTCTTTTAGTCTCCTTTTCAACCATGTATTTTTCCTGTCTGGGAATGGTTGGAATGCTCCAGGCTGCTGGTATCACACGGGCGAGTCAAAGGAGTGCACACAAGATGCGTGCAGGGTCACCTCGCCTCCAGCCTTTGTGCGCAATGGGACTACACGCTTCTGTTGCTGCCATGCACACATGTGTAACACTAACTTCACCGAGGACTTTGCCGACTTGCCGTATCTACCCACAGACCCCAGCCAACTAGGTATTGTATGTGTGGCACGCTGTTACAAAACACTATTGTTCACACACAACTCGCAACAGTGGCACTGAGGGAGTGGATTCTCATTTGCATACGAGTTTTCCAAAAATACAATGGTGTCTACTCATTGATTTAAAAGATATAATATTGAAGAAGCTATATTTGTAGCTCGGGTTGCTTGAGTAATATGCAATGAAATTACAGTTGCTTTTCTATATCACAGAATAACTGCCAATACAACTGTTCACTGAAATAATATATTGGAACAAATTGTTAATTTAAAAACGTGGATTAATTTTCATGGTTAATTCTAAAATTAACTTGGATGCGGGGGGGGGTAACCTAGCCAGCTGAAAATTAAAATATACAAAGTGTTTCTGTGAAAGTTTAGTCCTTGTGTGCTGCTTTGCTGCCTGGGCAGGGGGCTTTTGAGCATTGAGCAATTGATGACAACAGGTGGCCACATGCCTGCCCCGTGGCTCACAGAGGCTCAGGTGTGTCCCTCCTGGTATCTCAAAGGAATGCTTATTTGGCTGCTCTTAATTGCACTCTCTTCAACCGCTCTCTGCTCAGTGAGCTTTCATGATCTGTAAGCCCTGAGGGGCTTTAATGGCTAGGAGTGGTCATTACACCCTTTTATGAACCGTTGCTTATTCAAAGTTACACTGCAGGGTTTCTGTATGCAGAGTGAATTGGTAAAAGAAGCTTTTTTACATCGACTAGTACTTATGTAATGTGTTAATATAAAAGAACCATTTAAGAAAAATACATTTATTTTATTTTTGGACTACATTTGTTTTGACAAATTATACACATGCCATGTGACCACTTTGCAGAAATTTATTTTGTGTTATCCGAGAGTCAAATTCTCTCGTTACATAAAGTGATTACTGCTGTGTGCTTGAGGAACATAATTAAGTAGGATGTTAAAAGTCATTATTGTATATTTTGAGTTGTTGCTTTAATGTCTATAGTGGTTAAGATTTTTTTGCATCTGTTAAATTATGCGTCA
Source organism: Mordacia mordax (assembly GCA_036362905.1). Lineage (NCBI taxonomy): Eukaryota > Metazoa > Chordata > Hyperoartia > Petromyzontiformes > Petromyzontidae > Mordacia > Mordacia mordax. The sequence goes on from JAZEWT010000001.1 coordinate 23,283,986, forward strand.
TAAAACATGATTCATCCAATGCTGGATGAAAGCCTTGCCAAGGCACTATCACCATGTGAATTTTTTCGGTCTAGCTGCGTTTGTATAAATGGATTGGTATTTTTGAAGGGTTACATTTGCATCCTTTTTTTGCGCTAAAACACAAAATATTCATTTGTCTCTGCTGCATTGTTGCCCTTATTTTACTATTCGTTTATTGAACTGTGCCATCTTCAGTGCTGCTGATTACTTCATGATTATGGTTCGGGTTTCATCTTTGTACAAGTTGGTGTTGAGTGTTTAATTGTGTATTATTTACTTTCATGACTACAGTTTTATGTAGGCACATTGTTATTCCGAGTAAGTTTATTTACCTTCGGTTTTATGCGTTATTACATTGGTCAGTTTGGACTTTGTGCTGTGTGACCCTCGGGTGAAAGGTACTTGAGAAATGCAAAGATTATTGTTGTGTCACAGGAATCCCACATCTAGTGCTTGCAAACTCACTGGATACTTTATGATGTAGTAATAAACATGTCTTATCTATAAACACATCTCCTCTCGTGCAACAATCCACTTAGTTCTTGAATTAGAGCAGATTCTGTTGCTTGATCTCTACACTGCGCTTCGATCTTTGCCACCCGAGCGAATCCCATCCACAGGTAACCTCAGTGGCAAGGAACCATTTACTTGATTTTGTATGGTTAAATAATTCCACGATGGCACAGAGTAGCCTTGGTTTCAGTAGTGGATTGACAAAGGGCTGTAAATTATGATTATATATGGTGAGTAATATTCGACAGGCATTTTATGTTTATCAACTCTGAGCATTCATAACTTCAAAAATGTAAAACAAATTTATTCCTTGCAACTCTGCCGTAGCACTGTCATCCCACCACTTTTGTTTATTGTCAAAAATACACACGTCGCAGTGACTGAGAATTTCCCCGTATGTTGAAAATAAGAAGATGCATTTTGGTCTCTTGAAGTTATAAAAAGACACTTTACCTTATGTAGAAGTGGTGAGAGATGAACTGGGGGTGGGGGCGGGATACTTGCTGTGTCACCTGGTAACGTCTCATGTCAGGGGCACAAAATTGTAACTGTCAATTGGAGCATTGGCAGCAGTGGGCAATGGCCATTTAGGAGCATTGAGCACCATTGTGTAGTAATAGGTAGTATTGGGGAGTCTGGATAAATAATAATAATAAAGTATGGAAATATTGCACTAAAGTGTTACTGTGTTGAGGATTATTTAGACATTTTCTAGATGTGGTCACAAAATGCTGGATTTTTTAAACATTGTACGGTTTAGTGAGTGTCAATCTGGCACATTGTGCTTTGTGTTCAAGATTTATATACTGCTCAATGCATGGACCAGTAAATTGTGCTGCACATTCAGCAATTTAATTATTATATGTATTGATCGTTAAGTTTGTGGTGCCAAGTGTTAAACATCTGTTATGAAAACTATGTTTGGGTGTGCATGTTAATCACTGGTGCCACATTCAGTACATCTTATCACGTGTTGCCTTTCCAGATGGTATCACAAGCTTAACAATTACTTTAAAAAAACATTTGCCTTGTCACCCTCAGAAAAACTGGATTTGTGTTGTACTAGACAAGTTCTGAATTGTAATGATAGTGGGTTTTTTCAATGTATGCTACGTTTGGCTGAAAACTTTCTGTTGGCAAATAATACTCGATACAAGAACATGTCGCATGCATAATTTCAAATGCTCGTGGTTTTCATAAATAAGTATAATGCCTCACGATAACATTGTATGCTTAGGTAATTACTTCAGCAAGCTTCCTTTAAGTGTGGCACATATTTTATAGTCCAGCACTTTCCTGAATTCCCTCCTCTTTGTGGGTAGTGGTGCCCTACAGTTTGCCTGCATGATTTCATTGTCTTAGAGCTGTGAGCAACGGCACTGTACAAAGCCCATGCTTTCAGTCAGATTCTAAGCCAGGCACACGAGCCCCAAGGTCATGGTCCTGCACGAGGATGCGTGCTTACTAGATTAACAAAATTGTGGACATTTCATAGATACTACACAAGGCTACTGCTAATGATTTTGGTTGGAGGACATTTTGAAATTCTGCTACCGTTATTTTGCAAAATGTATGGGATTATAACATTGTGTGTTGTATAATGCTAGCTATTTATGTTTTACCCTTTTACAAAAAAAATGCTTTAATGTATTTTCCCAAATCACTAGCCTTACAAGAACATTTTTTAATACTCTTATTTTGGGGGAGGTGTGGATGGAGTCGGGCACTTGTTAGTTCATGCTTCCGTAAACCCAGAGAACTAGGTTCGATTCTCAGCCACGGTTAACAAAACAACCAGTCCTTCCATTTCTCCCCCCCCCCCAAACAGCTGGTTAATTAACGTGAAGTGTGGCAAACAATTCCATGACAACATTAATTGTAAGTGATAATTCTGCAGTATGTTGATAAAGCGTCTGTCAACGATCTACACTAGTTGACGACACTACATTCAGGCATTGTTTGATGGTATTACAGAATCACATTTAGCTGTTGTGCAAAAGCACACGTGCATGTTCTAACTCTGTTTATTCCCATATAACACAGCAACCAGTTATTAGATAAATGACATAATTACAACATTATTCTCAATTGAGATGGATGTTTTTGTGTGTCTTAACAGTGTCTCAAAGCAAGGAAGAGATGGTGATATTTACATTGGCTGCCATCTGTTTTGTGGCTGTCTTAACAGCGGCTGCCTTTTTGGTCTTTAGGTTGTTTACAGGTATCATGCACTGTTTTATAATACTTGCAATTGCAGTGACAGGTTATTTCTTCAGTAGCATTCATAATGACAATGACTATACCACATTACTTCGCAGTGATGCCATTTCACCTACTTGTTATCACTCATTCAATCTCAATATTATTGACCTCACCTTTTAACAAAAACACGAGTGCAGTTGATAACATTTCAGAGCAATAAATTCTAATACAGCCCAATGGTATTACAAAAATACATGCTGATTTAATACTAGCGCTTAAGGTATGGCATATAACCGACTAAGTGTCTTGCTTACATTGTAAGTTGTAGATATTAATTAGTGGTTTTGTGAGCATTATAACTATGTATATAGCTCCCAGTTATTGAATACATATTAAAAACGGCAGTATACAGAAGTCTATTTTTTCAGACTTATGACAGATTCTTATCTGATGATTGCTTCGAAAAGCTGCTCTCTCGGGACAGCCGCGTCGATGGCTCTCCTCTCCTCGCGACGTTTCGCCTCACACGTTAGAGGCATCCTGCGCCTGAGGATGCCTCTAACGTGTGAGGCGAAACGTCGCGAGGGGAGGAGAGAGGGAGCGATCGACGCGGCTGTCCCGAGAGAGCAGCTTTTCGAAGCAATCATCATGCATCGAGCCGTAAAAACCTACATCACCACAGATTCTTATCTCTTTGGCTAATGAAGCAAATACGTATTCTTATTATCAAGGGTTTTTTGAGCAAGAGACCACATTTGTTTGTCACTCATATAGTGGTCCTGCTGTTCTGTTTATTCTATGAGTCAGAGAAGAAGAGCAGTCTTCAAAAGCCTCAGCATGTAGCCTGCCACAAGGATGTACTTCACCCATGTTGCGAATGTATTATTTGAGCCAGTGTTTCTGTCACTGCTGTGTCATTTCTTAAATCAAGACAGGACAAGAGCTGACATGAGAACAGGCCAAATATTGAGGTTAGCGTAGTAACTCATCTTCCTGTGTAATAAGGTTTGGGAGGATGTGCTATCACAGCATCACTGTCTCTTGAGTGACGCATGCAAATGTAGCCTTGGTGTGAACATAATTAGAACATCTTGTAAATATTTTTCCATAAGATTTATTTACAATCACACTTTATACCATTCATTGTATTTACATAATTGAGTATTTCACCTCATGTTAACAATTATAAATTATGTGTCATGCATGTGTTGGTTTATTTAGTTAACATGTTAGCATTGATAATATTAGGAGCTGTTGGAGTATGATGGCACACATTTAAATTCAGTAGTCTTGGTGAGAAACTAAATTATAGCCTAAATAAATGTTGTTTGCTTGTTGATGTCCACAGGAAACAGAAAAGGAGGGTTTCATAACATTGGTCTCATCGAGGCTCCACAGCCAGAATCTACATTTGACTTGGACAGTCTCAAGCTACTTCAGGTATGTATTGTGTAAATATATATTACTCAGACTGGAGGCGTTGTTCTCCAACCAGAGCCAAGTATCTTGGATCAGAATAAGTCCCACATTTAGTTTGTCCCAAGTTTAGTGATTTTTTTGTCAAAGTTGCAGTGATAGACTACCAGTGCTGATAAATGGTAGTGACTTTTAAACGCTTTTCAGCTCAAACTGTTACTGACCAATTTTCCCTCTTAAATGTAATGATAATTAGTAAACATACATTCAGAGATATGTGTATACGTTTGAGTTGCAGCTTGTGTAGCATATTTAGTTTCACATTTTAGGGGAAACACCTCTAATTACTTGCCAAGGGCCTAAAATAGCCAATAGAGGCTCTGCCCTCGACAGGAACCGTTTGGAATTATTTGGAAATCATAAAAGCATCTACCAAGTGCCATGACTTAATGTCATGTGTTAAAGTTCCAAAAATCATATTTTGCATTGTCAAGGCTGCCTGTTTAGTCTTCTTACGTGTAGTGATAGGGTTCGCAAATGAAAATTGTTTGGCGACCGTACATTCTGAAAAAAAAACTGTGTTTGATTTTTAAATTGAGTTAATGAAATTGATGTTAGTAGTGTCATTTGCACACTTGTACAAATTAACATGTAGAAAGTGTATGTTACTGTCAATGCATTACATAGATGACTTGGTTTTTTAAAATAAATCTGTGTTTGTATTTGTCATTTGATTGTGACTATAGTGTCAGAAATAATATCCTTTTTTAGTGGAGGGTTAGATTTCAATCATGGACTTTAAAATATTGGCTTATTCATTTTCTGTATCGTTATATAATATTGTGACAATGTTATTCCCATTTTCCCAAGTTACCTACTTGGTGACTGGCAAACATAACGTGATATTTTTGTCCTAGGGGATTTAATGTAATTTATAAAACAAAACTTTTACATAGCATTATCATATTGAGAATATAATTTCATAATCACAGCTATTTGTTCAAATCTTTGTGTATTATTAAAGATGGCAGAAGAATGGAATTCGTTTTACATATCGCTATGAAGGCCACTTCAGTGACCTTATTAACAAGCTGTGTCCCATGTACTCTCTGCTGTACATTGTTTGTTGTGACATATCCCTACTTGGTAACATAATGGTAATGGATTTCTAAGGTTTCCATTGCAGCTCTCGTGAGGGTTTCTGACCTGACGATTGAGATGCAGTACATTAATTAGCCTACTACATTTGTCCTTCCGTTGGTTGCCTTTGCACGATAATGCACAAGCTGGGAACGAAATTGCAAATCAGTCCCCAAGGGAGAAATGAGGATCAGCATTTAGAACCTGGGGACATGCTCGCAGCGTAATGGTGTTCTTACATTTCCTCTTCAAATGTGTAATTGTTTTTGTTTAAAATTAAATGTCATTCTGAACAGACCTTTGTTTACATACATAACATTTTATAGGTTCATATAACTTACTGAGAAAGACTTCTACTTATGCAGCAGATAAAAAGTATAAATGTTGCAAACATTTCCACATCAAACATGCATGCAGCTGTATTGTTGCAGTCAACCATAAAAAGTAGTATTGCAATGCAAGCACATGCACATTTAGAAATGTATTTTCAGTCAACTGTGCCAACATTTTCATGTGAAAATGTGCATTGGAAATTATTCATATGGCATACTGTAAATGCATTTAAAATAGTTCATATTTTAAAGTACCATTATCAGGCAACGTTCAGGGTTATATTTAAATACATTATTGTTATTTTACGTAATTCCAATAATCTTGGGTATTTGATATTCTCAAATGTATTAAATCTAAAAGTCAATATGTTCCCAGAAACATTGCTAGAATTAACAAACTGTTTATTGCTCTCTTATGCGTTGGAGTTTCTTGCGGCATTTCTGCTGTTAAAAAATGGGGGGGCGTCGGCTTTTGGACCCCTGAAGTATTTACCACATTTTATCTTTCGTGTTGTATATAACAGCACATTTGTTATTGATTTAGAATTTGATTCTGTGTTACTTGTATTGCCAGCTATTAGCATGTTGACTGTTCATATACTGGTTCATCTAAATGACACAGTGGTAGAGCCCTCACTTCACAGAGTGCAATTTGCAATTTCAAGTGGTCAGCTTCGTCCATCGTCATCTTCTAGGGTTGGTCAAATCCGTGGTTATTCTGTGAGAAGAGTAAGCCCAGCCATAGCAGTGTGTACTTTCTGCTTGGCATTGGATGACTATTAAGAGGATCACCTCTTTACTGTGATGACATACTTTTATTTTAACTTTAAATTGGCCAACTCATAATCATTTTTATCACTTTAACCACTGCTGGATGAAGGCCTTCCTACGCAGTGTTGGTCGAAGTTATTGTTTGGCTATACTTCACCATGCTGGTCAGTGCCATGTGGAGAAGGTGGGTCGAGGGACCAGTTCAGATATCACTTGTCATTATTATTGTTCGTGGATGATATTGTAATGGATTATGAGAGTTGCACGTTTTTGCAGGTTGTGGGGCGAGGCAGATACAGCGTGGTGTGGAGAGGATCTCTGGATGAGCTCCCTGTCGCTGTGAAGGCTGTCGCCATTGCACACCGACAGTACTTTCACAACGAGAAGGATATTTACCGCCTGCCACTCATGGAACATGACAACATTGCACGCTTTGTGGCGGCTGAAGAGAGAGTGGCATCCGAAGGCCACCATGAATATTTGCTCATCTTAGAGTATTATCCTCATGTAAGAATCCGCACGCAACTTATGCGCATTCAAAAATATTACGTATATACTCATGGTGTCCCGTTAAGTGAGTTTTGCGCTGTTGTGACAACTCATTCATTCTGTGAAAAACTGTCATGTTCAAAACTTATTTGTGTATCTATAAAGTTGTAGATTAGAGGCTATTGAATTTTGTTTTACAGGAGTAATAGGAATAAGATGAACTGTAGTCTTGACGGGGATGAAAATTATTGTGCCATAAACTTTAAAATACATATTTGGTACTGCGGCATGTAGTTTGGCATAATGTCCTACAATGTTTTGCTCCATATGCTGGAATTTTTTCCAGAACAGACTAAAGAACATTGTTAAATGTTGAACATAATGTCCAACATTTCATAATGTCCAATAGCACATGTACCACCCAAAACATATAATTGAGCTATAAAGCACAACCACTATAACCATCAAGAGTAAAATAGTATAGTTGCCATAGCATAATCCATTCAGTGTCTTGCAGTTACATTTCAGTGAAATATGAGTTATGCATTTAAAACATCTAAACTAGTGAATGACATGGGATAGTGTTAATTTCGCCTGAGGATGCCTCCAACGTGTGAGGCGAAACGTCGCGAGGAGAGGAGAGAGAGCCATCGACGCGGCTGTCCCGAGAGAGCAGCTTTTCGAAGCAATCATCATGCATCGAGCCGTGAAAACCTACATCATTACGATATTTTTTCAATCTATTTTAAAATATAATTTATTATCATTTAGCAGACGCCCTTATCCAGGGCGACTTCCATCATTAGAGGCATAGCGAGGAAACCACAGACAGGGGGAAGGCAGCCATGCAATCAGTTGGTGCCAGCAACTGCCAGACACTGTTTTCTATATATTATGATGTTGTTGGACAATTAATTAATATACTTTTTTTATCTCATCTCATCTCATTATCTGAAACCGCTTAATCCTATATAGGGTCACGGTGAGCCAGAGCCTATCCCGGAAACACAGGGCGTAAGGCAGGAATACTTTTTTTATTTTGGAAGTAAACTGGAGAACCCAGAGGAAACCCATACAGAACAGGGGGAGAACACACAAACTCCAACAGGAAGATGCTCTAGGCAGGAATCGAACTGTCTCGGGCAGGACATTCTGTGAGGCACAGATGTTACACAATTTGTAATGAGCACGTATTTCGTGAATCGTGTGTGCGTTGGCAAATGAAGAGGCGCAGAGCTTGACTCGGATTCTTGGTGTGCGTTAGTGTGTTTTGAGAAGTCCTTTTGGTAAATAGTGGGGGATTTGATCTGGCGAAGTTGATGTAGTAAAACATTTAAATATTATAAGTACGGCGACGGAGAAATGGCGTTGTGCGAAGGTTGTGCGCACATAGGGTATGTGAAGTAAGTGCTACAACGAGCTTCGTAGGGTGTGGGATTGTGTTGAGGTGAGCGGCCAGAGTAGTGAAGCAATGTATTGTGGAAGGCCTGTGTGAATTACGCGGTGGCATATTATTAGTGTTATTTTGTAACCGATGCAGTGGGGTATAGGGGGCCCAGTGCATTGTTATCTTGAGGATTGCTTCTGAAAACCTACACCAGTAAAATAAGTTATTTCTAGCTAGGCTGTTGGGCCTTATACTCGGACTTCAATCAGGTTATATACCCTTGTATTATATGATGTTCAAGTTATTTTGTACATGTGTTATATATAGTATTGAAATGTATTAAAAAGTAAAATGCTACTAAGAACAGCATGGCATGTTCAAGTATTACATTGTCTCTGTGTCTCCGTTCTCCGTGTCTGTGTTATCTGTGTTTTCTTTGTGTCTCCATGCCTCTGCGTGTCTGTTTCTCTGTGTCTGTCTTCGTGTTTGCCTGTGTCCCCTGTGTCCCCATGTCTTACACAACAAAGAACACTTGCTGGAACATGAGGATGTCTGTTCGTGTGTCTCCCCTCGTCTCTGTTTCTCCCCTCTTTTGTGTCTCTCCGCATCTCTGTCTCCCCTCGTCTCTGTGTCTCCCCTCGTTTACCTCGTGCGTCTCCTAGTCTCTCCGCTTCATCCCTCATCTCTTCTGATCAAAGTAGCAGTTCTCTGGTTTGCTCTGCTTTATCAACGTTACATCAAAAAATGTGTCGAAAATGACGAAAAACAGTGCAAAATCAGCTCTTGTTAAACCATAGTCTGATGACTGTGCATCACTTCATTGTATGACATGATTATACGGATAAATAACTGTAATAAATAATTTGTATTAGTAATAGGAAATCCAGTATGAAAATGAACATCATGTAAATACTGAAACTCATACTCTTTTTTTTAGCATGACTCTTTAAAACAGCGTCATCTAACCGGACTGAGGGACAAAACAACTTTTTTATATTGATTGGCTTCCCTTGAAAAACTGGGTTGATTGAAGCGTATTTATAAAGAATAATAATTGCTAATAAGGCCTGTTTAAACTTTTGTTGTCAAAGGGCTCTCTGAGTAATTACCTTACCCACCATACAAGTGACTGGATGTCAGCAAGCAAGCTGGCTTACTCCATCACCAGAGGCCTGGCGTACTTGCATACAGAGCTACAGCGAAATGGTGGGTGGCTGGTTTCGTACGCACTTTATGACCATGAATGCAAAAGTTCTGTACAAATCCATAATATTCATATTATCACCTGACGTATAAACTCATTGTTAATATTAATGTTTTTTAAACTGAATACTTGTTTACTGTACTTCCAAACAGGTATTTTTTAATTATTTGTGTTTACATTTATAAAACACAAACTTCAAACATGATTCATCAATGGTTGTTACTGGAATGTGTTATGTTTACAGTATCTTCTGGACATGAGAAAAAGAATATTTTGACATCAAAGCACCTAAATGTCCATTGTTTTGTGTGCCCTTTGATGTACAGACCAGTACAAGCCAGCAATAGCACACAGGGACCTCAACAGCCGCAACGTGATGGTGAAAAGTGATGGGTCATGTGTGCTGGCCGATTTTGGTTTTGCTGTGCGGCTGACGGGCCAGCGTCTAGTCCGCCCAGGGGAGGAAGACACAGCCGCATTGAATGAGGTACGCCCTCCTTCATGAATAACCTAACGTGCACATAACATTAGAGGTGAACTTGACTTGCATTTCATTATTGCCGAACGCTGCCTGCTGGTCAATGTGAATTAATGGTCACCTAAACCATATTCTATTATGTACTTTATTATGCTCATAGAAATATTGAATTAAAAGCTACTGCATGTTTATCAGCAACATTGAATTCTTATAAATATCTGAATGTGCAGCGCTTTGTAACCCTCGGGTGAAAAGTGCTCTAGAAGTGCAACTCTATTATAACTAATGTGTAAAATTATTATGTTTTAAGTTGATATGATTGGTTGCTGTTCTTTAAACAGTGTGGTCAAATATTTCAGTAACATAGACCTCTTTTTAGCTCCTCCATTCACTGACGGATTGATTTGTTGTGGCTGCGTTGTGCTGCCGTAGGTGGGCACGGTGCGGTACATGGCACCTGAAGTGCTGGAGGGGGCAGTCAACCTGCATGATTGCGAGTCAGCCCTCAAACAAGTGGATGTCTATTCGCTTGGCCTTATCTATTGGGAAATATATATGAGATGCTCCGACCTATTCCCAGGTGGGACCTTGTGTGTTAAAGAAGAATTCCCCCCCTGCCCCCCACTTCTGCTGGTTTAATCCAGTAGCGAGAGTGATCTTTTCTCATCTCAAAGTGAATATTGTGTTGTGTATTCGTTATTGATTACATCATGTCATTAAGTTATGTAGCCTTGGAGTATTTTTCCATGATCATGATATGTTGTGTGTGCAGGTGAAAGCGTTCCTGATTACCAGGCCGCTTTTCAGGCTGAGCTGGGAAACCAACCGACAATCGAGGACATGCAAGTGTTGGTCTCCCGTGAGAAGCAACGTCCAAACTTTCCTGATGCGTGGAAGGAAAACAGTTTGGTACGCAATCTCATTACCGCACAGTTGTTGATTACTTGACCCAGTTTTTTTTATCATGTGTATTTCTTTGGCTTTAACCCTGTCAAACTAGCTTTACTGTATTTAGCTTTGTAGTTAATTTGTTACAAAATGACGGACTGCAAACACAGGCCATTAAAGTTTGTTTTTGCTTTTAAAATAACCTGTTGTGATTTTGATTAATAAGAACACAATAAATATTCACCATGTGTCTATAAATGGGATGCAAATTCGGTTCAGTATAACCAGACAGAATTCTGTCTACTACTCTTTCTGAAGTTTAGTGGCACTGTTGCCTCTTTTGAGGCCTGAGAACACTTAGAATGCAAGTATAGCAATAAACAATTCTGGCTGCATAGTTTCATTGACCCGTATCCAGGCGTGAGTGGCACACATTGGCCATTCATCGTCTAATAGACGCAGACATGTATGAAGAGAGTGGTGCCCAGCCCCATTGTGAGACTCTGCAGGGGATGGGGCTGTTGTGGGACGTGATGGTCTAGACGTGCCCTGCTGGTTTTCTCACAGCAAGAGGCTGTGAATGGTGCTCGAGGTCATTAGCTGCCTCAAGTGATTGGATTAAATCTTGATACCAAAACTAGTGATTCTAATAGTGTTATTTGTTTTGCAAGTTTCTTTTTTGTTATGGGAGTGGGGAAAAATGCTTCAAGTTGAAAGGCTTGCTCTTTCCATGCTGTTGTTCCATTAACAAATTGTGGTGCCATTTGCAGATGAGTATTTTTGGCTGTAAGCCAGATGTGGTAGCCATTTTCAATTGCACAATCTTATTTTAGCATGATCGTTAATCATTTAAACCACGTGGCTGGCTGTGTAGTGTTATCAAGATACATGAGTAAATAGGAATTCACAATGTCTAAATATTATTTGTTGTGCTCATTTTGTTATGTTTAAAACTTTGTTGAGGAACATAACTGTAGTAAAATGTTTGCCTTTATTTTTATATCTATACACATCCAAGTTTTATGAAGCATGCGTTATTATGGAATGAGAGTGTTGAAACGCATTAACTTTGTACCATATGTGGCATTACGAATCCACTGCTCGGTTAAGGGTCTCCCAAAGTCGTGCAGGTCATAGGGGTTATTTTCCCATTTTTCATATTGCACAGTATTAGTCACTGGGGATTAGGAAAAGTTGGGAGCATATACGTTTTAGTATATAAGTATTGTATAACAGTGATTTTAGCTGCACTAGCCTTCCCTGACCAGCGTATTAGCACAACCTGACAGTTGGCGATGACATTCTGGCGTGCATGATCGTCACCCAAACTAAGCTCTTGTCTAGACTTGCTCTTGCTCTAACTTTCGAGATTTGACTAGATCTCGACCATTCTGCATAGTTTGGCCATAGTTATAAGAAACTGTACTTTGTACAACATTACTGGTGTTAAGCTGGTCTCATAAAGGATTTCCATTACTGTAGCATAGGGCCATCATGTTTTCAAAATGAATGGGCTGGTAATGCCTTTTGCCTCTCAAATGCCACTTGGCGAGGAATGTACGCCACTCACTGAGTGCTGCAGTGTCCCAAAATACACGTGTTAGGCGGTTGGCATAATACAATGTAGTCACTGTATTTAGGAGTTTGGGTGGGGTGAAAAGGCTGTCCGCTTTTCCAAAGCACATGAAAAGCTATTGTGTTTTAGGGGGCGGAGGGGCAAGTTTGGGGGGATTAATTCGTATACAAACCAAACCATGCATTCACGAGGTGGGGGTTGGGATTGGCGTGGTGGGTGGCGTTGGGCCGGGTATGCATTAGAATGATGGAGACGGGAATGCCAGTGGGGGAGCCATTCTGTAACTATGCCTCATACCAGGTCAACACAGATAATAACAATAAACTGGTCAGCATGTTTCTGTTGAAGGTTTCCTTGCAGTAACCATTGCAAGAGTGTAACTACGTCATCGTTAAACAAGTTTTAAATAAAACTGAATTTCCATAGTCAGTTTTAAATAAAACGTCAGTTTTAAATAAAACGTCAGTTTTAAACAAAACTGACTATGGAGATTCAATAGTTGTAAGAATATAGCTTTGTATTTAATAGAGCTACCGATGTGCTAGAATTTTGCCTATTGTACAGTACATAGAATACTTGTTGTCATTTTTATCACCAGATGATGACACGATTGTCTGTGGTTTGCCGCACCTTCACGGGGTTGGGCTCTGAAAAAACGCAGACCTGTGCTTGTTTTTAGCGCAAAGTTTTTACAAACAGTGATAGATGTGTTTATTTTGGTTAGATATAAAATACTAACGATAAGGACAGTAAACCCAGCCTATGAAAGTGTTAGTGATTTTGAGGAGAAAAAAAAACAATCTTACATTGGGGTTTAAACAGTGCTGAGAAATCTAATTTAGTCGAACTGGCAGTGCTCGATAAAATCTTGTTCGACTAGTTTGGGCTTCTGTAAGGGACGGTGCTGCACTAGAGCGCCAGCTATTTGTGCTGTTGCCATCGTGAGACACTGTCACACGATGTTAGTAAGATGGTTCCTGCTTTAAAAAGAACAGAGTCCCGCAGATATCACTGCTGTAACCTCAACATCCAAGGAACGAGAGTGGTAAGTTGAACATAGAATATATGTAAGCAATGAAGTACTGAATTATTTTAGGCTTATTAATGAGATATTTAAATATACAGTTTCATTGTGTCTGTGCATGTAAAAATATACGTTTTTGTAAAACTATGATCTAATATATTTTTACCACTAAGGATAACCTTTACTACTATATAAAGTATATGCCAGTGTCAATGTGGTGTTGATTAGTGTTGCTCGTCAGCTTAAGGCAATGATATAAGACTGCTTTTAAACATTTGGTTTGTTTATTAAGGCGGGAGGGTGGATTGATGACATTTACCTTTCAACATTTCTACTGGGAGATTGAACCAATCAATAATTTTGAATCGAGAGTTTGATTGTGTATGCCACATGCTCGTCATTGTAATATTAATTGAATTTATAGAGCGCTTTTCACCCGAGGATCACAAAGCGCAGCACAGAGCTGCGGAGAGAATGGGATGTCAACAACAACATCTTGATAGTTCAACTGAGAGTCAAATAGTAGCAATAAATTATAGGACATAAGGTTACGGAGAAAAAAGTAATTCTTCAACAAACAAGGAAGGAATAAATGTTCCCGAGCAGGCGCAGGTCGGCAGAACGCCATCATCCCAGCATGACAACAATAAGCCGCATCAGCAGTCCTAGCCAAAGGGCGTGAAAGCCTTACGAAACAAGTGAGTCTTGAGACGAGATTTGAAGATGCCCAGAGACTCAGCTGATCGTATTAAAGGATCGAAGTTGTGTTGAGGAGGGTGCCTGAAGTAGATCACGGGTGTATGTTTGAGCAGTACCAGTGAGAGCCTTATAGGTAAGAAGTAAGGTCTTGAATTCAATCCTGTATTTAACCGGTAGCCAGTGGAGAGACATCAGTACTGGGGATATGTGATCGTGGATGGGTGTGTGAGGACTAGCAGCCACATTCTGCACACGTTGGAGATGACTGATCAAGTATGCAGGGGTGCCAGGGAGCAGTGCATTGCAGTAATCGATTCGTGAAGAGATGAAGATGTGTATTAGCTTCTCAGCATCAGCAGGTGACAGGATGTTGCGCAGTCTGGCTATATTTCTAAGATAGAAATAGGCTACCTTTGTCACCTTCTTGATGTGTGTCTCGAAGCTGAGTGAGGAATCAAGAGTCACAACTCGACTCTCAACTGCCTTAGCAAATTCAATTTTCTGGTCGTCAAGCATCATTTGGATAGGTTCAGCCTTGGACAATTGGTGCGGGGTTTCGACAAGCAAAACTTTTGTTTTGTCGCCATTTAGTTTTAGGAAATTTGAATTGAGCCAGGTCTTTACAGTTAACTGAGGATGACATGGAAGACCAGACGCATTGATGGATGGCTTTGCATGGATATAGATTTGGATGGCATTGGCATAGCAATGGTAGCTGAGATTGAGGCTGCACAGGATATGGCCAAGTGGTTGTATGTAGATGCTGAAGAGGAGTGGGCCGAGAACTGAACCATGAGGAACTCTCTGAGTTTTGTCCTCCAAGGCTGACGAACTGCTTCCGGTCAAAGAAGTAGGAGCTCGGCCAATGCAGGGCACAGCCAGAGACCCGTATAACCCTCCAGTTGCTCATGTAAGATCGGGTGGTCAACGGTATCAAAGGCAGGTCTCAGGTTCACGAGGATAAGAATACTTGGCAAGCCTTCATCAGCAGCGACGAGGAGGTTATTAACATCTTTTATCAGAGCAGTTTCAGTACTGTGGCCGAATATGAACCCAGATTGGAACGGATTGAGGAGGTCATTATTGATGATTGCTTCGAAAAGCTGCTCTCTCGGGACAGCCGCGTCGATGGCTCTCCTCTCCTCGCGACGTTTCGCCTCACACGTTGGAGGCATCCTCAGGCGAAGGAGAGGAGAGAGAGCCATCGACGCGGCTGTCCCGAGAGAGCAGCTTTTCGAAGCAATCATCATGCATCGAGCCGTGAGAACCTACATCATTACAGAGGTCATTATTGAAAACGTATTTCTGGAGTTGCACGGCTATGGCACGTTCAAGGACCTTAGAGAGGAATGGTAGATTTGAGATGAGGTGATAATTATCAGGCATGTTGCAATCGAGGCCAGGTTTTTTTAAGCAGGGGTGTAACTGCGGCATATTTGAATAGTGGGGGAACGATACCAGAGTGAAATGAGATTAGTGATGAACGTGGCAAGGGATTTGAAATTGGTCCGGATGATTTTAGATGGGAAGGGATCCAGGGAACAGTTTGTGGGCCGAGATCTGGTATCTAAAGAAGAGACCTCGGATTCCGTTTATTCGGAAAATCCCATGAGTTTTGAGGTCAAGTTAGGTGGAGGAACGTTTGAGGTATTGGTTGGTGGTTTAGGCTGAGTAAAGATACTGTAGGCTTCATTTTTTTCTGAGAAAAACTGAATTAACAGATGCACCTGATTTTTATTAATGCAGGGTGGTGAGGGTGAGTGACTGGTTGGACGAAGGAGCTGATTAATGGTCTAGAAAACAATCTTGGGCTTGTCGTAGGTATCAGCCAGAATGCTGGAAAGATGGCTGGTACATTCACAGACAAGTGCCTTCCGGTATTGAGCCGAGGCGGAGAGTGAAGTACTGTTGATTGCTGCGGTGAATATCTGGAGTGAAGGCACCAAGCGCAAAATCCAATTTCGAAATTGTATTTTGCGCTTGGTGATGGAAATTGGAGGCAGTACTTGAAGATCAAACCACACAGCGGAATGATCAAACAGACCTGGATCATTGATGTACAGGTTGGTTACCGAAATGCCCCATGAGCAAACCAAATCGAGAGTATGGCTACATCTGTGAGTGGCAGATGTCACGTGTTAAGTAAAGCCAAGTGAGGTCAGAGTGGCCATGAGATCCCTTGCAAAAAGACTCTTTAGAGAGTCAACATGGATGTACTATGTGATAGCATCTCTAGTTGTATAGAGCACAAAACTATTCGTGCATCTAATTTGTTCTATTGTTTTCAGATAGTAATGCTGTCGCCTCACAGCAAAAGTCCTGGCTTCGATTCCCGCCTTGGGTGCCTTTCAGTGTGGAGTTTGCGTGTTCTCCCCGTGTCCGCATCGTTTTTTGTTGGGTACTCCAGTTTCCTCCCGCCGTCAAAAGGCACGCTGCTGCCTAGGTTAATTGGCTAGCTGAATAAATTGCCTCTAAGTATGGCCTGGGATGTACTGATGTCATATTGTGAGCGTAGCCCCACCTTGCACCGCCTATCGGCCAGGATAGGCTCCGGCCCCCTGCGACCCTGTACAGGATTAAGCAAGCATTGATAATGATGATGATGCCTTCAGATATAAATGTGATATATATGTAATTTATTTATAATACAGAACATGCATTCAACCTAGCATACCATGGTGTGTTTGATTAGACACCATAAATATGTATACAATAACTCGCTCTATTATGCTTTTTCAAAAAACATTAAATAAAGAAGCAATGGGGCATCGGGAAGATGATGAAACTGTTAACCATTGTTCGTCATGAACGTATACACAATGAGATTCAATCAGCTGAGTCCCTGGGCATCTTCAAACCTCGTCTCAAGACTCACTTGTTCCGTAAGGCTTTCACGCCCTCTGGCTAGGACTGTTGATGCAGCTCACTGTTGTCATGCTGGGATGATGGTGTTCTGCGGACTTGCGCCTGCTCGGGAAATGTGTTCCTTGTTGAAGATGTATTATTTTTTTCACGTTGTCCTATAATTTATTGCTACTCTATGCTTTCAGTTGAACTGTCCTGATGTTGTTTTTGACATGCCGTTTTCTCCGCAGCGCTTTATGACCCTTGGGTGAAAAGTGCTCTATAAATGCAACTATTATTTTTATTAAATTACAATTTCTTGCCTGAGTTGAGTATGGCTTGCTAGTTGCTGTTATCGCACAGCCTGCATATTTTAGTGTGGCAGTCATCCAGCTTACACCTTGACATCACCCATAGGATATTCAATCTGTTCTATTGCATTTTTTTGGTGGGTGTATAATGGCACCCTATTTCCAATCCACATTTAAGTACATTGAGAGCTACCTTGTATATCTGCAAAAAGATGGAAATGCTCAGATATAAAAATCATGGAATTAAAGCATTATAAATGTTACGAATGTCAGTTGCGCTTTTTATCCATTTAATATGTTTTTTTTTACCGCAACATGGGAATATATAGCCATTAAAAACAATTGCTCTTGTAACTGTGACTTTGCCTACATCTGATAGTGCCTGCGTCCGCTAGCACCTACGTTTGCTAGTAAGATGTATTGCATTTTTCTGCTTGTGCGTTTGTGGGCTGTGTGACGCGCAGGCGGTGCGCTCGCTGAAGGAGACTATGGAGGACTGCTGGGACCAGGACGCCGAGGCACGCCTCACGGCCCAATGCGCAGAGGAGAGAATCACCGAGCTCATGGTGTTGTGGGACCGCAACCGCTCGGTTAGCCCCACCATGAATTCCACAGCCCAGACCAGCTCGACTGCTGTGCAGAATGAGAGGTATGGCTTAGAAAGCATTATCATCATCAGTAGCAGCTAGGGTTGCGCACTTCGGTTGAAGCAATTCTGGGAGATTTTTTTCCCCCAAGATTAAGAAATGTCATTAATTATCTCATTATCTGAAACCGCTTAATCCTATATAGGGTCACGGTGAAGCCGGAGCCTATCCCGGAAACATAGGGCGTAAGGCAGGAATACACCCGACGACGGGACGCCGGTCCATCGCTGGGCATTGCGGGACAATTTTAGTCTGCGAGCCAATCAACCTATCCAGGAGCATGCTTTTGGACTGTGGGAGGAAACCGGAGTACCCGGCGAAAACCCACGCGGACACGGGGAGAGCATGCAAACTCCACACAGAAAGGCACCGGAGCCGAGAGACTCGAACCCGGGACCTTCTTGCTGTGAGGCGTCAGCGCTAACCACTGCGCCACCGCGCAGTGGTTAATTATATTATTATTATTATATTATTCCTCATAAAATCTCTTCAACCTCCTTGAGTGGTTACCAGGAGATCAATATCAATTCAAGGACACTCCTGGCCAATCTGTAAGTTGGCAACACTAGTTGCAGCAGCAGCCGCCATGTTCTATCCACTGCTACATGAAGGCCTGCCTAAGTAATTGCCATTTCTTGCAGTCTTATAATATATTAATTTGTCTTGCTACTGCAAATACGTTTATTTCATTGTTTCATCTCTGCAGTGGTGATCCTCTCCTGCTTGTTACCTCCTTCTTCTGCCACTTCATCATGTCTCTGTCAATGGCCATTATTCCTTCTAATAATGTGTCCTGGCCAAGCTTTATTTAGCAAGTCAATATAATGTCGTTATGATTGCTTCGAAAAGCTGCTCTCTCGGGACAGCCGCGTCGATGGCTCTCTCTCCTCTCCTCGCGACGTTTCGCCTCACACGTTGGAGGCATCCTCAGGCGAAGGAGAGGAGAGAGAGCCATCGACGCGGCTGTCCCGAGAGAGCAGCTTTTCGAAGCAATCATCATGCATCGAGCCGTGAAAACCTACATCATTACATAATGTCGTTAGTTTACATTTGTTAAGTAATGTTTGTTTCTCAATGTAATTCAAAGCGTGTATCCTTCCCTATGCTTCTTTTCAAACTATTCAGCTTCTGTATCATCTTGTGAATGTTTCTGATATATACATTATAGCATTTAATATGTTCTGATTAAACATGTTCTATAAACACAATGGTATGTTGCGTTCATTAGCAAGTTTCGTTTTACAAAAGCACCCACGCCAATATTTTATTAATTTTATGCCAGTCCACTCTCAATAATTTCCCAGTTGTGCATATCCTGAAGAGTTTTCCGGTTGCTTCCCTCAAATAAATATGTTTTTTTGTTCAGTAAACTGGACTTGATTTTTGTTTAAGCCATATTTATATTAAGCCCAACTTTGCAGCGTTTTGTTAATACATTTAATAACTTCGAGAATTCATTTACATTATTGAGTGAAATAATTATTATCAGTATCAGATGTTTTCAGCAAAACCCAAGTTAAATATAAAGAGTTTTGAAATATACCAACATTGATTATATCAAATAAATTTGCAATTTGAAAATGTTACCATGCAAAAAACATGTTATGCCTGTCAATTTTATTTGACATGTGATCTGCTGGTAAGCACAATGAGTTTCTTCTGTTTTTTCAGGAATCTGGCAAGCATGTGGCGGTTCCCACGACTTGGGCCTTTCCAGGAATTTTCCTCATCTTCATACATTGAAGATGCAGGACAACCCTCGGATGGATTCCAGAAAAACTTACCCTCGGATCATTCCAGCTCAGGCACCCAGCCTGCCATTGATGCCAAGAATCGCAATTCCATAAACTATGAGCGGCAGCAGGCACAGTCACGAGCATTCAGCCCGGACACCAGCTTTACCAGCCTGTCAGCCTCACACACGCAAACACCGGGTGTGCCCACCACATGCCTCAACCCAATCCTAGAAGTAACACCAGGTGCTGTTATCAGTCAGGTCACACGCTCACCCATTATTGCACATGTGCCGAATCCTGCTTGCCTGCACCTTACCGAAGCAGACCTCAAAGCCATCAAGATTGATCCTAAGGAGGCAGACAAAAACCTGAAGGAAAGCTCAGATGAAAACCTTACAGAGACCTCATCTAAACAGTTCAGTGGGAAGGATCCACTAAGCAGCAGCAACCCAAATTTACTTTATCCACTTTTTAGGCTTGCATCAGAGTCAAGTACTCCAGCTGAGCTACAGCCTCAGGTGTGTCAGGTTCCCAATGCAAGTGCAGATCAAGCTTCCCAGCCTCTGCCAAAGCAACCCAACCTGCCTTGCCGCCCCACTAGTCTACCTTTTACTGGTCTGGTGAAATCGAGAGCATTGCCACATGGGGACAAAGCTGGTGGCAGAGCTTCAAGCAGTGGTAAATGCAATCTGCTGCAGGTGGAGATGGGCGTGGCCAAGATGGAACTGCAGCAAGTGGCCAAGGCACAAGCAGTGGTCATGATGGTCAATAGTAATGCTCCTCGAGTTAATGGTGTCATCCCTTCTTTCAGCAGTATTGCTCTAAATGCACCTGCCACGAATGAAACGGCACTTGGTGCAGCAACACAAGCCCTTATGGTTGAGATAACTGCAGAGCCCTCCACGAGCACAAAAGTGAGTGGTGCAAGGTTTCAGCCACAGCATGCACAAGAAAATGGCCTAAGCAGCCTGCACTCAAGTCCAGATGAGAGCCAGCCCTTACTTGGGCGGCCAGAGAAAGAGCAGCAGCCTGTCCCTGTAAGGGACTCCTGCTCTGGAAGAGATCAACAGAGCTCTGAGCACTTGGCAGCTGATGAAAGGGTTGTAGCTTTGCCTTCGGACCCAAACGTGCACCTTAATAGCAACAACAATAACAGCAACATGGCTGGGCTGGAATGTGCCTGCAAGGTGATCAGTACCTTCCCGGACATTGATGCAACATCAGAGAGACCCCACTCTCTCACATTCAACACCTATGATGCAGCTGCTGAAAATCCATCTAGCTCAGGTGACTGACATGTAAGCCAAATGTTATTTTTTCACCATTTAATGTCGCATTCGTATCATTCACCTTTTGTTAACAACAGCTAAAATGGGAGTGTCATTTCATAATTTAATCTTTGTTTGTACAAGTAGAAAAAAGTTTTAAGATGTGAAATTGGCTTCGACAATACAAAATGTTACTTTATAAAACAATGTAAGCTAAATAAAGTTCTTATTTGAACTTTAGTAAACGCAACATGCATTGTTCATCACAATACATGCACTTGTTTTTTGCCATAAGACCCCTGTATTTTTTTTTTATATAATGTGCGCCCAGGTGAAGCAAAGCCTCTGTCTGGTGAAAAGATCAAGAGACGCGTGAAGACGCCATACTTGATAAAACAGTGGCGTCCCACTACGTGGGTCGTATCAGCAGATGCCAGCGGTCCCACACGGTCACTGGGTGGCCTCAATGGATCCAGGGCCCCTGTATCTGCAATGCTGCTCGCAGATGGGTGCCCCATGGCAGCATCATCACTGGGAGGCAGCATGGTGTGACCTGCTTAGTTATCCCTTGTGACAGGCATGACACTTGCTGCAAACGTGGTCCTTTTTTGCAGCACTTAGTGAAAATGTATTTAATATTTAAGACACAAAACAGTGATGCATTAGAAAAGTCTACTTAGGGTTAGGGTTTTGGATAATCAAAAGTTCAGGTAATTGTGAATTATATGAAACGTTTACTTTAGAGGTACCTGCATACTTAGAACTCAGCGGTTCATTAATTTTGCGTTATTTTTTGGTATGTGTGAAAATGCAGAAATATCTGAACAGTAAAAATAGTGAATGTAATATTTGTTGCCATAATGGCATTTGTCCTCATTTATTAATGGTCTAAAAAAGTAACATATTTTGCAACATGAATATAATGTTAAAAGCAGTGCCAGTTATTGGTAGTTTAGTAACTGAAACACTGCTTCGTATAATGTTATTTCATTTTGTATTATTTTAATGGCTCACAAAAATGAGGCATACATGGAAAGGCTAAAAGTATATGATCTAATTTTGTGCAGACCGAAACAATAGTTACATTAAAAGTAAATGCAACTAAAATAGCATTTTGTTGTTAGGTGCAGGTACGATAATGGAGCATATCCAGATGAAAACGTAGACGTTAAGATTATTTGCTTAAGCATGTCAACAAAATGCTTTGTTCTGTTGAGCTGTCGTTTTGTGCTGTACGTGTTCCAGTGGCCAGTGTGCACTTATTGGCGTATTATGTGTTTATGTTGCTCATTTTAACAGAAAAATATTTCACCTGGATTTCTTTTTATTTACAGACGTTGGTACTTATCTCTTGTAATGCAATTATACGCAAAAACGTGTTGTGTTTGTTGACATTGGGGGCTACATGCAAGGAGAGATAATATAAACTGTCAGAAAATGTTGTACACGCGAAAAATTAACACCAGGTTTGCAATACAAGTGCTTGTTGGGATGAAATGAATTGTATTTGCACATAGACATATGGTAACGTTATTGCAACAAACATTGGTTTTGATGGGATTTTTAGCTAAAGGCTCTCTACACGTGGCATTGTGTTTTGCAAATTTTATCGGTCTTTCCCAATCTACTGTAGTTTTACGTTTGGCTTTGCACTTCTTTTTATACACTAATAACCTTTAGTTTTTGCTGAACAGTGAACACTTTATGGGGTCTCAAACGTTTTAGATATACCTTGTTAAATTTAAACTTGCGCTTTTCTAGGTTCTTAACTGCATTTGATGTGCAATAGCGATTCCTCTGCATGCTATGCAAATATTGGCCTGTTGATTATATTAACTTTTATTGGCAACTTGGATACTAGGTACGTGCATAACACAGGTTATGTAGACATTGTAAAGTTCCGTACATGTAGAGTAAATTAGAATTGTAAAATATTTGTATTTTTTTATTTGTATAACGCATTGAATTTCCCAACGTAAGGAAAAAAAAGCTTGTGTGATCCACAGGCACTTAGGATTCAAAACGTAACCCCTCTATTGTATATTGCTGTTTATTTGAAGATGCTGAGAAAAAATGGTGGTATGGTCTAGATGTGTTATATTTTCGTTATACATTACAATAAGTACTATTCCACCTCAACATCGTGTTGGGCAGTGATCATCTTTATTGGATTAATACTCCATGTTGTGCTGCTGTCCATGTTTCGTCATTTACTTTCATGTGGTCATTTTAAGTAAAAAATTGCATTGGAACCTGCTGTTCGAAGAATATAGCATATTGGGTCAAATAAACCACTATGCGACCAAATGACACTACGTGCAGGACGATTTAAAACTGAATTTATCTCATGAAAAAATGACAAACGCAGTCTTCTATATTTTTATATCAACTCCATACAAGCTTATCAGGAAATGTGATGTACAATTTCTGACATTCAAGCCATCTTGTCAAAATATTATGGTGTACAGTGTTTATTCATATATACGCAATGTATATCGAGAGGTACCAAAACTTTGGTATGACTTTAGTAGCTCATACAACGGTGTACTATTAGTCAATTAGTCAGCTGACTAGCTTTGAGCTTTGTGTGTGGGTGTCACCTTGCTTGATAATTATAAAATTGACAGTTCTTGACCAACGTGGGAACCTAGAGGATTTCACATTTAACTTCGCTATTATATCAATTTAAACAATTGATATGTATGAAGTTGCATAGTTTTGCCTCTGGTCTAACATGCAAATAAAAATGGTCATATTAACTACGTTGTTTATTTGCATTACCACATCCGATTTTATGTTACTTTTACATTGCCTTTGAGCATTTATAAGTTAACACTGTGAAGTGTACTTGTGCAAAGGCTGCTCATTTGAAGTGCTTCAAAAATGGGGAATGAATGTATGGGATTAGATTTAACGCGTTTGGCAGTCACTGCTCTACTGTTGCAGCTGTTTTAAAGTGTTCTATCTGGTAGTGTTTGTTACTAAAAAGCATTTAAAAGGGCATATACGCACATGGTCATGCTGACAAAGATATCCCATCCAACTTGCTATGACTTGTCTTTGTGTGCTCAGTGTGCCACAGGATAACAGTTTTAAAACCATAAAGCAGGGAAACATAGCTTTGCATTTCCACCTACATAATTACTTTCCTTTGTTACTCTTTTTTTTTACAATGACATGGTTATTTTGTGTTACGGATTGTGTAGGCCCTTCAAATTAGGTCCCATATCCAACAGTCCTTACCTGTAAACATTGCAGTTCACTCGTAATGGTTCAAGCAAACCTGACTGATGACCGATAACTCAAAATAGGTCGTTTGTTTATGTTGAATCAATTTAACGCACTTCTGTAAGGCCGTGTGGCTAATGGGGTTCATACACATATACACTTTCATAAAGGACATATGAATGAGGCGAGTCTCAGTAGTTACTGTAGGGAAGTGATTTTTGTAAATGTAAATCATTGTTTAATTGCGCAAACATGCCACCTTAAGCGCTTAAAACAATTTCCACGTTTTAAACTGAATTATTACTGTACTACCCTTTGTATAATTCGATTAAAGTCTGCGGAGATCTCGCAAGAGAAAGCTTAGGATCTCTCTGTTCATAAATGTTGAAAGTTGGGAAGCATGAACATTTACAACGGGGTGATTCTGTGAAATTAGTCAAACTTGCCGCAGATGTATCCTGCGTATGTGGTGTTGCTTTGGTCCTATGCACTTCATAGGAGAGCTCTCCACATTTCCAGCACCCGTCTCCAGGCAATGGATACTCCTCCACTTGACATTGCCACTTTCTCTCCCCGGCTGCATGGCGTGTGGATGTGTGTGTGGTTACTAGCGCACTGACAACACTACGAAGTTCAGCTTCTTTCAGGTCACGCACAAGAACTACAGGTAAATGTGTGTTTTGTGTGCACCGATTTGTTAATCAAGTAAAAACATCTTTATAGGTAACTATAAAAACGTTATTTGAAACCTCCCTACGGTAATATTACATATTACTTTTAAATTTCTTATAGCCACGTACCCAAGATCCTATTCAAAGTGTGTGTTGATGCTCAGGCAGTAGCAGAATAAAACCGAAGGTTGCAAATATTCCATGTTTTGTCGAGGTACAAGAAATGCCATTTTTATCATTCGAATGCTTTCAGAAAGGGTATTTTGAAATGAAAAATCTGTTTCATTCACGATAGCAACGCTGAACACTGATGGGACAGATTTTAGAATTCTAATGAACATTGGGATCAAACCGCAGCAGTAAAGGTCAGTAATGAACTAACATTTCATGCTTCTAACGTGAGGCGGAACGTCGCGAGGAGAGGAAGCGACGCGGCTGTCCCGAGCAGCTTTTCGAAGCAATTATCTAACATTTAATCCAAATTAAAAGAGGTGTGAGGCAAGGCTGTGTATTTTAACCACACTTGTTTAACTTGTACAGTGAGAACATCTTGACAGAAGTTGAAGGTTTGTCAGGGTTGATAAATGGTGGACAATATGAATAACGTGCGTTATGCAGAGGATGTAGTTTTCTTCATGGATTCAGATAAAAGCTGCAAGAAATTTTAGATAAGGTTAGTAAACGTGAGAAGGGTTTACCAATTCTAGGAAAACAATGCATGGTAATTTCAAATAACAGTGTACCTGTATGCAACATCAAAATGGGTAACGAAAATGTAAAGCAGATCAATAAATTCAACTATCGAGGAAGCTGAATAACTTGGTAAATGTCATCATGAAACAAAACGGAAGATAGGAATGGCCAAAATTAGCTTTTTCAAAATTAAAAAGATGCATATGCATCAAAATGTTGGACAACATCACGAGCGGCTTCTCGTCCCAGATTGGTAACCTGAAATGGTGAATAGGTGGCACGTTCTGTTCACGTGACAAAACCTTACTGACTGGCTGTGTCGGGTGAAGGGTTTACGACACTATTTTTCGAGTTTCAACCAAATAAAATGGATTTTATGCACACGCACGTATAATATTTGCACTTCCAAAGCGCTTTTCACAAAGCGCTGCACATAGCTATGGAGAGAACGGCATGTAAACAACTGCATCAAAGTAGATCAATTAAAGTTAAATAATGACACTCAATGAAGGACATAAAATAGCATACAATCATTTTAATCATGTAGGTTTTCATAGCTCGATGCATGACGATTGCTTCAAAAAGCTGCTCAGGACAGCGGCGTCGATCGCTCCCTCCATCGCGACATTTCGCCTTACACGTTCGAGGCATCCTCAGGCGCAGTGTGCCCTGCGTGTCACTCCTATTTACATGTAGGTACTATGTATATGTTAAGTCGCTTCGACAGCGTTGCTTTATTCCAGGAACAATGGAAGAAGGTCGGGGTCCATTTGAAATGGTTCCATTGTCTTGCTCGCACACTGGAATCACATTAACCCAATCCAATTCTGCTTCTTACGCACCTCCTAGTTTGTATCTCATGAAAGTCTAGTCCTTCAAACACTTGGTGATTATCTCCTGATGTCCGCATGTCAGAGCTCTAGAGCTGTACACTGCCGACTTCAATAACTGGCCTCCAAGTTTGGCTGAGCTTTATTTTCATTTCTTGTTTGCGGTTCATAGTATTTTCTGTCTTGTGAATCCCTATTGCTTCACGGATTAATCTTGGGCCTTTGTGGCGGATACCTGCTAGTCCTCGCATCTTGTCAATCGATTCTGTATTGTTTGCATTATGTGCTGCCGTTGCTGATTTATCCATATGCAACAGACGCACTTCTGCCTCGTGCTCTCTTTCCTGTGGCTATTGTTCTTATTATTTGCCCGATGAACACTTCTTCACAGTTGTTGTGCGGCACCACGACTCCGACCGCAGACTCGTGACGGCTCGGTGATAACGGCACGGCGAGGATCGGCGTTCACTCCGCGACTGTTCAGCCAGCGAGCAGAGACTTCTTGACTTGTGATGCTTTATTGAACAGAGCGCGACGCTGGCCCAGGGCGTAACGAAACAGCGAGCAGCCGACTACATTTTGACGCCCTGATGACTGACCGACGACTCTTCCGTCTCTCCGATGACTGACCCCCCGATGACTCCTCCGTGTGACCGCCTGACGACCTCCTTACACTCCCAACCCGCCCTTCTTTATATCCCTCCGCGCCGCCCCCCCCTCTCGCACCTTCCAGATGACATCACCTGTAGTCACGTATCACAATGAGTAATGCACCACGGCTTCGCTACCACGGGAGAACGAGCAAACAAGATAAGTCACGGGTCTCTTAATCGCTCGTGACTATCGACCACGGGTTCACGCGAGCCAACAACAGGAAACTGACGCACCGTCCCCCCCTCCCCACGCCCCCCCCCAGAAAGCTCTAACCCCACAGTTGCAAGAAATGCAATACACGCCTTCTGTTTGTAACGGCAGTAGATCTTATGGTGATTTCAGTACGTCCCGTATCTTCTGATGGGTTGTGAAGACTGTTTTTATGCTATATTTTTCGAGACATTTGCTGATTTTGTGTGTGGTGCCTTTCACATATGGTAGGAAGGCGTGAGTTTTGGTATCTTCCTCCTCATTTTCATGCTCTTTTCGTCTATGTTCTCTCCCTATGGCACGTTGGATCTATGTTTTTGTATTTCCATTACTTAGTCGTGCTTGTTGTAGATGTTGTAGCTCGTCTTTTACATGTTGTTTGTCTGATATTATTTTGACCAGTGGGCTAAGGTGTGCAGTATCTCCCGTTTCTGTTTCGGGTGATGGTCAGACTCCGAGTGTAAATACCTGTCCAATAGGTATTTTCAACAACAACAACCGCCATTCGTCACTCAGTGACATCACGGCGCCTGTGCCAGGCTAGGTGCACATTTAAGCCACGTGAAGTGTTGAAGGCTCGCTGACAGGTCACAGCAGAGACCCAGGTGTTATGGGTTGCCTGAGATTACTGGCAGATGCACCACCTATGCTCCCGACTGTGCCAACTCGCTGTGTTTTAGCCGCCCGGCGCTCTGCTCGTTGTTGTGAGCGTCGCTCCTCCGCCCTCTGTTGTTGGAGGGCGACTGCCTCCAACTGCCCCGTAGCGTCCTTCACAATCTTCCTCCACAAAGGTCGATCGTGGCACCGCTGATACAGGGTGTTAGGGATCCTGAAAGCATGAAGAACAATCCACAGCTTTGGCCTACTGATGGTATCGTAGGCCTTGATCAGGTCAATAAAGCATAGATGCAGGTTCTGTTGGAATTCCTCACATCTCTGCTGAAGCAACCGGACAGAGAATATAGTGTCTGTGCAAGATATACCCGGCCTGAAAACACATTGGGGTTCCACAAGCCTCTCCTCAGCATGCCTAGCAAGGTGATGTTGAATGATCCTTACCAGGACCTTTCCCGGCACACTGAGGAGCGAAATGCCCCTGTAGTTATTACAATCGGTGCGGTCCCCCTTCTTAAAGAAGAGGACCACTAGAACATCCTTCCATTCTTGTGGGACCCTTCTTATGCTCCAGACGGTTTTAATGATGTTATACAGGGCAGTCTGTAGACAAGCACCACCTTCCCTCAGCATTTCGCTTGGAATATCATCTCTGCCCAGTGCTTTTCCTCATCTCAGGTTCTGGATGATCGCCTTATGTACTTCCTCTATAGGTGGCATCTCTGCTAGCCACTCACAGGGTGTGGCTACTTCTTCCATCATCTGAGGTACCACAGCTCCAGCAGCGTAACCCCCATGTTATACCACAGTGTTATCTAATCCAGGGGGGGTTCTCCTCCTCCAAGATCTTACAGAAATGCTCTGCAAACTTGTTTCTGGGGGTCGGAGATCAGATCACCATTTTCCCCTTCATAAAGGGTAATCGGTGCAGCGTTACAAGTCAGTTTCTTGATGGAATTAAAGAGTTATTTTTGATCACGGGCTACCGAAGCAGACTCCATTTCCTCAGCAGCCTGCGACCACCACTCGTCCTTGCAATGCCAAACAGCTTTCCGAACCTCCAAGCAAAGGCTGTGATAAACCTCCTCGTTCTTGGGTGTGGGATGTTGCTGGCGGTGGGAGTGGGCCTGCCATTTTATCTCAGCCAGCTTGAACACTTCCTCTGTCAACCAGGGTTTCTGGGGAGGTCTGGACCATATACCCAGTGCAGCCATTCCAGCTGCATGAGCCACAGCCCTAAACCTCACCCATTTCCCCTCGGCATCAGGAGAAGTGGGGGACAATGTCAGCCCAACTGCAAACAATGATGAAATTGTAGTGATGTAGGTTTTCACGGCTCAGTGCATGATGATTGCTTCGAAAAGCTACTCTCTCGGGATAGCCGCGTCGTTCGCTTCCTCTCCTCGCGACGTTTCACCTCACACGTTAGTGGCACCTTCAGGCATAGTATGTGCGTGTAGTGCCTGTTGCTCCTATATATATATATATATGTGGGTACTATGTATGTGTCGAGTCATCTTTTGTTGTATGGGGTCTACATCTGAATCACATTAACACTAATCTCCTTGTCCTATTCACACCACGGAACTGCGATAACCCCCTCCTGCTTTTTCTGTGGCTAGTCTCCTAATTTGCATCTCATGAAAGAACCTCCCACACACCTTGTGATCCCCCTCTGATGTCCGCACCGCATAGCTCTATATCTGTGCATTACTGACTTCAATAACTGGCCTTCACGTTTGGCTAAGCTTTATATTAATTTCTTGTTTTCGGTTCATTGTCTTTTTGTCTTGTGAATCTCAATTGCTTCACCGATTAATCTTGGACCTTTATGGCGGATGGCTGCTAGTTTTCGTATTTTATCAAAATCGATTCTATGTTGTTTATCTACACTATGTGCTGCTGTTGCTGATTTATCCGTGTGCCGCAAACGTACTGCTGCCTCGTGTTCTCTTTTTCTTGTGGCTATTGTTCTTCCTGTTTGTCCGATGTATACTTCCTCACAGTTGCTGCAAGGAATGCAATATACGGCTTCTGTCTGTAACGGTAGTCGGTCTTTAGGTGATTTGAATACATCTTGTATCTTCTGGTGGGTTGTGAAGACTGTTTTTAATTTATATTTTTCAAGGTATTTGCTAATTTTGTCTGTGGCGCTTTTCACATATGGCAGGAAAGTGCGGGTCTTGATATCTTCCTCCGCATTATCTTGCTGTTTCTGTCTACGTTCTCTCGCTATGGCACGTTGGCTTTCTGTTTGTGTATCCATTGCTCGCAAGTGCTTGTTGTAGATGTTGTAGCTCGTCTCTTAGATGTTGTTTGTCTGAAATTGTTTTTGACCGGTGGGCTAAGGTGTAAAGTATCCCCCGTTTCTGTTTCAGGTGATGGTAAGACTCCGCGTGTAGATACCTGTCCGTATGTGTCGTCTTCCTGTATACAGTGTGGCTGAGCGTCCCCTCTGCGTTTCTCTTCACCAGAACATCCAGGAACGGAGTTTGGCCGTTTTCTTCTATTTCCATAGTGAACTTGATGTTCGGGTGTATGGAGTTTAAGTGACCACGGAATTCTTCTAGCTTCTTTGTTCCGTGTGGCCATACGACGAACGTGTCATCAATGTATCAACACCAGTGGGTAGGTTTAAGTGGAGATGAGTTTATGGCTTCTGCCTCAAAACTGCTTAGATACAGGTTGGCTGCTGTGGGTGAGACTGGTGATCCCATTGCTGCACCCTCTTTTTGTTGGTAAAACTCCTCGTCGAACTTAAAGTAGGTTCTTGTCAGGCATACCTTTGCCAGCTTTGCTAAATGATGAAATTCTCTTTAACAACGTTCATCAGCTAGCCGAAACCAGGCAGGCCACTGTTGGTTTGAATGGGGTCCTTGGTGGACACCCACCACTGCTGTGGAAGAATGGCAGGCGGATTTTAGAGATAAGCCGATGGTCAGAGGTCAGATCAGCTCCTTGGTAGGTCCTGGTGTCAAGGACATAGGCCCGCATCTGCTGTTCCGCCACTATGTAGTCCAGCAGATGTTCTTGCTTGGACTCGGCATCCACCCTAGATGTTGTGTGGATGCGCCGATGACGGAACAACGTGTTGGTTATCTCGAGCCCATGGGCCGCACAGAAGTCTAGCAGCCTCCTACTGTTGTTATTGAGCTTATCTGGCCCATGCCTTCCAATCACTCCAGCCACTCGAGCATTGAAGTCACCTAGCAGGATGACTCTATCCCGAGGGGCCACTTTAGCCAACACCTGGGACAGGAGGTCATAGAAGGTATCGGCCTTGCCTGCACCCTCCACTGCTGTTGATCTTCAGTGGGGGCGTAAGCCATCACTACCACCATCCCTCGCCTCCCATCTATAGGGAGGCAAGCCAACAGTAGCCTTGGACTCACAGGTTCCCACAACTCACCACCACGTTCCCACGCCAACATCATTCTTTAATTGAGAAGAAGAGCCACTCGCTGTTGTTTGTCAGTTTCTTGTCCTGAATGGAGGATTGTCCACCCCTCCTGCTCATTGGAGCCAGAATCAGTCCACAGGACCTCCTGTTTCCCACAGAGATGCAGGCGGTACCAGTCCAGCTCCCGACAGAGGAGTGGCAATCCCTCCCCCTCAACGAGTGTTCGAACATTCCATGTGGCCATATGCAGTGGCTTCTTGTTGCTTCTGGAGGAACCCCAGGGGTGGGAACTTAGTCTCCTGGCTACACCAAATGGGGTTTTGCCAGGAGGCGTCATAAACGCCTGTTCCCCCAGGGCCTCCGACACAAACTTACTTTTTTTGACCACTGTGACAGCTGTGGGAGCAGCCACCACAGCGTTACTGACTGGCACCACGAGGAGGGGGGCTGTTTTGCCAGTCCTAGCCAGAGGACTTCAACAAAAAAATCCTAATTGTATGTATTCAAAAACGCTTTTCAGCATATCATTCTGCTCAAAAGTGGTAAACATATGTTGACATGAAGTTGGAACCCTTCGCTCAATGTTCCAAAGTTCCTAAGTACCTGCTATGACATAGTATTAAAATAACATTAAGGAAAGTGGAATGTATTTAAAATAATACGGTGAGGTGTGGAGGATGTACATCGACACAGTGGAACCCATTGGAGAATGTACGCAAATTCGACGTTTTTATCATCCAACAGTGGCCAGATGATGGCTGATACAGATGGGAGTAACTTCAACCTACTGTCTCATTACTGCTCAGGAACACTTCCTCATTCCTTGATTAGTTTTAACAATACATTTATTTGATGTCCATTAGTATGCAGTCATTATTTTACTTAATTTATCTATTCTGATGTTGTTGGCATGCCGTTCTCTCCATAGCTCTGTGTAGTGCTTTGTGATCCTGGGATGAAATGCGCTTT
The DNA here is from genome assembly GCA_036362905.1 of Mordacia mordax. NCBI lineage: Eukaryota > Metazoa > Chordata > Hyperoartia > Petromyzontiformes > Petromyzontidae > Mordacia > Mordacia mordax. The sequence goes on from JAZEWT010000001.1 coordinate 23,316,202, forward strand.
AGAAATGCAAATTTTATTATAATTACCTTGCCTGGGAAAGCGCTGGGAGTCGGGTAGAAAAACCAGATTCGTTGGCCTGACCCCGGAGGAATTAAACCTCAACTTCATGTGTTCTGCAGGGGTCACACACTAATGTATGTATTTATATCTCTATACATCACATATCCTAGGTTTTTTTCCCCTGCCCTGAATAATATAAAGAAATGTTAACGTACCGCGGGGGAACCGCCAATGTTGAGTACGGATTATAGAAGAGCGAACTGTGACTCAGAACTAAAGCAATATTGACTCTTTTAAACTTAGTTTAAATAATGCAGTAAACAACGCTCATAACTTGCGACATTTCACAGTGGGACCATTTATAGCTAGCTAGTTTGTATTACCGTTTACAGTACCCTATGGAATTTATGCTTCCGTGATATTCAGTTGCATATACGTAATAACGGGTTGTATATGTTTATGTAACGAGTAGAAAAGGTTTTGACCATTTCTGGCAATTATGCAGATGTTAAGATCTATATGTTTTAAATTATCACTGGCAATACTGTTCTACTCTGAGCCGTGTTGTTGCGCTGTGGATGATTAGCTGCAATAACCACGATGGCGTGGCGAGTGGCGGACGAGCAGGAGGCACCGTGGCTTCGGATATGCAATGGTGCAGAGCTCTGCGAACATCCCGACTGCCATCACCTCGTTCAGATGCGCGCCGCTCTCCTCCAGCAAGAGCACCACCACCTCCTGGCTGCCATTGAGAGGCTCACACAGTCCCGGCAATACGGAGCGCGGGCGACACGTGGTGGTGAGGGTGGTGGTGTGGCTCGGGTCGGCGCTGCGCCATCCAAACAGGGGCACGCGTGTCCCTGCAAACTCGCTCACGGCGAGGCATTAGCAAGAGGAAAGCTACTGCTGCCACCTACCGACTATCTTCCACTGCCCAGTGATGTGCCCCCGATTGTGACACCCGAATGCCGTGGTGCACGGTACGTAGGGCGCAGACACAAGCGATACAACTTAGACGAGTCTTGTAAAGCAGCGCCGCTGGTGGGTCGACATGTTCTGCAGACCGATTGTGACACTGCTTATCAAAGTCTTGCACAACTCATGAAAGATATGGCAATGGACATGCGTGATGGAAATGAGCGACTGCACAAAACAAGTGTCGGATTGCCAGCTATCGGCAGCATGAATGAACAGAGTCGTCCTCATGTTGGCATCAATGACAAAAGAGTTGTTGATGGCCCGCTTATAAATAAATGTTGCAGTGGGTTTTTACCAACCCTCAAAAACCAGCCACGTGTTAGACCACAGTTTGTGCACAACAAACGTGATTATGCTGAACCTTTAAACTGTAAAAAAATGAACGTTGCAAATGCTGTACATTTCAATGTAAAATCACATCCAAAGGCACGGGGTTATTCTGGATATAGGTTTAGTTGTACAAAACAAACGGATGTATCCAATGTTAAGTCATCACATAACGATATTTTGATTCAAGTGAGCTCTAAACCAAGGCTGAGTCATTGGGATAGAAATGCTGATAAAGCTGGAGACACACTTTTAGAAGCTATTCGCATAAGTTCATCATTGAATACAATTCCACACAACTTGGAGGAAAAAAATCATAGAATATGTGAAAATAATTCCCAGCTTTCTGAATGCTCCAAATCCAAAAGAAAAATTGTTATTCAAATGCCAATTGTTCCAACATGGACACCCTTAACCATACACAATCCTCAGGATCAGCCAACTGATGTAGACTGAATTATTAAAGTTTGTTCCGAGATAGAACATACTGTTGTTACATATTCATTTGTCTTTTTAACAGGTCTAGAATGACCTTTTATTAATAATTTCACTTCTGGAGCGCTTTTCACCCGAGGGTTACAATGCGCTGCACAGAGCTGTGGAGAGAATGGCATATCAAAAACATATTAAGTAGTTGACCGTGGTTTTCCTGCAAAAGAAGAATGTTGGTTTTGTGGACACGTCCTTGCCTCTGCCTTTGTGAAATAACCGTATTAGGTTCAGTTTCTATAGTTGTGTTGCGAATTGTTGAAATTCTTCATAATGTTTTACAAAATATGTTAATGCAGCTTTAAAGTGAAAATGTTAACGTCTCAGCGTAACGAGCACACAACAAATATTTCCGACTGTTAAGCTTTGCTTAGTTTAGGGATTAGGGAAAAAAATACAGCACATATTCATTGCAAGTTTAAATCCAGTAACATGAATGTTAAAACCAGTTTAATAAAGTTCCTACAATAAAAAGCATTTGAAGGAGCATTTATTAAAGCAACATTATAACAAAAATGAAAGTCGCTGAATAGAATACACTATTAAAATTTACTGCAGGAGTATGTCTGTTTCATATAAATAAAAGGTTACAATCGGACACTTAAGTATATGGCGTTTATACCACATGAATTTCGTACTCTTGGCACTTCAACAGAGTAAATGTATTGATATGTTATCTACTTTTTCCTAAACAGGGTTAAACTTCGTGTCACATGGTGACGAAGCATTATATTTACAAATATCGTCATTAAACTTTGCCCTTTGTAAACATGAATATAGTACTGGACAGCACTTCTAATATGTGAAGCGTTGTATCTTATGGATTACCAACATTTCATGACTCCTCCCGAAATTATTACCAATGTTGTTAAGTGATGGACATTGCTTTTTTGCAATGTGCAATCACAATTCATAGTGTGCAATTAAGTGCGCACAGCAAATAAGTGCACACCATGAAATGTTTAACAAGATAAGCTGTATAAACAAGAAACGTAATCACAGTTGCAGATAGAAGTATTGGTAAAATGCCATATTTAAATAAAAATGTATTTTAAGTCGTGCAGCAGCATATGCAAGCTGTACTGACATGAGTCAAACGAATTTAGAATTTTTCGCGCATTTTATCCAAGTAAAATATGCAACATAACTATTGGCCCATCAGGCAGTTTTACTGCATTTGGTTGTTCGGAAAAATGATTACCCAATCCATAATTGTATCGCAGATCACTGGAGTGGCAAGTAATGTGACGTTTTCCTATAATCCACCGCGTTTTTCAGATTAATGGGAGCTGCGGAGCTAAATCCTGTAATCTACAGCAGTGTCGGTACGATACTGTTTGTGAACTACGGAACTTTTGCGGTGTTCCACGGATTACAGGATAAGCGATACGTTCCCCCAATATCAAGACAGATTGGAGTTCTGCTGTAAATACAAAACTTACCCAAAGGACACTAATTCCACAACATATTTGGTCTATATCTAAAATCTGTCCTGAGATACTTACCTTTCCACACATGTACAGCTCACTACAAGAGATTACAATACATACACGTTATCGACAAGATACAAAACATTAAAAAACTATCTTGTATATCTATTTCTATTTAGAATCTTTTATAGTCACGTTAATTTTACACAAAAGTATTGTGTAGCTTTGTCAGCTGTACAAACCAATTCTTTACGATCATTTGGTCCAAAAGGGAGAAACTATTAGTCTGCTTCAGGTACGCGAATTACAATCGAAGCCAAGTGTTGTACACCTTGACTTCTCTCATTGAGAAATATCTATTTTCAGAGAAGAGCAGACAAATTAAGTAATGCTATGGGTACTTTTTGCCAGTATACATATGTAATAAGTAGAACAGGTTTTTAAACCTCGAATAGAAAGGAGCTGCTACAGGACTGGATAAAGACAATCATACCACTGATAATGAGGATATGAAAGAGTGCAGTAACTAGGAAAATAATAGAGCTTTCCAAATTTGGTATTTAACAGAATATTATTGAGTGAGATATAAAATACTCAAGTTGAAATAAGTGTAGATGCAAAGCATGAAGAGTTTGTCATCTGACTTTTAAGATAAAATAGCGGATACAGAAATTAGGAATATGGCAAAGATTTTTAGATGTCTTTTACACTTTCAGCAAGCCTATGATTGTGGAGCAAGAGGTGTAAAATAAATCAGTTAGGATTGTACTGTATTGTGTCCCACATTGGTCAAAGTTGTGCTTGACTATTCATGAACGTAGTGCATATATAAGATTACAACAGGTTTTACCGTATCTTAACACCTGCATAATCGCCAGATACGGTAAAACCTGTTGTAATCTTATATATGTATACTGGCAAAAAAGTACCCATAGCGTCATGCATACGGTTAACACAGTAGAGAGTTTTGTAGTAGTGACATAAGATGTATAGGGCTTTTAGCACAATATGCAAATTATGCAGATTTATTGACTTGAACAACAGTTGACGGTCTTAAGTATAGAGGCTGAAGATTGGGGTCTAAAAACAAACTTTGCTGATACAACTTTAATGATGGTAGTAAGCAATGGGACTCGATTGAAAGTTCACGAGTCATAGCAGGAGAGAACACCGATTGCCAAGACAAGCAACCGGAGTGGTCTCCACAAGTTTGGTGACACTGGGAAAGACCTAAAGACCAGATGGTGGGGCACTGGGTGAAAAGCACTCTATAAATGCAATTATTATTATTGTATATCTCCAGTATTATTCGATTCATTTATTGCCATTTGACTTTCAGTTGAACTGTCCTGTTATTGACATGCCGTTCTCTCCACAGCTCGGATTTGTAAAAAAAAAATCCCTAAAAACGCTATTGTTGCTGATTTGCCATTATGTCGTTATTGTTGACATGCCATTCTCTCTGCAGCACTGTGCAGCGCTTTGTGACACTCGGGTGAAAAGCGCTCCAGAAATGCAATTATTATAGTGTGTAGCAACTGTGGGACCTGGCAGAGAATTGAAAAATTTGGCGAGTTGTGGTGAACTTGATTACATCAATTTTTAAATGTGAAAATGTGGCATTCACATACGATATATTATCTTTGTGGCATACACGATTTGTAAAAATAACTCAGAATGTTGGCAGTAATGACTGTAAACACATCTAGTCAACATGGTGCTCTTTAGGCTATACATAAAATGCATATGCCTAAATAATTCACTGGCAATTTGAAATCAATTGATGCTTCATTTTCACTTGTATTCGCCCCATTTAATTCTCCTGTGCTTGCATCTTGGAAATCATATTTCCGTCGACCATGACCAGTGATGGCGACTGCTTGCACAATGGTAAAATTACAGCAGACTACACTTAAAAAAATGACAATTGTAAAAAATAAAATAAAAAATGAGAGTTGATTAGCTGTACTTCATATGCCAATTCAAATTTTCAGCAAATTATTTCAACTAAAAATGTAATTGCTGATGTGTTTGTGAATTCTGAGCTCTGGCAACACTGGTGAGGATGCATTTCATTTTGTTGTATGAGAACAGCTTTAAAAGCTGCATTATCTCAGATTATCATCAGATGGCTCGTAAAAATAGTTCTTGTCCACGAGTTGTTGAGAACGGAAAAAAAACTGCGACTCTTCACTTGATGGCGAGTTCAGACATATCTCTCCTAGCACATTACCTTGTAGAATCTGTGCAGGAAGAAAAAGGCACTATATAGCATCTCCATTCAGACATAATAATGTAACAGCAGTTTTATTAAAACATAATTTTCATATATGAATCAAAGGTTTCTTATGGTTATCATTGAGTATTGTACTGATGTAATTTTTGACGGATCGATGCATGGTGATTGCTTTCCAAGAACAGTGTTAGAAAGCAAGCATCATCAGAGTCTTTTCATGACGTTCTATAATTAATATATGTTTTACACCTGTCTGTTTAAATAGTGACGCATATGACAATCAAGCACATGAAACTTTGGTCTACATAGTTTTGTTATTACTCATCAGTGTAACAAATGAAGCGTCGAGACTCAAATTAAATAAGAAATCACAATACTGTATTATTACATCTACTTTCCGACACATAATTTGCACAGTGTGTTGTTATACCTGATGTGGATTATTGTCCTTTTTTGGGACAATGCAGCCCAGAGAAGCATTCACAGTGGACGCACCGAATTCGTGTGCTATACCTGGCACTACCCCTGCTGATGTAGAAGAATCAGGCAGAAGTTCCATGGATTCGATCAAGCAGTGTTCCCTAAAAGAAAAATTACCCACTTCATGAGCATGTCCTGCCACCCGACGGCAGGTCAGGTCGTCATCCTTGCTGATGAGGTTTTCTAGGTACTCCATGTCAGCCGGAGGACGTTTAAGTCCAAGGGTAGACAGAGACTCCACAGTCGTTAGCAAGCTGTCATCAGCTTGTGATACTGCAGCAAGTACAGCCAGTGGGTTTCTGCATTCCATGTTGGGATCTATTGAAGTACCTTTTATGCTTCCATATGATGTAATTGTTTTTTTATGATGATCCATAACACCCAGTGAATTATCAACAGCTGGCAGGCCTGCATTTATTTTATGGGGTAGTCTTGTATAGGCAGTGACTTGGATGGAGTCTTCCATGTCTGTGCACTGGATAGGTATCGATTCAGCATCTGTGATGAAGGCAAAATATGAAAGTTTTTACTGAATACAGGCAACAAGTGATTATACATGTATATAATACATTACTGTGAAATTGAATGATTAATGTGGCTTTAAAAAGTGAGTATATGTAATTGCGTCAACACTTACGGGACAATGGAGATTTTGGCCTCAGAAATGACCTCAGCAGGTTGGACTGTTTTCGTACCACCATGTGCAGCTTTTTAAACTCCTCCTGTAGTTCTTTGTAGGCATCCTCCAGCTCCCTCCTGCACCCATCAATTTGTAAGCAGGAAATTCACTCGAGGTCAGATAGATTAATATACAGTAACTGGGGAATATATACGTTTTTCATAGATTTTAATTACATGTCGTTATTGTTGCTGACATTCCGCAGCTCTGTGCAGCGCTTTGTGATCCTTGGGTGAAAAGCGCTCCAGAAGTGCAATTATTATTATTACATATAATTATTTGTAGTTTAAGAGCATTACCATGTGTCATGGATTATTTGTGATTGGGTATGTAGTTGTCATTCCATTAAACCACTTGCCGATCACCTGCATAGATGTTATTCGTTTAAACCACTTACCGTTCACCTGCAGAGGAAAATTTTGTCTTGAACGTCTCCTGGAATGGATGAGTCTGGCTTTGGGAGACTTCTGTACAGACATTATAAATCTGCCAAGGGATTAACAGTACTTTTAATGACAAAGATGATGACTGTGTGTGCCCATATTGAACTTGGTCTTCAATAGTGTCTCCTGAAGATAGGTCTTTCAGCTACTGAACTTCGTGATGTCACACCTCCCCACATTTAACCTTGCTAATATTCCATGATATATCACCATTTCAGTTTATTCAAAAGCAACATAGGACATTAAGCATCGATTATTTATCCACTCCTAGACGAAGGCCTTCCTACTATGCCATTAGTGGATATGGAAATGAATTGAGAAAGTATATGCTTATCAAATCTATTCATGAAGTCCAATATTTACAAAAATATGTCGGTACATAATCTCAATATCTTTTTGCCGTTATAAAGAGTTTTAATATATTATTTTATTATGGCCTTCATTTGACTGCATCAGTTTACATTGACCTCTTTCTTGATTAGCCTGTACATTAACTATTATATTAATAATGACCTTGAATATTTTCTGTGTGACGTGGGACACATGGGTCTCATTTTTCGAATATATTGTCTTCCTTGTAAAATTAACAAATTATGAAGGCTCCATTCCATGACTGAGGAATCTAATTTATCCATGAACATTTAGTAAATGAAATGTCTGCTCTCTATTATATTATCTCATCTGGCTTGGGAAATTTTGCTTCTTCCTACTTGGAAAGGAAGTGGTTTACTCTCTAGCTGTGACATTTGGAACATCCTCCTCAACCAAAACTTATTTTTTGATAAATAATATTTGGTCCATGCTCTCTAGCTGTGACGTTTGGAACACTGTCTTTTCATAAAGCATTGTTTATTGGGTAAAGTCCGTTTTAATGCCTTAGTTATCTACATTGAATTCCTCCTTTCAAAATATTATTGTCTGTAATATGCAAATAAATCCCTCTTCCTCTCAAATAAATAACATGTTTAAAAAAAAAAAATCATTGTTTTATTCCTGGTTTTACAGAGTTATGTATACTGTTTGGACAATATATAAAACTCTCCATTGCAATATTTTTCCCTGATATAAAAAAAAAACTATTTATGTAACATGACATGAAAGCCAGGACACGAAGCTCGAGTGTAGTATAGGCCACAATGTTGTGTACATTACCTGCTCATATGGCCTGGCCTCTGCATAGTGGTCTTGTATTAATGTTCCATCGTCTTAAAATATCCATTGGAAAAAAGAAACATTGGCTAGCATTAATATGTTATCATATAACATAACAATACTATCAATAAATGAAGATTTTTACACAAAGCTGGTTTAGAGTAAACATATCTCAATGTGTACCTAGAGTTACAGAGGCTGCACAGTAATTATATTTTTATATAACACAAGAAACTCTTACATGCAGTAAAGTGTAACACACCAGGCTGTCCACGTTCTATGCCCAAATAAATCCCTTTTCTGTGTTTTTTAATAGGCCCTTTTTAATCCACAACCTGATGAAGGCCTCCCCATAACGTGTGGGTCCTGGGGTAGTCTTGACTATACCGCATCATACTGGTCAGTGCGGATTGGAGAAAATCTTTGTATGTTACAGCAACATTAATTCTGCTGTTGTTCATTTGCAGAATAAAGAAGTCGTCATTAGTTAACTATATGGACCATAAAATAAACCACTGTATTTTGTGCTCCTTTAACAAAGGAAGAAAAAAAAACACACAAACGCTCTCCTAAGGCACTCTCATGGCGACCAGATTTTGACATTGGCATTTCGCTTCTGAACACATTGTTATACACGAGAATGGAACTGCCAAGTTGGCTTAATTTAAAATTGATTTAACAAACACTAAAACACAAAGCTGATGACAAATACAACATCATAGCGTTATTCGTATTTAAATATTAATGCTTTTACCCTCTTCAGCACATTTTACTTGCTTGCCGAACTCCTGTTTGGCGTTCAACTGTGCCTGTAGCTTCTCAGCCTCATACTTGTACAATTGAACATCTTTCATCTGCAGGTGAAATCATGCAACAGACAGCCCAAGTGATATTTGCATTCAACATCTTAACGTATATTTGGATCATTAATGAAACGCAAAACAAAAATCATGAACGGTGCAAATTAGAAAACACCTACCGTTTTTTCCAGTTGTTCCTTGTAGCTATCTCTCTGTCTACAGGCCATCCTGTATGCCTGATATGCCTTGTTGAGGTTGACATCATTCACCACCTTGTCCACGCTTTCTTTTTGGTTGCTGTGATTCTGTCCAAAAGACACGAAAGTCACATGTGTAGCTGGCAGTGTTATTACAATTATGGTTCAGTATTGCACCCAAGTTATCATAACGTAATTACGTTCATTTTACATTCAGTGGACTTACACCAAAGTTTGATAACTAAGTGAAAAACACAAAAAAATCCAGTTTAATCGTTGCATTTTAGAAAGCACCTGCATGGCTCAGAGGTCAGAACACTGAGCCAGCACCATTGACGAACCTAGGTTTCAAATCTTGCCACTTGCTTGTGATTAAACTGGGTTAATAAGTGAATGAAAAACACAAAAACATTGCAAAAACATTGCCTCTTTTATCTACTGCAGCATGTTTCAAATTACATTTATCCAGCTGTCGAATTTAAATGACTCTCTCATACAAGGACTGACGCCTTACCGTAGCATCTCCACAGGGCTTGTTCGGAGCCACATAGGAAGCTGAACTTGGTTGCTGAGTGAACGTTCCTGCTGCTGGGATATGTTCCTTTGGACCACAGTCGTCCTCATCAGACCTATGTTGTGGCCTGGGTTCCATCTCCTTTGTCGCTCCAACATATGCCTCACTGTTGAACTCCGTCATTGTCCAGTCTGTCCGCAGTATGAGAGGTTTTCTCAGCTTACTCAAATCCTAGACAGCCAACATGAACCACAGCCATTCGAAACATTCATTACCACCAGTCCTGATTTAAATACTACTGGATAAAGGCCACCTTAATCAATTAGTCACTTACAGGTGATGGTATTATGAAGTGGGGGCAGGGAAATGCGGTAAGAATATCTACGTCTCACATCAAGAAGATTCTGCCCGAGGTGGTTAAGATTCTCGCCGCGGGCGTTATTCTCAGCTGTGTTTGTGTATCCTCCCTATGTTCTGCATAGGCTTCCTCTGGATTCTATGGTTTCCTACCATCATAAAAAGACTCAGCTGGCCAATACCATCATAATATATAGGGCACAGTATCTTATGGGCTGGCACCAGCTGACCATGTGGCTGCCTTCCCTCCACCTCTCTGCAGTTTCCTGCAGCCCCTTGGTGAAAAGCGTTAGATATAAGTTTACATAAATGCAATTATTATGGCTACAGGCCTTTTATGATGACCTGTGGTCGCCTAAGCCGTATCCGTGCTGACCACTAGATGGCGATGTACACCGTCTAGTGATCTCGCTGAGACATCGCCAGGTTGTCAATCAATGAGATTCGGCCATTATTGTGACCTGACGCATGCCTAGCCCTTTAATTTAGAGATACGTAGACCTTATGCCATTTCACAATGCAATATTCCATGTAACTCTTGCACACGGGCTGATTTAACCGTTCAATCTCCACATAAATACATTTCTCGTGCGTGTTTCTCTCCTTTGGCTGTGATTCCACGTTTGAATCGACTGACAATCTCTTTTGAGTGAGCGTGTTTTGCTCAAGCCCACCGACTTTCCTTAACACATGTCTCTCGAACTTGCGGTAACAGGCACAGCAACGACCCCCGCACCATAACCATATGGTGAGGGAGAGAGACGAGAAAATGGGAGAATAAGACAAGATGACTACGAGAGATTGATATGGAGACAAAGAAACAGACGGACACATAAACAGAGGATAGGATGCGATCAGTGAATCCCAACAATATCCAAACACGGTACGTATTCGATTGAAATGGTAAACAGCGCTCTTCGTTATAGCAATGCAGTTTGTAAAGTAACGTATATATATACTGCAGTCAACCCATGTAAAGTAATTGACCCTGGCCTCGCAAACAAAGATCCCTCGTATAGCCTTAACAGACTGAAGGGTCATGTGCTGTTAGGCAGTAGCACGTATGTGGGCTGGCACAGCACACGAGGCGGTTGCGGGCTAGCACCACGCCTGACCGCCTTTGTCTCCTAACAGCAAAATTACCGCACAGTAGCCGGAAGTATATTTGTTTGAAGCTAAGCCGACCTAGGAGAGGCCCAGGACCGGTTCGCCGAAACCCTCTGCACCACCACCCGCCCCCTTCACGTGTGACCTCACTTCCCTACTACCAAACCCTGCCGGCACCAACAACACCCATGGTTATACCGAAGACAAAACACGAACGACACAAAAGTCACCCTCGTTGATTTAGTGCCACAGTATGAAGTTAGAAACTCACGTTTGGCGTGGCTAACTGGCTGACGGAGTTGCTCCCCGAGCCGCTGTGGCCAGGGCAGCGCGTCCGGGGAGAGACGCCGGTGTCACCGCGATGTCAGCTCGCCGCGGGGCCGATCCCCTGCTTCGCTGCGGCTGCCTCAGCTAAGTCTGTCGTCGCGATACGGAGTAAAAGTAGCCGGAGACAAAGAAGCATTCATGTCAGTCGGTCGAGTCAGCCGCTGTGCTGCTGCTACTGCTGCGAATTCGTGGCGTTGGAGGGAGCCGCAGACTGAGTGGCGGCTGGGCGGAGGAGGCGTGGGGGCCTCCACCTCCTCCCGGGGTATTCCCGGCCACGCGTCGCTCTTGCCCTGGGTGGGGGCTGACGCCCAGAATAGCTCTGGGAAATTCCCCGGCCGACACTTTCCACCAGCAGCAGCAGCAGCACCGCGGCACGGTCTGTTAAAGAGGAACTGTGAATAAACCACATTGATATACACCACCGACACATGCAACAACACGCGTGCCACAACCACCCACCACACACAAACCTACAACTCCTCGTAGGCGTCTTCCGTGAGTGATACAATGCTGTGCTGTATGGTTTAGATTTCACCTGTCATAGAAATGTGGAATTTCCGCGGCTGTTTTGGGGATATTGAACGAATTTAGAAGAGCGCATCGCGAAAGAGATGGGGAGGTGCACTAAGTAAAAGTGCCCCCCCCATCTTAAAGTGAACTAAGCGTTCTCTGAATTATATAATGTATAAAGACTCGGAGATGGCGTTGAAATTGAGGTGTTTATTAAAGGAACGTTTAAGAACACGCTCTTGCAGTAACTTTAAAGGGTTGACGCCAAGGTTATAACAACTCGCAGAGTAACTGGGCATATAACGTGGATTATCACTTGGGCATTTTAGGTTTTCTCCACATACGGTCCAATCCACTGCAGGACTCTACTGCAGGCCCGTAGTCATTCTAATGGAGCTCTCACCAAAAGGTCCGGCCTTCCCCTACATAGACCCCCCTCCGATCTCACCCACGTTCACTACCCTATTACCACCTTTGGCCACCTGACCTTGGCCTTGACCAAGCGTGATCTCTTCCTCTGCATGCGCTGGGGTCACTGAGAGTCCACAGCGACGAACAGTTTGCAAAAAATAGCCGAGTCTCAACAGGCCTCTTCCGGGGCCCTTGTTTGAAGGTTGTTACTAAAGTACAGTATTGCACTTTCTAATAATGAATTGGGGGTGTAGGCCTCTTTTACACGGTTATCGAACTGCTCTTGCAAGTGGTTACCGGTTCGATATTCCGGCGCGCAGTTTCAACAAAATACTTGCATTGTTGATAAATATTACATATATATTCATGAAAATTACCCAAAGGCATAACATGCGAAGAGACGGACACGCACGGTCATGTATATTCACCCAGCATTGTGAGGTGGGTCCATAACCACGAAGCCGATTGGCAGGTGATGGGGATATATTGTGGGTGCTGCCACTTCTTTTTGATACGTGAGAGATGATAAAGTGCCCAACTACACCATCAAGAGTAGATGGAGGGAACTCGAGGGCCTTGCAGAGGGCTCCCCTTAGCGGAGGTTCTCTCGTTAATGAGACACGGAGGCAATCGCATGGCTGAACCTTTACCACTTCTAATAAGGGAGCAGCACTCGACAGGTCCACTTGTCTGATGCAAAACATAAAGCTTTACTTTCGCCGTTGGATGTGTAGAGTCCAGCCCTCTACCAACCAAGTCACTGCTGAATGATTGACGTTGAACCATGGAGATTGACCACGACCATGCCCTCCACGACTGGGAAGTCGCTCAGTGTCTCACACCCCCTCCCCCATTCCACCATCCTCCCTCTCCTCCATTCTCCTCCTCCTGCGTCTCCTCTTCCTGCTGTGTTTCCCCCTCGTCCATCTCCCCTTCTCCACCCCCCACTGCCTCTCCCCCTCCTTTTTCCCCCTCCCCCCTCCTCCAACCCCCCCTCCTTCGACGCCGGAATCCCCACAGACGGGGAGGAGGAGGGGGGTACAGAGTCCTGGATGCAGCGCGAGACACGTGTTTGTGTAAGGGAGCGAAGTTTGTTATAACATTGTGAATACTGTCACAAACGAGGGCTTGACTGTGAATATGCGTGCCTGGGTGATAAGTAAATACTGTATGCGTGATGAGTAAATACAGTGTTAGATTAAAGACAGTGCGGATGAGATTGCATAATATACTGTACGTCGAAGCACATGGCGAGAGATTGGCGTGGTCAGAGCGTACGACAGAAATGTTGCAATGGTAACCAGAAACACCATACCTAAAGGGCAGAGCAGAGGAGACGAGAATAATTGAGAATCCAGGAGAAAGTCACACGGAGCGGGGAGACCACAGAGGGAGAAAAGCAAGAAGGGCAGTGGCATGGTGTTCAATCGGGTAGGAAAGTGGCAAAGGAATAGAAATCCAGAAAATCCAGAAATAATCCACGAGAAGAGTAGGCACTAAACTAATGGAGGACTTCCACACGTAGGGAGCACGAAGAATAAAACCACCCCGACTGTAAAAGCAACGCCGCCTCGACCCCAGCGCAGAGAGACAGTGTCATGTTGTGACCAGGCCCATGGCCGTGGGCCCCACACGGTACAGCTCCTGCGCAAGCAACCTTGTTTCAACGGCCTGAGACCTAGCCTGGCATACTTGTCGAGTTCGGCTCAAGAATCGGGTGGAGGATAACTGCAGACAGCCCGTAATATCAGCTCGAGGCCAACAAGGCCTGTCTCATCACCTCGAGTGCAGCACGACTCAACCATAAGCTCAAGACCAGCGCAAAGTGCCCTGCGGCGTGGCACACGACTCGAACTTGCTTGCGCGAGCGGCCTCATCGGTACTTCATCACTAAGATCAACTGTGTTCGTCACCACATCGTCAACAGGGCAAGCGCTGTTTGTCACACCATCAGTTATGTTCATCACAAGCGATTCGGGCCTATATATGTCCAGAGACGGGGGCGACTTGATGGGGTGAACTCATTTATCATGCAACTCATACACGTGGCAAGACAGTCATGATTCTGTTAAAATGAATATATTTCTTTGTCGGATCACAACATTCCCATCTTTCAAACAGTGAAAGGGGCCTAATGTCCCTTGAGCCTGTTTGAATATATTGTGATACCACTTTCCATCAAATGGGGTAACACCAGCAAGCAAGTATTACAATTTCAAAGAATATTTTAAAAATGCATTTTAATATGCAATGGCAGCCTGCCCTCATACTTGTTAGGCACACGGTTTTTCAGTATATTGGACCTTTTGTGTGGATTCTGGCAGTTCCCGTTAGATGCATAATCAAGACCCAAGACAGACACCACATATTCTCCATCATTTCAAATGTCTTCATATGAGTCTCAAATCGACCCCAATGACTTTTCTGATTAATAGAATTGGTGTTGGCAGGCTTACAACGGGACACCTGTTTAATCTACTTAGATATTGTCATTGTAATCTACATTACGTTTGAGGAACATGTTAACTGTCTCCGACGGGCTTTCCAGAGGATGAAGGAATCGTGATTAAAATTGAAACCCTCAAGTGTAATCTAGCACAATCCTCAATCAAATGTGTGGGCCATGTTTTTAACTGTGAAAGAGTAGCTACGAACCCTGACAAGATGGCACGTGTTACCGATTAGCCAACACCTACGTCGGTTATAGACAATCGACGTTATATGGGGTTTGTGCCCTATTACCATCGGTCTGTTGCTAATTTTGCTTCCATAGCGGAACCCCTCCACACTCTGACAGGAAAGAACAGTAAATTGTCATGGTCTATGACCACCGAAGAGGCTTCTGTACAGCTTCATACGCACTTGGTGACGACAACACCATTGGTTTATCCACAACTGTCCCTGCTATTCACATTGCACATGGACTCAAGTGACAGAGATCGGTGTGGTGTTATCCTTGGCCCAGGAGGATAAGGAGGTGGTTATCTCTTATTGTAGCCGAATACTGTTAGAGACGGAGCAGTGATACTGCATTACCCGTGGTAAATTGCTGGCTGTAGTAGACTTCATCGAATAATTCAGGCCCTATCTATATGGCAGATAGTTGCTGCTTCGCATGGATAATGCACCCTTACAGTATTCTCTAAGGCTTGATCTCCAGTCCGGTCAGCTAGCTAGGCGGTTACAAAAGTTGCAGAAAGATTAATATGAAATTGTACATGGGAATTGCGTTCAGCATGTAAACGCCGATGTCCCATCCAGGCTATCATAGGTTGTTTGTACATATGAAATGTGGGGTCTACGATCCAAGTCTCTTAGTTGTGTCAGCTGATTTGAATTGAGTTTGTCCAGGGAGGAGTGGGAACACTGACAGGTCTTAAATGACGAATTGCGGACCATACGGTGCATAGTCACACCATGGAGGAAGCAAAAGACGGGCGATTAGCTGGTCGACTACGCTCCAGGGAAAACCTTGCTGATGACATGGGATGCGACGTGTCAGTGATGGACCCTGGTGGTGCCCACGCAGCTAAAGGAATTTTTTTTTATAAGAGGTACACATGAATAAATTAATGTACCTGGGAGAAGGCAAACATTTGGGGCCCTGCGCTGTTATTTTTGGCTTAAAATGAAAGTGGAAGTTGAAGCAGTGATCTCGCAATGCAAAAACTGCATGTGGAGGAAGCCCCCGGCACAGTTAGTCATGACCCCCACCCTGCAGCCCATTGTGGTTTCTCAACTTAACGAGTTGGTGGCCATGGACATACTGCGGCCTCTTCCGCTTTTCTGACTATGCTGAGGAGAAATCTATACCTGCTTGTAGTGGTGGAATACCTCACACAGTGGCAAAATACATGGGCAATCTCTGATCAGAAAGCACGGATGTTTGCGGTTGCATTTGTAAATGGGTACGTCATGTATATTTAAGCACTGGAGCTGTTACTGATCATGGCTGTAACTTCTCGTTAGACTTGCTGAAACATGTTTGTGAGGAAATGGGGAGCATGAAGTGCTGTTACTTCCCCTACCACCCTAAAACAGATGACATGGTGGAGCGACTACACGGGGCTATTACAAGGATGTGTCACCAGGTATATGACAAACAAATGGACTAGGACTTACACATTCTGGGTGTCCCGGTCGCTTACCACTCAGCCACATATGTATCATGCAACACGCTGGCCCTGATCCCCTCCTTGGCAGCCCCGTGCTCCACGACCGATCGCGTTGACATTCTAGTGCTTTCAGGACCGACGCCAGGCAAGGTGAGTCGAGAATTTTTCTTCAACGCAAGGTACTTTAATATCACTGAACATTATACAGACATTTCATACACAGGTCTACACAACCCCACGCTCCGAGCGTTAATAATGTCTCTCATAAATGCCCAGCACATATACTCACCTCCACATGTTGCTCTCCAGCGGTCAGCACGCTCCACAAACACTCTCTCGGCATCCCTCCCCCCAACAGTCTGGTTCGGGCTCACGCTGTCACTCTCTGGGCCCCCTTTTTGAATACCTCCCCTGGTGCGTACGTGACTTCTCCTGTGTATCCCCCTTCCCTGGAGCGTACGTGACTTCTCCTGTGTATCCCCCTTCCCTGGAGCGTACGTGACTCCTCCTGTGTATCCCCCTTCCCTGGAGCGTGCGTTACTTCCAACATGCAGGGCACACACAACTTCTCGACCCTCCGAAGCTCATTACGTAACGCTCGACACCTTCAGTCAATCACACCACCGTGACCCGGAGATCGGCCCAATTCCAGGCCGCGAGTGTTGGGGTGCACCTAGCCTGGCACTGCATGGAGCTTGGTACCACACATGCATCCACACAGTTTTCACCTTGAGTTCTCATATTCGGGAGGGAGCTGGCATCTCCTATGGAAGCATAGTTAAACGAGGTGGGAAAAGGGAGATATAAGGCCTGGGCTGACCTGCAACTGTTTAATTATGATTGCTTCGAAAAGCTGCTCTCTCGAGACAGGCCTGAGGATGCCTCCAACGTGTGAGGCGAAACGTCGCGATGGAGGAGAGGGAGCGATCGACGCGGCTGTCCCGAGAGAATAGCTTTTCGAAGCAATCATCACGCATCAGGCCATGAAAATCTATATCATTACATTTAATCCATCCATCCATTTTCTAATCTGCTTGTCTTGGTGAGGGTCGCGATGGCAGCAGTTCAAGGAGAGTGGACCAGACATCCCTTTCCTCAGCAATAGATTGCAGCTCTTCCTGGGGGATTCCCAGACATTCCCAGGCCAACCGCAGGATGTAATCCCTCCAGCGTGTCCTGGGTCGGACCCTAGGTCTCCGCCCAGTGGGCCGTGCCTGGTAGACTTCCCGGGGGAGCCTTCCAAGGGGCATCCTTACCAGATGCCCGAACACCCTCAACTGGCTCCTCTCAATCCGGAGGAGTAGCGACTCTACTCTGAGATTCTTCCAGATTTCTGTGCTCCTCACCTTGTCACGGAGAGTGAGCCCAGCAATCCTGCGGAAAAACCTCATTTCTGTCGTTTGTATCCGCGATCTCGTTCTTTCGGTCATTACCCAAAGTTCATGACCATAGGATCCGTTTCACTACCATGGACCGGTAGGTGCCTGCATCATTGCAGACGCTGCTGAAATCTGCTGGCCAACCTCACGTTCCCGATTACCATCACTCGTGAACAAGACCCCAAGATATTTAAACTCCTCCACTAAGGGCAACTGCTCTTTCTCACCTGAAGAGGGCAACACACTCTTTTCCATGAGAGAACCATGGCCACAGATTTGGAGGTGCTGACTCTCATCCCAGCCACTTCACACTCAGCCTCGAAACGCTCGAGTGCCCATCGGAGGTCACAATCCGATGAGGCGAGAAGAACAACGTCATCCGCAAACAGCAGCGATGCCACCTCCATGCCCCAAACTGGACACTGTCCATACCTTGGCTGCGCCTTGAGATCCTGTCTATTAAAATCACGAATGGGAGCGGAGACAAGACACACCCTTGGCGGAGACTAACGGCCACATTGAACAGATTCGACTTCA
Organism: Mordacia mordax; assembly: GCA_036362905.1. NCBI lineage: Eukaryota > Metazoa > Chordata > Hyperoartia > Petromyzontiformes > Petromyzontidae > Mordacia > Mordacia mordax. Next base: position 23,334,670 of record JAZEWT010000001.1, read on the forward strand.
CGCTAAGTTTACGGACACAGATCTCGTTCTTGGAATAGAGAGATCAGATTGCTCTCAAAAGAGATACTGGCACCCCATACTCCCGCAGCACCTTCCACAGTAAATCTCGGGGTACTCGGTCATAGGCTCTCTC
>JAZEWT010000001.1:23337503-23348905 GCA_036362905.1 Mordacia mordax
CAAGGAAAGGGAGGGAAAAGAAGTGAGTATTAAAGGGGGACCGGAAGACGTTGTGATGAGGTCTTAAAGGAGGCACGCACGGAGTATAAGCAACTCAATAGCGAACCAATAAAAACGCTTATACCTACTTTTCGCTCCTCTTTAATTTTGCTAAATAAAGACAAGTTATTAGTTTGCACCTCCGCTTCATGGGCTCACTGCATATATCCGTTTGTATGCGACGAGAGGCGACACGGTGGCCCAGTGGGTAGCGCTGTCGCCTCCTCACAGCAAGAAGAACCCCGGTTCGAATCTCGGCTCGGGTGCCTTTCTGTGTGGAGTTTGCGAGTTCTCTGCCCGTGTCTGCGTAGGTTATCACCGAGCACTCCGGGTTCTTCTCAGTCCAAAAACATGCCACTGCATAGGTTAATTGGCTTGCAGACTAAATTGCCCTTTGTGACCGGTGATGGACTGGCGTCCCATCGTGGGTAGATCCCTTCCTTGCGCCCTGTGTCTGCCGGGATAGGCTCCGGCTCACCGCGACCCTGTGCAGGATTAAGCGGTTCTGACAATCAGATGAGATGTATGCGACGAGTACAAAAATGGCTGCGTTTATAATTGAGTCACTGAAACTACTAAAGGTGATGCAATATACATTAAATTTTAATACTGCTTTTAAAGAATCACCTTTTCAGAAACCTGGCAAATGTGCCAATAACATCACGTCATGCAATTACATCATATGACATGCATCATGTGTCACCTCTCCGACTTTAAATGTAACGGGATGCGTCGGCCGAATCTGTGCTGATCGCTAAATGGCTGTGTAGATCTGCGTTTTTATGTCGGTGTCTCAATATGAGTATCTCTCGCTCCGTGTTGTATGTCTCGAAAGCCGAGAACAGCCTGCAGCTGATTTACACGTTACACTACATAGTTCTCACTTGACACGATCAAAGTAATTACATATAGTGGGCCTGTTGTGACGTCACAAATTCTCAACCAGAGGTCAAGAAATTGCTCGTGACCTGACATGCCTTACCCTGTTATCCTTACTGTAGATACTGTACTGCAACTTAAATACTTTCAAAGACTATCACACGTTGGAAAAAATATACAGTCCGTGTGCATATTATCTTGCATATGTACGCTGACAAATATATATACCTTATTTTTTATCAATAAGGTATATTTGCTGTTTGTGTTGTATTACAGCTTTAAAAAAATAAAAAAAGGACTCGTATCTCAGATATGCTGTACACGTATTTAATGCTATACTCACATAGCAACTTTATGCTGTTTATTTAATTTCAACATTGCATATAATATAATGCTTAGGCAGAAAAATAAACAATTATTAGATTTCTGACATTTAGTTACAATTGTTATGACAACACTTTAGATTCATTATCTGTATGTCAACGCAAAACATTAGAAGCAAAGCATTTATGGGCTATTCAATTAGCAAAAAAAAATTCCCACATCACGATAAAAAAAAAATTTATTATCGCAATTATCAACAACCAACCTTTGTGTAGGTGAAGTCAACATTACAACTACTTCCAAACGTTAAAGACATGTTTTTGGCGCAAAATATTAATTGGTGAAACACTAATGAATACTATACATGCCCAAAAAATGATATTGGTGACAACGGTATATGAAAATATTCTACTCATAAATACATTTAAAAAAACCGAGGCAAAACTAAAGCACTAGTCAAATTGTGCCCTGCTATGTACTGGCGTCATATCATGAGTATAGCCCCACCTTGCACCCTCTGCCGAAATAGGCTCCAGCCCCCCCCCTCCCCGCTACCCCGTACAGGATTATGCAGGTATTTATAATGAATTCATGATACTAAACTGAACAAAATATCGTTTTTCAAAATGTCGCAAACTGCTTCTGTTCCCATACATATTACAACTTCCCATACAGATTACAACTTCTCTGAGTATAGTTAGGCGTTTAATTCTCAGTTGTCCATAAAGTGGTTGTTAACATGGTGTGCCCTCTCAAGCTCGCTACTTTGTGCAGGGAAGTTTAAGTGGCAGACAGGACAATCATGCAGCAAGTTTTGCGAGACGACTCCATTGCCGCGTTCTCCTTGTTTCTGCAAAAAAACACATTCATAAACATTTATTCTGCATAATAATCATTGTGTTCGTTTTACTGCATGTTGTTTTCTCTCAATTAGCCACCATGCTTAATACACTGTTGGATAAAGGCTTTATGAAGCCACTTCTTGAAATATATATGCCTTACATCAATTAGAATGAATATTAACCACAGACAAATTTAAATTATCTTCACCGGAATCATTTAGAAGTGCTATTATTATTATTATTTATTTTACCGTCACTGAATTCCAGCGCTATTGAGCTTCCATTGCTCGTCATATATATATATACGCACACATGCCAACAAACATAATACACCAGTGGTAATTGCCCAAGCTGGGTATATAATAATCTCATCTCATTGTCAGAAACCGCTTTGTCCTCTACAGGGTCACGGCGAGCCGGAGGCTATCCCAGCAGACACAGGGTGCAAGACAGGGACATACCCACGATTGGACGCCAGTCCAACACCGGGCACTACGGGCAATTTAGTCTGCAAGTCAATTAACCTATGCAGCAGGATATTTTTTGGACTGTGGGAGGAAACCGGAGTGTCTGGCGAAAACCCACGCGGACATGGGGAGAACATGCAAACTCCACACAGAAAGCACCCGAGCCGAGATTCGAACCCGGGACCTTCTTGCTGTGAGGTGACAGCGCCACCCACTGGGCCACCGTGCCACCCTGGTATATAATATTAATTGCATTTCTAAAGTGCTTTTCACACGAGGGTCACAAAACCCTACACAGAGCTGTGGAGAGAATGGCATGTCAACAACAGAGTAGATGCTCATCCTCTTCATTCATTATCAATACCAACTTCATCCTGTACAAGGTCGAGGGGGGCCAAAGCGGAGTTAATGGGTGGAGATTGTGGCTGGGTAGAGATGTGGTAGCCTCTGGTTTTGCCTGATAAACTGAATCAACTGACCCGCCTGGTCTTTATTAATGAAGATAACGGTGAATGTCTGATCGGATTAAGGAGCCTATGGATGGTCGAGAAGAGGATGTTGGGCTTGTCCCAGGCATCAGCTAGGATGCTGGAAAGGTGGTTGGTACAGGTGCAATCAAGTTCCTTCTGGTAGTGATTGAACTGGTCCTTATAGATTTGAGAATGGATGGTGAGGCCAGATTTTCTCTAAGTCCATTCAGCCCTGCGTGCATTCATCTTGAGGTTCCGGAGTTCAACAATATACCAGGGGGGCCTGAGACACAGCGTGATTTGATTGGGACGAAAACATTCAGGATGCATTACAGCGAGCTTTTGTAAATTTCAACTGTCACATCAGACACAGAGTGAGCTAAGACAAAGATTAACTGTTGATTGCAGTGGAGGATAAGTCTGGAATGATGGAAGATTTTGGAAATAGACTTGGCGTTTAGTGATGGAAATGGGTGACGGTACTCGAAGATCAAACCACACAGCAGAGTGATCAGGCAGATGAAGATCAGTGACGGATAAGTTGGTTACAGATATACCCTTTGAGCAAACCAGGTCCAGAGTATGGCCACATCTGTGAGTGGCACATGTTGAATGAAACTAAATGCGTTGAGTAGCCATGAGACCATTTGCAAGGAAGCTCTTTGGAGAGCCAACATGGATGTTGAAATCGCTAAGCGTCAGAATCCTCTCAAAACTGGGGCACAGTTGAGTAAGTTATTTTGATTTTACAAAAGTGGATGCTGCAGGTGGGCAGTGAAGCAGCAGCAACCCCGGAGGTTGCGCCAACCCCCAATGGAGACACACATGCTCAAATTTATGGAAGGTTAGACAGAATCGGATGGATGTCAGCAGTAACACAAAGAACTGCAAGGCCACCACCGCGGCCATGAGGACGAGCCTTCTGATGGTGTGCAGGGTCCCACGGTTAAGTCTGTTTCAAAGTCATAAAATCATCTTGATGGTGCCAGGTCTCTGAGGCAAAGTCATCCAAATTGTTGTCCCAGATCAGCTCAGCAATAAGTGGAGCTTTTTCCGTGTTCAGAAAGCACAAATTGAGCAGGACAAAGTCGGGTTGATTTACAATGTGCATGTTGGAGGGGGAGTGACCAGTGGTATTGTTCATAAGCAATGCTGAGATACCAAGGGCCTAATTTATTGCTTCCTCGGCAGCTGATATGTAGGGGTAATCCAGGAATGGGGTTAGGGATATCAGTCATGGGCACATAATGAGCCTTTTGTATTCAGCACCCCGATGGCTTTAACGAATGCAGTAAAATATTGTCAGCTGACCGCATATGTAAGAAGATTGGGGATAGCGGGAAGTGATTCGGGGCAGTCTCAGGAGTGCCATGTGTGTGTGTAGGCGGTGCACAAATTCTAGAAAAATCTAGACAAAGTCCCATTTGTTAGCTCTTCCAGCAGGCGAGGCTGAGGTGGCTGGGTCATATAGCCCACATGCTCAGCCACCGCATGCCCAAACAGTTACTGTTTGCTAAATGGGCACGGCCTGGGCTTGCTGAAGACTGGTACCAGCAGTGTCAAGATCGACCTCTCTGGAGGAGGATTGTGAAGGATGCTTTGGGGCATTTGGAGGCAACTGCCCTCCATCAACAACGGAAGGTGGAAGAGCGACCCTCACAACAACGAGTAGACTGTTTAGCAGATAAAATACAGTGAGTTGGCACAGCGGGGAGCACAGGTGGTGTGGCTGCCAGTCATCTTCAGTCAAGCAACCCATAACACCTGGGTTTATCCCTATACCTCTTGTCGGTGAGCATTCGACACTTCAAGTTGCTTCAAAGTGCAAATGGTCTGACACAGGCGCCATGGTGACGTCACCGCCATTTAGTGGCGAATGGTGGTTATTGTAAATGATCATATATTCATGGGTACTTAGCAATTACCCTTCACATTTAAGGATTTATAAAGATTTGGGATCGTGACCTTTCAAGATTTACATTTTGTATCATGTTTACCATCTAGTTTATGTTGTTTTTATTGTTTTCAGGTCTCATTTGTGCAATAGCTTATAGGGTTTTGGGATTGTTAATTTTTATACTCATAACAATGCATTAACAAAAGAGATTGCATTAACCGATTCATTCAGCTCTTATTATATACCTAATAAAAAAGACTTTGTGAATTACGATTACTCAAACAGTGACTACAAACACACGCTAACATTAAATGTTTTTAAGTTAAGTATGAAACAGGAAATTCCTCCACAATGGGAGGCACAAATGCATTACCTTGTGACGCAGATTCATACGAAGGTTCTTGATCGGATTAACGAGTGTGATTTTTTTTACAGGTTGATTATTCACCCAAGGCTCCCCATTAATGACCTTTCTGCGTGGGGTACTATCTCCATTAAGGCTGGTCACACTAGCTTCACCGTTGTGTTCAATTTTAACCATTCCAACCCGTCCAAGGGATGTTGAACGATCTGGTCGATGGGGTGGCATGTCTGCATTTGGCTGCATGTGTAGGATCTCGGTTTCAATGGGCTGAACAGAGCCATTTCCTTGCCCGTGGTGGTGTAAAACTGTATCGGACTTAAAAGACATCCTACTCAAGTTGCCATGTGTTGAAACATGATTTGCATGGTCAGTCTCTACCGACTGCATGGAAAAGTCAGACATTGTGGAGTCATGCCGGTTATGATCTTGGATCACGATTCTCTCCAAATCTGCAGCATAAATGTTGTCCTCATGTTCGGTTTCAATTTTCCGCGAGGCTTCCAGGTGAGACACATCAATTTCATGTGAGGTTTCAATGCTCCCGTTTTCATGCTTGCGAATGCCTATCGTCTTCACAGAGCTGGAAGGCTGCAAGTCAGCAAGTCACACTGGTTAGTCTGGTATGTGTCGTAAATATACAATGGCACGTCTACAATCAGGAAAACTTGTTTTTGTAGAGTTACAGTGTAAAGCACAGTGTTATATCTCACTTTCAATTTTTATAAGGTTTTATATACATTAAAATTCACCCCTCTGTTCAGCCATGGAATAAACTATTTCTTTTTAGAAATTAAATAACATCACCGTTTGAGTTAAAATGTGCTACTGAAATCCGTGTTTTAAAAAGTGCAGTGAAAACATCGGTGTATCATTGTTTTACCTTTAGGACTTGCACATAGGTCTCCAAATGTGACCCTTCACGTTTCTTCATCTGGCTGTAGTGTTCATTTGTTGTGTTACCACCTACAGCATTTAGAAACATCATCGATGCACAGTATTGTGCTGATGTATGTTTTACAGGCCGATGCATGATGATGGCTTTCCAAAGCGGAGTGATATTTTGTCTCCCACGTTGAAAGCATCCTCTGACGTACCTACACATCTTTGAGGATGCCCCCAAAATGGGAGGCAAAACGTCATAAAGAAGAGGAAGCAATTGACACGATATCTTGAAATAACAGCTTTGGAAAGCAATCAACGGACAGTGTTTACAGAACCACAATTACCAAAGCTGCTGCCAGGTTAATTAGCCTGCTAAATAATTAGCTCCAAAAAGTGTGCCCTACGATATACTAGTGTCATTCTGGGTAGAGCTCAATCTTGCACCCTGTCTGCTGGGATAGGATTTGGCCCCTTATGATCATGTACAGGATTCAGTGGGTATTGCTAAAGATGATGAATTACCAAACTATATGCGACCTCAAAAGCTATCCCAGCGTGACATTTTTAGTTTTAATGCTGTTTTCGCAATAGTGAGTATTGTGTCCTCATGTTATTGCCATATCCTACAACTGCTACTGCAAAGACACCATCTGCCGCTGGCGATGTAATACTAATGGCAAAGTTGCTCCTCACCTCAGGAATGACATTTCTCAGACTGGCAGAGCCAACAATACAGATGAACATTATTGCATGAAGTTGTACTTTTTCAGCACTTGAATACTATATTCAACGGTTCACTAAAATATTTATTTTTTTTCCAATGCTTGTAGTTGATAACTTTTATCCAATCATCTATCAAATTGCCAGATGACAACACGATGCCATGTTTTGTTATTCAAACAGATCAGGTTGTCAACACAGTTCACCTTTTAGGTTGACAATCTCCCTCTGCTGCTCACAAATATTCTCCAGCAGCTTGTTGTTAAGGCCCTTTTGCACCTCCAAGTCTTGCTCCAGCAGCTTCACCTGGCTCTCCTGCACACATTACAATTAAACATTGCATGCAACTCAATTTAGAAAATGAAACTTTTACCAAAGAACGTAATTTGTGAAAATCCATGCACACATGTGGTGTGGGTGTATTGCAGTTGGCCTGGAATACTTTAAAAAAAACAGTAATATTTAACTATTGTGTTTTTTTTAGTAAATTATAGCATTTTATTTGTATCATTGCCAATAAAATGAGATACCAACTGATGACTGCTCTATTGCTCATGTCAGCAGTTCGATGACTATACAGCTGTTAAAATTTAGATTCAGCAGGATTAAGGCAATTAAAAAATAAAAATCATATTCACAACCGTCTGATTTTTTTGGTTATTGTTTAGAAAATTGCAAAACAATGCAATTAAATGTGCAGCAATATTACACTAATTGTAATAATTGTAACACTATGCATGTATCAGCTTAATGGATTTGGTTAAATTGCCCCGTGCTGAGATGTTGTAACGTGCTTACACCTCCGTTATACAACTGTTAAAAAGAGCTAAATAGCCCAATGATTCCTTCCTACTTACATAAAAACGGACTGAAAACCTGACATTATCAAGGTAATGGTGCGGTTTAGTGTATTTTGGTGGTAATAGTTTTTGGCTGAAACACGCTTAGGAACTGGAATGTCCACTATGTCAAGTAAGCCACCTGTGGACTTGTGCAAATACGCAGAGGCGTTTGTTTTTGTTACATGCTTCACATAAAAGCAGAAAAACATGTTTTAGATAAGACATTGTCTCTAGTATAACTGTCTGGCAGCATGCAGACCTCTCTCCTGGTCGTCCTCACCATGCTCCAGCAGTGATCGCGCCGAGGTGGAGTCGTCCTCTCTCTCAAGGATAGGCATAGCAGGACATGACACTCTCTTCATAAGACTCGACGGTTTATTAACGCCACCCGAACTCGTAATCACAAGGCACACTTATCCGTAACACGTTAACTCGGAACAAGTCAGCAGCACGGCAACAACGGGTTCACTCCCAACCACCACACCAAAAACCCCACGCCCACTTCGTTCTCCTCTTCGACAACCCCCCCCCGACCTTATTAAACTTTCCGTGGCGCATCACCAGGTTTGTTTACGAGCTTAAATCCCTCTGTTAGCTATCATTCACCAATCAGCGTTAACCCGTAGATCTGTCCAATCAAAGCGCTGTAACCCGGAGACAGCCCCTTCTCCGTGACACAGGTGTTGAGATACAACCAACCTGGTACGGCGCGAGGCTTGGCACCACAGTTTCCTCTCCGGCGGCGAAGTCCGGCGCGGACTCTTCGCAGCCGCCGTGGCAAGACTCGCGCAATACCACCACTGGCCAGTCTTGGTGCCGCCTCTCCTCCCCAGGCTCTTGCTGAGCTGGGGGCCCTCCAAGGGAGGGCACCCCCCTGACCAATAATGGCGCAACTGTGCCTGTGGCCACCCGCCATACGCGGGCTAACACACGGGTCAACACATGGGCCTCGCTCACTGCCTCCACCCTCTGCAGCTCCAGCTCGAGCTCGGGGCGCTGCGGCGCGCACACCACGCTTGCCTGTCACCACACACATAGCGAGTTACCGACACAACCCCCGCAGCTAGGCGGGGCCAGCTCCACTTCTTGAGGCTCTCTCTCGCTGGCTCCTCACCCACAGGTGGGCAGTGCCAGTTTCGCCCCGATACTGGGCCGGACACAGCCCTCTGCCCTGCACCACCACCAAGCAGGCAATGGCATCCTCTCAAGCCACGCTGTTGGCATTCTGCAAACGCAGGCGACCAGCCCCCCCCCGCCCGTCTCAGCTGCTACCCTGCCACGCTGTCTCCTTCTTGCTGTACTCCGCAATGCCTCGCCATCACCTCCACTCTGCTTCCCTGACAGTCAGTGATGCCCTCGCTCTCCCTCTCACCGCTAAATGGCAGCACGGCCTCCCCCCCTCCCAGCGGGGCGCAGTCACACTTGGGCCACCCCCTTGGAGCTGACGTCATGTCCACTGCCACAAGGGATGAGGTCACGGCCATGGTTCCCAGAACCACCGGCCTGGCACCACGACTCTGCAGAAGCAGTTCCTTGTCCAAACAAAACGGTACCTCCTCATCCGTTGCAATGCATTGCGCGCACCGCTGCTGCACACAGAGGTCCAGACCGAGGATCTCGAGCAGGTCTGCGCTGGGGATACAATCATGACACAGCTGGGCCACCACGTAAATTTCTTGGCGGGCCCACTCAGACCCACCTGTATATCCACCACGACTCGACCGACGATCTACAGCCGGACTCCATTCGCCTGCTGGAACTCCCGATCCAGGGGCTGGAGCTGTCGGAGGCCAATGCCCGTCCGCTGGTAGAGATCGCAGCTCATCGTGAACACTGTAACTCAAGTGTTGCGCAGCATTCAGGTCGGCTGTCCCACCACAGATCCGACCACCACCGTAGTGATGCCCAATGGCCTCGCGTGCACCCCGATCGCCGAGACACATCCCGTCGGCCATCGCCTGCTTCCCAAGTAGCAAGAGCCGCCATCATTTAACAGCCCCTCAGATCGGCGTGGGACCTCCAGTGGGCAGTCTCACCATATATGCCCCACTCAATGACACCCATAGTACTCGGATCCCGCACGAGCGTGGGATGTTGGCCCCATCTCACCGCCGTCGTCTCTCCAGAACCCCCGACCGCGAATACTCGAGTGCTCGCAGCCGATGCTCTGAGTCCCATCACGTGTGACGTAGCTCTCCTAGCTGCTGCTGGATGCCTTACAGGCGAGCACTCCAATCTGACGGAACTGCTTCGGGGTCGCTGCGCTACAGCGCAGCAACTCCACTGCCAGGCGGAGCCCAGATGCCTCCTCTGCCCCCTTGCTCTGGGTCGCCGCTGGGTCGCCGCAAACCAACAGCTTCCAACATCTTCCGCCGGCGACATTCACCGTGCTCCGTGGTCGTGCAGGCCAGTGCCCAAGCCTCTATCTACACTATGGATTATTCAGGGCACTCAACGTCCTCTTACCACCAATCTGTCTCCCAGAGGTATCTGAGCACCTCCGCCTTCATTATCCCCTGGATTACATATCGCTCTGCTTTGGCGTAGAGCCACTCGACTAGCATCCCGAAGCTCTTCATGTAGTCCACCAATGGCTCGTCTGGCCGTCTGCATCACCGCATCAATTCCTCCTGCGCAGCCACTGGTACCTCTCGATCGAACCACTCTCCGAGTGCCCGTCTGAGTCGGGACCAGTTGTCCCTGGTCTCTGCCTCCAATCCATCCAGGAACAGTGCCGTGCATCCCCACAGCTGTAGCGGGACACAACATCGCCGTCTCCGCGTCCGACGAGCCTCCCAGACATTATGCGCTGGCCACGTGTCACTGGAAGTCATCCCAGGACTCCAAAACGCTTCTCCCAAACGTTCCTGTCATCTTCACCTTGCTTCTTCTGGCGTGAGTTTGCATCCCACTCGGACACCAAATTGTCAGGCAGCATGCAGACCTCTCCTAATCGTCCTAACCATGCTCCCGCAGTGATCGCGCCAACGTGGTGGGGTCGTCATCCTCTTTCTCCAGGACAGGCACAGCAGGACGACACGCTCTCTTCATTATTAGAGTCGACGGTTTATTAATGCCACCCGAACTCGTAACAACAACGCACACCTATCCGTAACCCACTAAATCGGAACAACAAGTCAGCAGCACGGCAACAACGGGTTCCCTCCCAACCACCACACCAACAACCCCACACCGACTTCGTTCTCCTTCTATATACCCTCTCCGACCATCTGGCACTTTTCACAGTGCATCACGGGGCTTGTTTACCAGCTTGAATCCCTCGGTTAGCCACCCTTCGCCAATAAGCACTAACCCACGGCTCTGTTCAATCAAAGTGCTGTAACCCGGAGACAGCTCCTTCGCTGTGGCACGGGCGTTGAGATGCACCCAACCTGGCATGGCACAAGGCTTGTCACCACTTAACAGTTACATTGACAGCCCAATCTTTTCACTTGCACTATCCACGGTTTCATGTACTGGCATTTTCAAAACTTCTCGAACCTGGAGATAAACTGGGCGAGTGGGGGATGAGGCGGCTGGTGCGGTCTGCACGCGTGCGTGGCTGTGTTTTCGTTTTTATTATATTTATATTCTGTCGTATTTTGTTGAGTGATATTTTCTTTCAAGTATTCACAGTACAGTGGTACTATTACAGTTTTAAGAGTTGTTAATAGTT
>JAZEWT010000001.1:23357333-23376542 GCA_036362905.1 Mordacia mordax
AAACTCCACACAGAAAGGCACCCGAGCCGAGAGATTCGAACCCGGGACCTTCTTGCTGTGAGGCGACAGCGCTAACCACTGGGCCACCGCGCCGCCCGCGAGAAATGTGAATGCGATTGTAACGTGCGGGTGTTACTGCTATTGCTGCAGGTGCTGTGCCTGCGGAGTTAATAAATATAATCATTTCGAGAGAAGATACGCGTGGGATTAGAGTCTTTGTGGTGGAAGAAGAACATCGAGTGTCGGCGGACCAGGCAGGAGCGGTGCATGTGTGAGGGGGATTGAACAACAACACAACGCAGAACTTCACCATCCGTATCAAAAACACAACGCAGAACTTCACCATCCGTATCAAAAACACAACGCAGAACTTCACCATCCGTATCAAAAACACAACGCAGAACTTTACCATCCGTATCAAAAACACAACGCAGAACTTTACCATCCGTATCACCCCCTCCTCGCCACGTGTGCACTCACGTGTGCCGAGTTCACCTGGTGTCTGACATCTAACCGGCCTGGGCGCCGGCCTGCAGTCTCTCGTGCGATCGGCAACAGCAGGTTGGCGCCGGCTACACTAGCGCAGAAAAACTTAAACCAGCAGTGGATATATAATGGCTCATAATGATAGGTCATCCCTGACAATGACACCACTACGAGCAGTCTTGGAAAATCACTCAATGTCGCGCATCACCATAAATAACCAAATTCCAGACCAACCACCCATTTACAGTCACCCTTGAAACAACTAATGTACCTGAAAACTACCCCCCGATTAACCAAATACCTTCTTAAACTAAATTGGAGTATTGCCGTAAAAACACACATCGATAAATACGACTGTGCATGTTATGTACAGTATTTCAAAATTGTATAATGTTATCACACCTTGAAATAGAACCCCAGAACCATGAAAATACTCCCACAAAACGATATTATATCCGATGAGGACAAATAAATTGCAGTACTCTTATAAAAGTGTGATTGAAGGCGTATGAAACACACAAAGGAGAATTAGGAAAGTTCAGGTAGAGCATAATATAAAGAACATCTTGAGCAGGAAATTGAACAACAACGTACAAGGGCTAACACATTGAGACATATCCCCAAACCCATCAACATTAACACACTCAGACCACCCGCTTACAGTTCCCCTTCAAAAAAGGTCGAAAACAAAGTGAGCAAAACAGTCGACGTAACACCCCTTGTTAACGTAACTGCTCAAAAGATAGCTTGGGGCGTTAGGGTTCACAGCCTAACTTCCATCTCCATTCCGCACATTGCCTGCAAGCCACTGTTCATAACAAGTATGTCACGCTTTAGCTGCCATCACCCACAGGTATTATTTATATTGGCAAACTGCCCAACCCACGTGTTTTCGCTACATCTGATATGATTACTCTGCGGTTAGATAATGTTTGTTACTGTCTGAAGATGTAAGTTATGAAAGCGGATGCGTTTTATATTCTACAGTGACACTATATTGTGGTTGGTCTCTAACACAAGACATTCTTCTGTAATGAGACGAGTTTACACTAAGGCGACTCAGCTGAGCATTCCATGTAAACAGAATGTAACCACATCTAAGAACAAAATTACAGCAGAGTCTTTACTTTTAAAACTTAAATTAAACCTGTTTTAAATCACAGCAACAAATACTGTATTGTGTTTATAGAGTAAACTAAAAATATCGCTCAGCAGTAATTCGAGCTGCTTTAAATCAAAATGTTACTAACTCTGGTTTGGGGTTAAACCCGTCGTCAATCATCCCTTAGCTCATTTGTGGAGATGCAAACAATGGTTGTCCTGTGGAGAGACCCGGGCATCGGAACATTACTTTTACAACGGCTCAGGACTACAAACATAATATGAGAAATGAATGTCTTTTTGTGTAGGAAGCCATTTTTTGTGGATTCAAATACATTTACTGGCTTATGTCAAACACATTACTAATCCTAGCTAGTATAATTCACACGAAAGCGAACTACTTTCTACGATATTGCTGAACAGTACATTAGATAATCTAAGCGGTTCATAATTTAGACAACGTTTCGAAAATGATGCACATCATCTTCTACTTTGAACTTTAATACATGTTCTCCTCTCCGATGCCAATTTCACCAATCATCCTCTGATCTTGGCACGTATTGCTTTATGAGATACTGTGCTGTTGAAGCCACTGTGCTTGCTAAACCAGCTTCAATGCAAATTGAACAGTTCAGCCAATTTGATCAACACAGTTGTGAATTATATATTTACCAATAACCAAATTACCTGGAACTTGACATTGTGGTAGCTAAGCAGGTTGAGCTTGGATGAGTGACCAACAAGCATGACATGTTATAGGCAATAGACTGCGTGACCGCGATGTTGGCCAACATGTCAGTGCAGAAGAATATATTGCTGTCCATACAAAACCTAGATGTTCCCATACCTATGCACTTTAAGTTCCCAATTTGAACTGACTCGCGTGGTAAAGTATGGTAAAATAACCCCCATGGCATGAGGAGGCCCACATTTAGCAGTGGATTGACAAAAGTTGTGTACATGCACAGTGCTATATAGGTTTATTGTATAAATACTAAACACTTTAAATGAATGCCACATGTACTATGAAAGTCAACCAAATAGAAGCTTATTACATTTTGGCAAAATTTAAATGATAATTGCTTCGAAAAGCTGCTCTCGGGACAGCCGCGTCGATCGCTTCCTCTTTCTACCTCGCGACATTTCGCCTCACGTTAGAGGCATCGAGCCGTGAAAACCTACATCCTTACAAAATTTAAATGCCATGTATTAACATTTTCAGTGAAAACTTATGTCAGTATAGTTTCAGCAAAGTTTTAAAATCTGTTGTGTAAAATGTCTGAACAAATAAATATCATTTGATAATAAGTAACCATAACTTAGTCACACTTAATGCCTGGGAAAATATTCAATACACATTTAGAGATCTGTCATAAAAAAAAAACACTGGTGTCATTTAAAGTTTCTCTGTAACAATATACAGCTCACACAAAACACGGCTTAAAGGAAACATAACATACACAGGAATGTGAATTAGTTATCAATGGTAATACGCTCGTGAATAACACTGCCTTAAGAGGAAAACATGTATAACAGGCAAAGCTTAAGGCAATGATCTTTTTCAAAGCATATAGGCCAGGAATTAATTGACAAAGGTGTTGCCATATAGCCTGATTCAATGGCGTCACAGCATTGCCTTGGGGCACGAGTACTCCACATCCTGGCGAGAATACTAGCCACATAAAGGATTCTTCTTGCTGTTCCACAGCTGTTCCAATTAAGTTTCTGTCAGTCAAGATTTGAAAAGATTCCATATAAGCCAAAATGGCATTTCCTTTTTGTGATTTGCACCCGCCATAGATTTTATATTCTTGTCAAACCAGATGCGACGAACTGACAGGAGGCTTATTTTTTCAACTGTAATTCCCTTGCAGGTAAAATAAAAATAGAAAAATAGAATTCAACAAACTGTTTTATAAAATGGCTCTTTAAAATATGGAAATTTACCACCGTGACACTTTAGCTGATTTTTTGTTCTTATGTCGTTGTTGTTGCTGACATGCTGTTCTCTCCGCAGCTCTATGCAGCGCTTTGTAACCCTCGGGTGAAAATTGCTCGAGAAGTGTAATTATTATCTCATCTCATTGTCAGAACCGCTTAATGCTGATAGGGTCACGGTAAGCCGGAGCCTATCGCGGCAGACACAGGGTGCAAGGCAGGGATCTACCCACGATGGGACGCCAGTCCATCACCGGGAAGTGAGGGCAATTTAGTCTGCGAGTCTATTAACCAATGCAGCAGCATGTTTTTGGACTGTGGGAGGAAACCGGATTGCCCGACGAAAACCCATGTGGACATGAGGAGAACATGCAAACTCCACACAGAAAAGTACCCGAGCCGAGATTCGAACCCAGGTCCTTCTTGCTGTGAAGCGACAGCGCTACCCACTGGGCCACCGTGCCACCCTGAGCTAACATTGGAAGTGCAAAATAGAGTGCGTTCGACCAGACCCACCAGGATTGTTCAACATCCCTGGTTATATTGTATGTGCCTTGTATTGTAAATGCCGTAGATTCTCTCTCGTCCCTTTAGTTCTATAATGTAGTTTGGCCCAATAACCATTAGCCTCTTTTCCAATACTTAGACTTTGATGGACATCCCGAGTTCGAGTCTATGCCCTGGAACCGTATTATGGATTTTGTAAGAAGTGCCTTAACATGATTAGATTTTGTCCTTGAGCAGCCTTAATATTTAGCTTTATTCCTTGGATTTCCTTTTGAATTTCGTCGTCTAATTCTAACACCATCTTGATCTTGTTATATCCCAACTCAAAGTATTTCGGCAATGATTAAGTGTATATTATACACGTTTTTAAATACCTTGTGACCCTCATAGATCATGGCATACTTCATTGCATTTTTCCTTGCATTGTTTAATTTGTCGTAGCCTTGAATCTTTGCCGTGGCATCTGGTTATCTTGATAAGTCTGCTGCTCGAGACAAATTCAGCCAAAATGTTGTATAAACGTTTATATATTTTTTATTTAGATATGCGGCGATGGACTGGCGTCCCGTCGTCGGGTGTATTCCTACCTTACGCCCTGTGTTTCCGGGATAGGCTCCGGCTCACCGTGACCCTATATAGGATTAAGCGGTTTCAGATAATGAGATGAGATGAGATTTAGGTATGTTCATTGCAGTAATTTATGAGCTAAGAGTAAACAAATTCAGACAGATAAGTTGTGATTGGACTATGTGTAACAGTGGCTGTTAGTCCGTCTACGCCTAGACAGCTGGCATGTGTTAGTTTTGCTGCGTAACATCAACGTGCATGCAATCGCAGATAGTTATTGGTAAAAATGCTTAAAAACACGCTTTGCTTTTTTTACCGAAGTAGGCTAATTTGGAACAGATGTAGATGTTCATAACACATTGGTTTTCTTGGAATTCGTTTATGGGGTACTTGCATTGGCCTTCAATGGTGTTTTCAGGCTTTTTTCTCTGATATTCATCATAATTGTGCAATAACACTGTTCTTTTTTTTCTAGAATAAGCGGAGTTTGCTCCGACCACTTCAGATATGTGAGCTCCATCACATTCTCCTTACCTATTGCTGTTTAAAACGAAAAATTACCCACTGGCATGTTATCAGAGACTATTTTATACGTCATGGTGTTACATATTTTCTTTCTTTGAACTTTGTCCTTGAGACTGACTATCATGAGCGGTCATAATTAAGGTTGTAAATAAAGATATAAATTATTGATAAATATATTTAATTAAATTGTGAATACATCGACGATCCTGAGGGTAAGCATGCACTTAGCCAAATTTGCTTTCGTGATTGACTGATGAAAGTTAGGTTGAAAAATAATAATTGCACTCCTAGAGCACTTTCACCCTAGGGTCACAAAGCGCTGCACAGAGTTGTGGAGGTAATGGCATGTCAGCAACAAAAACGACATATAAACGGCAAATCAACAGCAATAACTTTTTTTTGTGTTTTGTTTTTGTTACAAATGTAAGCTATGGAGAGAATGGCATGTCAGCAACAACATCAGAGCAGTTAAATTGACAGTCAGATAATGGCTATCATTTTGAGAAGGGCATTAAATAACTGATAAAAAATTATTTCTATGGGTACTTTTTGCCAGTAGAATTGTAAAAAAGAAGAGGTTTTACCCATTTTCTGGCAAATTGGTGTAATAAAACACCAAATAAACACTTTTCATAAAGTGTCAAGTTTGCAGCAACCACACACGTTGATGGTAAAGACTGCAAGCAACATGCTTGATAATATACGCATTGTCCTTGGAACTGATTGACCTGCATAAGAGACGGCTTCCTTTTTAGCCTTGTCTCAATGCTATTGAGATGTTGCCAAAAGGCTTAAAAGGAAGCCGGAGGTGCAATCTGGGCACATGCAGCAAGCCCGTATTGGAGGATCTAATTTGTCGTGCTGAGGAGGGTGCCTGAAGTAAGTCACGGATGTATGTCAGAGAAGCGCCATTGAGAGCCTTGTAGGTGAGAGGGAGGACCTTGAAATCGATCCTATATTTAACCAGTAGCCCTTCAAGAGACACCAGTACTGGTGACATGTGATCGTAGATGGGTGTGCAAGTGAGGGCTCGAGCATCAATTGGATAGGTTCATCTTTGGACAATTGGTGCGGGATTCAGAAAAGCAAAACTTCTATTTTGTCACCATTTAGTTTTAGGAAAATTTAATTGTGCCAGGCCTTCACAGTTGACAGGGAGGACGACATGCAGAGACCAGACGCATTGATGGATGGCTTTGCATGAATATAGATTTGGATATCAGCATAGCAATGGAAGCTGAGATTGAGGCTGAGCAGGATATGGCCAAGTAGTTCTATGTAGATGCTGAAAAGGAGTAGGCCGAGAACTGAACCCTGAGGAACTGCAGACAAAACAGGATGGCTCTCTGAGTAACATCCTCTAAGGCTGACGAACTGCTTTTGGTCGGAGAGGTTGGAGCTCAGCCAATGCTGGGTATGAAAGGCTGCAGCGCTCAAGTCCAGGAGGACAAGAACACTTGGCAAGCCTTCATAAGCAGCGACGAGAAGGTCATGAACCACTTTGACCAGAGCAGTTTCAGTAGTATGACCGAATCTGAACCCAGATTGTAAGGGATCGAAGAGGTCATTACTGAGGACGTGTTTCTGTAGTTGCACAGCTACTGCACGTTCAGAGACCTTAGAAAGGAATGTTAGATTTGAGATGGGGCGATAATTATTAGAGATGCTGCAATCGAGGCCAGGTTTTTTTTAAGCAGAGGGGTAACTGCAGCACATTTGAATAGTGGGGGGAACGATGCCAGAGTGATGTCAGTTATTGAAGAGATTAGTGACGAAAGTGGCAAGGGACTTGAAATTTGCCTGAATGAGTTTGGATGGGAAGGGGTCCACGGAGCAGTTTGTAGGTCGAGATCTGGTAACTAATGAAGAGACATCGCATTCCTTTAATTCGGAAAATTTTTAGATCAAGGTAGGGGGAGGTAGCATTTGTTGAGGTATTGGTTGATGGTTGAGGCTGGGTAGAGATACAACAGGCTTCGGTTTTTCTGCTAAAAAACCGAAGCAATTGATCCACCTGACCTTTTTTCGTGAAGGGTGGTGAAAAAGACAGCGCAATATAACAATACTGTATTTAAACACACGGTAGTAATAATTGGTCTAGCTAAATTAACACTATATATAAGCACAACTTATGAATGACCACCTTCTGAGAATTGTTCTAAAGTGTTGGTGTTTTTGGATATTCGTGTCGAGCATTTCTTCTCCCCTTAAATTGCCTATACCGATGAATACCTACATCAATACAGTGATCACTTTCTATCCACGTAGTGTAATCCCCATATCTCAAGGTTCATGTTCATAACAACTGTTTTCATATGTTAGCAACCTTAAATAATACAATTTGTAATACGTGTTAATTCCACACCTGGAAAAAAAAACATGGGTATGGAGGCACGACGAAATTGCAGAGAGGCGGGGGGAAGGCAGCTATCCAGATGGTCAACGCCAACATTTGCCAAACACTAGCCAATATGATACGTTATTTGCCAACTATTAGATGTCTTTATTGTGGAAGGAGACTGGAGAACCCGGAGGAAGCTCACGAAGGACAGGGGGAGAACACACAAGTTCCACACAGAAAGGCATCCGGAACGGGAATCGAATCGTCTCAGGTGGAACTTTCTTTTTGTGAGGCGCAGATAAAGAGTCCCGTCCAATTCCTCACATTCCACCGACCGATGCGTTCCTTCCTCTACCCCTTTTTTTCCACGTCTCTTGAAGAAGCATCTTCACTGTGATGAACACGACATGATAGTATTTCTATTAACATAGACATTGCCTAAGCGCAATAATAATTAATCATGTTTTGATCAGATAGCGTTTGAAATACAATACTTGGCACGCAGAACGTGTGGAGGTTTTAATCTCAGCGCTGTTATTGGTTCCTTTGATCAACAGAGGGCTCTCTTGCATACAGATAGGATGTTCTCAGAATAAAGACAGCGACTAAAGAAATACGATTTGCACTAATAATGTACACGTATTTTGCAGAAAACGCAATATTTAACACACTCTATGACGGCGTCATGATTTGCTAATGAACAATTGCCAAACTGAATATAAGAGTCTGTATGTTAATTCTAAAAGCTAAGTTCTGCTATGAAACGTCTCAATAATGAAGAACTGTACTGTCACTCACACATGAACGCTACACATAGGGCTTTTGATGTTCGTTGTTTATGTAAATTTGTAGTGTATTTAGCAGTTTTTATTTCTCTATATGTCCACAAATCATGTTTAAGCTTTGCATTATAGTTACAGTGCCATAACATTATTGGTCTTGAAATAAACAAATTGTTGCTTTGAAAATATCGTCGAAAATAAGGTCTATGCAGCAATGATCGATGCGTTACTGAATTAAATCCTTCAGCCACAATTAATCATTGTTTCGTAATCCAAGCAACGGGTTTGTTTCTACGCACGAGCTGATATCATCACTCCATCGAGGTAGTAGACATCCTTTTGAAGTTTTCGCTCCTCTGGCTGCCATTTGATCAGCGATATCTATCTACCGGGCATCATCTCATCTCATTGTCTGAAACCGCTTAGTCCTATACAGGGTCACGGTGAAGCCGGAGCCTATCCCGGCAGACACAGGGCGCAAGGCAAGGATATACCGACGATGGGACGCCAGTCCATCGCCGGGCACTGCGGGGCAATTTAGCCTACGAGCCAATCAACCTATGTAGCAGCATGCTTTTTGGACTGTGGGAGGAAACCGGAGTGCCCGGCGAAAACCCACACGGACACGGGGAGAGCATGCAAACTCCACACAGAAAGGCACCCGAGCCGAGAGATTCGAACCCGGGACCTTCTTGCTGTGAGGCGACAGCGCTAACCACTGGGCCACCGCGCCGCCCATCATCCCTTCAAACATGACATGCCAGGCAAACTGTCTTTAAGTGTAAACATGATGTCTCTAATTAGTGGTTGTTCTCTGATTCATGCATTCATAGTTCTGTCTCTTATTAGAATTCAAGTATGTAGATAAATGTGTCGTATTAGTACAAGTCTGCTTTAATTCCAGTTGCATTATGATTGACCAGGTTTTCGATTAATATTTATCACAGATGATACGCACTTATTGATAACCTTAGTTCTGACCCACGTTAATTTGTTGTGCTTCAACCTCCTCTGGCTCAACATTGTATTACATTTCAAAAATGTATTCACTGATTTGATAAAATATGGCAACGTCAAATGAACATAGTAACACATTGGTGGTGTGTTTATTGGAGTGTTCAGTGGATAAAAACCACGTGCATGTTTGCGTGTGTGTGTCGGGGTTTTATAAGGGTAAATCGGCGAGGAAAAAAATCGTCAATATTGCTTGTAGGTTCAGAGGAAAGATCATCATTTTCAATACCCGCTTAATCCTGTACAGGGTCGCGGGGGGAGGGAGAGCCTATCCAGGCAGACAGAGGGCGGAAGGCGGGGCTATACCCACGATGTAACGCCAGTACATCGCCGTGCACACTTTTTGGGGCAATGTACTCAACAGGCCAATTAACTCAGGCAGCAGTGTGTCTTTGGACCGTGGGAGGAAGCTGGAGTACCTGGCGAAAACCCACGCAGGAACGAGGAAAGAGCACGCAAACTCCAAACACAAAGGCACCCGAACCGGGAATCGAACCCGGGTTCTTCTTGCTGTGAGGCGACAGCGCTGCTCACTGCGGCACCGCGCCGCCGAATGCAATGCATAGGATTACAGTAGCAGCTTTATATAAACCGCGCCACGACCAGCGATCAAGCTGAAAAGCGAACCAACCTAGCAGCCCAGGACAAAACACGACAAACTAATGTGATGTAAATCGTCCTGGATAAGGGCGTTTGCTAAATATTAATAATAAATGTGACGCCAGTACATCGCAGGGCACTTGAGGAAAATTTATTAAACAGGCCAATTTACGTAGGCAGAAGCGTGTTTTTGGACGGTGAGAGGATATTGAAGTAGCCGGTAAAAACCCATGGGGACACGGAGATAAAACATGCAAAGTCCAAACAGAAAGGCACCCGAACGGAGAACCCAAGCCGGGTCCTTCTTGCTGCGAGGCAGCAGAGCTGCTCATGACACCACCGAGCCACCCCAGAGGAAAGGTGCTTTGCATGCATACATTTGTGGAAAATGCACTTAATACTTAATCTCATACATTTTAGGATTGTGAGAGATGGTAGTGGGTTGAGAAAAGGCTTTCAACCATCAATGGATTGATCATGCTTGATATTGATGAAGACGAATAGTGCTGTCTGGAAAAGGGGGTGCTCATGATCGGTTCAAATACCACGCTTTTCTGGTGTTGGCTGGTTTGTCCAAGTATCCATCTGAGGTCTGGTGTTCATAGTGCATTGTGGCACGGTGCAGTGTATGGATAGAACATTAAGGAAAATGTGGTTTTTTTTAAGTACTGAAGTTAATTGTTTACTACAAGTGTAAGCTAATAATTAACAGCTCTAAATGCAGGGTGTTTGTACACGCTGCAACGCCTAGTCTCAGAGTGCAACTACATTCACGCCGTGAGTTCAATACGTGTATGAAAATGTAATGGGTCTCTGCTGTAGTTTATTGATTTTAGCTATGTGTATTATGGATATTTAAATACCGTAGAAACAATTCCGATTCATATAGTTCGGCTTTATTACTCCGTAGTGGTAGAAACGTACACATATTAAACAATTACTGTAATACTCGATGTTCAATGTAGTTTCTTACATTAATCATCAGACTCAACATTTATTACAATAATTGCTATGCATATAAACATGAATATAACACGGTCACTCATCATCGGCATACAAAACAACACGAAATAATGTCAATATAACATTACAGGAATAGAAATTATTATTGTAATGACAGTTGCTCAGGGCAAGATTACAACACGTGCTACCACAAGTTATCAGTGAAATGATAACTGATAAAATGTGCTTTATGTTGGATTAACCAAATGAACATTATTTTTTGCGCATTGTTATTTGTTCGCTATACTTTGTTTATTTTGAGGTGATTTGATTGTCTGTGATTTCTGGAACGATTGGGATGTTTTATTTTCATAACCAACATTGGAACTTATAAAAAACACGTCTGGCTATAGCATGACTGCAGAATATAAACAACTCAGTCTTGAAGCGGTGAATGCCCCTCACTGTACCAATGTGGATTTTCTATCGCTCATTCAGAGATGCACGTGTAATTGACCACCATCCCAAAGCTCGGCGGAGAAAACAGCCGTTTTGAAGTCATCGAAATGTGCTTATCGGAAAAATAATGGTACCGCTGTGTAGATCCTGATGGTGGGATTTGCTCGTATGTCTGGTTGTTTCCATGGCTTGTTGTAAGCTTGAGTTGTGCTGCCACAGAGATCAATGCCAACCGACTTTTATCACGCAACAAAGCTTTTTGTATGCCAGTATCTTTATTATGCACGATTATTATACGCATGACTACTGCGTATTCTTCTCCGGACTGTGCCAGTTAACTAACGGACACGCATTCTTCATTTTAAGTTAAAAGAATAAATGGCATTGTAATGTAATGGTTTCCTTTTCATCAGTCTTTGGCTATCTGAGCGAGGTAAAGTGGACTTCGTCCACCCCTTATTCAAGGCTCAGGCCCTGTACTAAATTCTTTTGCTGTAGTCGTCAAAACACATTGGTACAATATTTAACACTTGTGTATATTTTTTCCTTGTACATATGGGGTGAGAGCTAGAACAGAAAACATTATAGACAAAGGCAGCTCATACCATCACCTATTTTATTTAGCATTTCGTAAAGTTTGTTTAACATTGACTGTCGTGCACCTATTTTTTTATTTGCAGTTCTTAAAACATGAGGTCACGGCACTAGGTCCGGTAAACATCTAAAGATTAGACAACGGCAACCAACGTTGACCCCACGTTTATGTCTACTGAGTGGTTGCGTTTTATTGGCTTTTTAATTTCTATTGCATATGGCATTGACCTTAAAAATGGATTTCAGTGTGATAGCAAACACCGTATTTATCGTGTGCTATACAAGGGGACAGTGCTAGGGGCCCCTACCGGTGGCCCAGCACCCAATGGTGCTCAGGCAGCAGCGCCCACCCCAGGGTCGGGGCCCCGATGGCGTCGAGGTGAGTGGCGACAGTGGCGAAGACCCCCCACTAATTCTGTTGTTTCCAGTGCACCCGTCTCTCACTCCCCAACATGCTCAGGCCCAGAAGTGCCGCCGGAGCAGCCCCGCGTTCCCACCCAGGCAGAACGATTATCCCGGACACCCACCTATCTGCGGGACTTCACGACCGTGGCACTGGATTGGAGGCGACGACCCGAGCCCGGGACAGAGCTGGTTGCTGAAGGGGGCAGTGTAGTATCATGTATCTCACAACCGACACCCAACAACGGTGTAGAGGCCCGCATCGGTGCACCCCGAGCCCACGCTATGAGTTTTCGACCAGGACCCCCCATTAGGGGGGGGATAAAATCCAAGGTTTTCCCCAAGTTGTGGAATTTGGGTCAGCCAGGGACACCACCAAGGGCCAGGTTCCAGTGCAATCGCGTTTGGAACCAGAGTAGCTGCAATATCAGAGACCAATAAGGAGTAAGAATACTGGTGGGGGGAGAGTGGAGAGAAGAGCCAATGGGGACTGGGTTACAGAGGTTAGGCTGGACGAATGGGGAGAAAAGAGGAGACTTCCGTGAGGGAAGGGAGAGGAAGAGAGGAGAGCGGGTGTTGCTGCTGAGGACAGAGCAACGTTGGCTGAAGGGAGTGAATGGGTGACTGTCGGAAATACAGAGAGAGGAAGAGATGTGGAGATATACATGGAGAGACGGGAGCAATGAGAGATAGCTGAGATACAGTGGCAGGGGGACACGTGTAGACATAGGATGAGGGGGAGGTGGAAGCCATTGTTTTGGCAAGAACTGGAGGGCTGGGTAGGGGTGGCCAGGGTGAGGGAGTCTTAGGGACACAAGGGCACCTACCAAAGAAGGCCTAGGAATAGAGGGGAGACAAGTGGAGACACAGGAAGGATGGTGAGATACCGAGGGACACATAGGCTGATACAACAGATGGAGAGATAGGGGGAAGGGGCCATGTGGTGGGCGAAGGAGCCGCCATTTTGTAGCAGGAGGAAAAGAGTGAGAAAAACGACCGCGGGAAGAATGGACGGGGAGCGAGAGTAGTGACGAACCGGATGGACAGCGAGGAATAAAGTTCGTGTTCAACATCATCCACGTGTGTATGGTAATTGTATCGCTGGTAGGTGCGACGGAGAGCGGTGGTGCAGCAGTTGGCGCATTGGGTGTGGGGAGTGTCGGGTACTAAAGACTGCGACACCTCGGATCTTCTTGTGACGTGATGGCCGACCTTCCCACAGAGCTTACACCACGACTTTGCAACTGTATGATGATGTTTATTTCAAAGTAACAAGCAAGCGTAAGATGGATATAATTCTCCAATACAAGTACGGAGCAAGATAAGCTGTCAGCGGCTAGAAAAAAACGTGACTCATACTCTCCAGCAGCAGGGTTTGTGACTCACTCCAACACTCAAGTTTCTCCCGGCAGACTGGTGTCTTCCAGTAAGCTGCCTGTCAGAGTCGCTTGGGTGCTCGAAGGAATGAGTGAGTCCCCTCCGCTCCACGAAGGGCGCTCTTTATTCAGTTTTTTCCGCAGGGTGGCGTCCTCCCCCGCTCGTGAACTCATGACCTCTCTAACAAAAAAACCTTCAACTCAGCATTCTTCATGTCCTTATCTGGTTGAGTTCCGCTTTGCAATTATTTTTATTAGTCTCCCACAGCACTCTCT
The DNA here is from genome assembly GCA_036362905.1 of Mordacia mordax. Taxonomy (NCBI): domain Eukaryota; kingdom Metazoa; phylum Chordata; class Hyperoartia; order Petromyzontiformes; family Petromyzontidae; genus Mordacia; species Mordacia mordax. Next base: position 23,371,244 of record JAZEWT010000001.1, read on the forward strand.
CAGTTGTTTATTCATCCTTGGCTGGACCCCCCCTTTTCGCCTTATGGCTTCACTCAATGTCATGGAAATACTCCACAAAAGCATTCCAAGAGGACCACACGCATACTAAACAAAGATCCCCCTATTATCCTTAACGGATTCTAGGGTCAAGTGCGGTTAGGCAGCACCTATGTTGGTCGACACGGCACACGAGGCGGTCCAGTACCATGCTCGGCCGCCTGGCAATGGTTACACAACGCAATAGGTACTCATTTGAGGCTGAGTCGACCTAGGGGAAGCACAGGACCGGTCCATAAACTCGTCAGGTGTTGGCCGTGAGCGCAAATCGAACTCGGGTTTCCAGGTTTGTAGCCCGGCGCGCTAACCGCTGAGCCACACGCACACACACACACACTGCGACACGCACACACACGCAGATACACGAACAAACAGCATACAGATACACACAAAGAAGCCCCATATAGCCTTCACAGTCTGTAGGGTCAAGTGCCCTTAGCGAGCACCTCAACTATGAAGGTCGATACGGCACACAAAGGGGTGAGTGACCGGCACCGTGCTCGGCCGCCTTTGTATCCCCAGTGGCAATGTTTACACACCCCCACCAGGAACTCATATGAAGGTGGGTTGATCTCCGGTTGCTTGAGCACCAGCTCAAACACTCGTCACCGATGTTTGCATCACCTGGTTTGACTGCTGCTGTACAGCAGCGAGTAGCGCTGCTGCCTCATAGCAAGAAAGTCACGGGTTCGGCTCACAGCTCGGGTTCCTTTCCGTGTGGAGTTTGCACAAACTCCCCACACACCCAACCAACTTTGCACGACCAACTTTGTCTATGTCTCCACATGCGGCCCCCACAGGAGCGGGGGCACAGTAGTTAGCTTGCCATGTCTGTGTGTCTGTCGGGGGACCTGTGGTGTAGTGATTGTTGTTCTGTGAGTGGGGAGTGTGGGAGGACGTAGAGGAATGGGTGGCCCTTGCCAAGTAGATAGGATTCCATGAGGAGGATGGAAGGTGAAGGGCGGCCAGGTAGCGGGGCCCTGCCAGAGCCTACCGCAGCGGGACCCCCCTCTCCTCATGTTGGGTCTCCCTGTGAGGGGCCTGGAGGCCACAATGAGGTGGGGGCAACAGCAGACAGTAAGAACCCTCTACTCCTGTCTCCGGCCACTACCTCACTCGTGGACATAACAGTGATTAAGATGGCTAGAGACCGTAGTCCTTATGCGCATAGGGGCAGCGACCCCTACACAATGATGGCTTTGCTGATTTTTGTCAGAACCTCTGATTTGAGGGTACAAATATTGTTTAATTTAACAAGCACTTTAAATACATTTTAATTTTTAAACAATGATCAGATGACAAAAATAGCCACAATAAACATAGCGATCGAATATCTCCGTGGTCTCAGGTTATGGATTGTGCAATACATGACTTGTGGTGCTATACGAGGATTAAAATAGATTTAATGGTGAAACCGACTCACAATTTGGAGAAACGTGAAAATCACTAGCAGAAGCCATGTTTATGTTGTACTGTTAGAACGATGCTAAACCAATTGTTCCACTCTATTACTATAATTATCTAATTGCAATGAGACAGGCTGTATTGGTAGATCAATGAGAATTTTAACCTTTAAATCTTTAATAATGTGGAGCTTATTAAAGTGTGTCCTCTTAAAATGAATGGACCATGAAAGGTAATTACCGTAATGAATGTTAACTTTTTTAATGCATTCTGCACAATGTCAGTGTCTGAGTAGTCTTTAACTTGATCCCTGTGTTACTTTAACACATGGTAATTTAATGACAAATATTGCTGCAGAAAACAAAAAAACAACCTACACGGTGGACTGAGAAGGCAGAGAAGGCTTAAATTGAGAGTCAATATAGACAAAACAAAGGTGAGAAGCCTTTGGCAAAGGAAGAACAAACTCACGATTGAAAGCAAGGAATGATTGAAAGTTGCCAGTATATGACGTTTGAATACCTGAGAGGCCTCAATGATGGGATGAAATATGCAAGAACTATATAAAACGAAGATTGGTCGAATGCCGCGACATTTTTCAGATTTGACAATATCCGAAAAGACAAAAACACATCGATAAAGACCAAGGTCATGAGTCAATTGTCGTTTTAGTATTGCTGTTCGGTGCAGAATGTTGGACAACAATAAAAGTTGTTGACAAATCTTAGTGGTCAGTATGGGCTGGTAGAAAAGCATATAGCAATTTCTACACTGAAGAGCTTGACGAATTATAATGCAATAAAATTGCTGAAATTGAAAATAACCTGAGGCAAATTGATGGAAAAAGATGACAGTAGTCCAGACAAATAAAAAAATAGCTCATTATTCTGCACTTTGCAATGCCGCACACAAGCATATTTTCCTTTATTTCGTGGCTTAAAATAACTTTGAATTTGATAAGAATTACTGTTATATCCTGCTACTCCATGCGGGCATGCTTGGATTAATTGAAAACATCCAGAAGCTGGTACAGCACTGTTATTGACCCCCTATGCCAATACCATATGGACCAAGGATCCATGCTTCCAAACTTTCAGGTCTGTATTCATTGACGGCTGAACTTGCGTTGATTAATCGCGCTTGGGCAGAAATCCCCTCGCAACAGTTGTGTCCTGGCATTGAGATTATCATGGTAAGCATTGAAGGTTTTCATTATTACATGTTATTATTCACAATGGCTTTTTTTACGATGACCATGCGTTACCTATGACCAATCACCTGAAATGTTCCCGATCACAGAAGATAAGCAGGACTGGTCCTTGTATTAGCAATGTTTTGTGGGCAGTCGAGGGTACAGCAATAAAGTTTTATTATATCCTCGTCCACTGTCACCGAGTCGCACTGACTAGCATGGCGAGGTATAGTCAAATAACCCTCACTGCCTGTGTGGGGAGACAGAATCCAGCAGTGCATTCACAAACAGGCTTTGCACGCAGAATGCAGTCTATTGTAATGTATTGTATTATATTTCATTACTATTAAAATAAATTGTGAATAATGTTCTCATCTCATTGTCTGAAAACGCTTAGTCCTATACAGGGTCACGGTGAAGCCAGAGCCTATCCCGGCAGACACAGGGCGCAAGGCAAGGATATACCGACGATGGGACGCCAGTCCATCGCCGGGCACTGCGGGGCAATTTAGCCTGCGAGCCAATTAACCTATGTAGCAGCATGCTTTTTGGACTGTGGGAGGAAACCGGAGTGCCCGGCGAAAACCCACGCGGACACGGGGAGAGCATGCAAACTCCACACAGAAAGGCACCCGAGCCGAGAGATTCGAACCTGGGACCTTCTTGCTGTGAGGCGACAGCGCTAACCACTGGGCCATCGCGCCGCCCACTGGGCCACGTGAATAATGTTGAACAATCTTTAAATTGTACGACCTCAATGGAATAATAATGCTTATTATGAATGTTATGAATTCAGCCTATCCATTGGGTCAATAATCAACCGTGTGCTCAAGTTGAGTCCTAGGAGATGGGGAAGCTGGCGAGGATTGTGGAATGGATGTACAGGGTATTGGTGAATAATTGGAAGGAATGGGGAATTGGGGCTATTGACAAGACGACTAAGACATCGCTCTTACATGCATACATTCAATTACAATAACTAATTTCCACTGAGATCAGGACGTCCTTTAATTGGAAAAAAAAATATTTACACATTGTAATTTTGTAGGGGGCGGCGCGGTGGCCCAGTGGTTAGCGCTCACGCCTCACAGCAAGAAGGTCCCGGGTTCGAATCTCTCGGCTCGGGTGCCTTTCTGTGTGGAGTTTGCATGCTCTCCCCGTGTCCGCGTGGGTTTTCGCCGGGCACTCCGTTTTCCTCCCACAGTCCAAAAAGCATGCTGCTGGATAGGTTGATTGGCTCGCAGACTAAATTGCCCCGCAGTGCCCGGCGATGGACTGGCGTCCCATCGTGGGTGTATCCCTGCCTTGCGCCCTGTGTCTGTCGGGATAGGCTCCGGCTTCACCGTGACCCTGTATAGGACTAAGCGGTTTCAGACAATCAGATGAGATGAGATCATTAACCCTTGTATTTGCAGTGTGTGTTCAACCAATTCATTAACTTGCCCAGAGATTTCCCCTCATCAAACGGAGAAAAGAGGCACTTTGTTCCGTCTCGTCTAACTACTCTGTTGTTGATCAATACGTTTATTTAAGGTGTGAAGTAGATACGCGTGTATCTACTTGTGCATGAGGATCTGTCACTGGTGTAAAACACCAGATTTTAGGTTCATTTTCTATTCAGGCTTAACATAAATGACGAATATATGAACCTGTCCTGGACCCGTACTAGGTTGACTCAGCCTTAAATGAATACGTATTGTCGTGTGAAAGCATCAGCAGCGGTGGCTTCATAGGCACAAACTAATTGCCTCTGCTCCAGCAGCCTATATCAACAGTTGTAGGGGTCTTTATCTTTGTAACCATCAGGATTATCTTCACAGTTCCCTTATCAAAGCGCAGAGATTAATATATGAAGGCGTTTAAATACCTACAACGAATTCCATGCTGCAGCACCTATTAGGATAGATTTGTAAAATAATAAATGTTTCTCGTAAATATGGAGCATGACCCAGCTACTCATGTGCAATGTACTTTTCAACATTTTGCTGTTGGGTGACAGATGTATCATGTGATCAGAGATGGAATAATTTTACATTTACAAGAGTGGTAAGCTGTTATGTGTTTTCTATGTCCCGTGGAAGTTTAAATACAAGCGAAATGTATAGAAGTATTAAGCTGCAACATGGTGACTATTGTATGTAACGTGCTAACATTGATGAATGGGTAAAACAGCTGCAGTCAGAAATGGCATGCCAGCTGATACTTCAATTGCAATAAATATTACCTGTGTTGAGAGATTATTTCGATTGACATACGACTATTAATTAAGTTTATAAGTATTTCAGTTGTCATAGGGATAAGTGTGCAAACAGTTCATTGAATAATTGAGCCCAGACTTATTCCTCCTGGGACTGTGTGGACATATGAAAGTCTCGACGTGGAAAATCGGTTCACAGTAGGCTGTGAAAGCAGTGGTGTAATCATGGCTTAAGGAAAAACCACAACATTGCTGTTCTGCTAGCACTTTCTAGCTTGTGGGTTTCTCGGACAAGTTTGGTTCTGTATAGGGTGACTGTTGAGAAAGTATGCAATATTGATAACAAATGTTCATCTCATCTCATCTCATTGTCTGAAACCGCTTAGTCCTATACAGGGTCACGGTGAGCCGGAGCCTATCCCGGCAGACACAGGGCGCAAGGCAGGGAT
>JAZEWT010000001.1:23395259-23405603 GCA_036362905.1 Mordacia mordax
ATTGCTTCTTTGCACACACTTCTCAGGTTGTTACAATTTGTGTCAGTGAATAAGTTTTTTTTACATCCATATAACCGATCATACCCACTGATTTCAATTTTCTGCTTTAGATTAATTGGTATGTTGCTCTTCATTATAACTGTAGTTTACCAAAAACATTCCAGCGCACCCTCAATCTTTTTTTATTTAAGTTTGATCCTGGTATGCCTTCAACAACTGTCTTAAAGATATATATATATACTCTACTGTAACGAGTGAACCCAGGCACAGAGATGCACGGACTCAAGAGATGAGGGAGCCACAGAGGACTTCATTGAAGGGGTACATATGCAGATACAGCAGCGATGGAACCGAGCCGTGTGGAACGTGAGTGTTTCTAATCTGAGCTGCTGTTTTAGTAGCCACGGCTTTCGGAATATCCGCGGCTATCTGGGATAGCCACGATTATCCCGAAAACGATTGGCTATCCCGAAAGAGCAGCTTTTGGTAGCAAACATGAATAGAAAAATTTGCTTCTAAAATATTGGGTCCGATCTGACTTCTGGAACGATCAGCTGCCATACAAGATTAATAACAGGGTTGCTTCGGTTTGGAGAGTATCTTTTTTTATTGAGTCAGAATTAAGATCTCTGAAGACAATCCTCCCATCTTTGGATACATCACTTCCTGGTGACAAGCTTGGGAATTTTTGCGTAGCTAGAAAAAAAGATTTTTGAATTGTTAACAACACACAATTCTTGCACCCCATCATTTTTGACGGGCAAGTAGACGATAGTGTTATGATGGATAAGTTTAACTAAATTTAATGATAGAAACTGAACATTTCTGCACCCTTAGTTTGGCCTTGGAAATTACAAATATGGTTGCAGGGTTGTTTGCTATTATTACCATGGTGAGAGCTTGTGTTCTTATTTTAATCTTGAAAGGAAGTATCATTTTAAATCATGCCAAAACCGACAATAAGCAAAACTATGCTATTTGAAAGGATACCTACGGCACCAAACATTAATATAATTACGTGAATAAACTGGTTAATTTAATCCTTGGCTTATGCGGTATATTTTGGAAATTTAAAAAAAAAATATTCTTCAAAGAAAAATGTCTACGCGTACAAATGTTTGTACCGATGAAGCTAAGCAATTAAAAAAATGAACATGTTCTCACAGCATTTGTGCCGTATCTGCTTGGAATGAGACTTCATTGATGAATTTATTGAATCATGTATTATAAACAATAGAAATGCATTGAAGCATGCACGTAAAAATTATTGTTTATGAGTTATGCAGAGCATATGCAATTTTTAACTTTAGGCTAATGGGATGAATGAGATTGTACAAGCCAGACGAAGCAAAGCAAACATTATAAATGAACAATACTAAGTTATCACATCATTGTTACGGGGTGCAAAGGTCAATTGTTATTTGTTCACTGACCGTGTGTTCACTATTGCAGAGGTAAATAAGAATGGTTGGCAGTTGCAGAGGGCCTCGACATGTTTGGTATTGTACTTTGTTAATTCTTAAGAATTTACATTGTCTATGGATGCCACTGTGAATTGACGCTGTGTATGAGAATCTCTTGTGTGCACTGGTGATACGGCGGACCAGTATCGCAGATCCTATTAAACTCAGGGTGGTCCGAAATGTGACTCCTCTTATCCGCGGGGTAATTATCGCGAATTACCCCACGGTTAATATGATGTACATACTGTACGATAGCGCTTATCCGCAAAGAAATTGCAGATATGGTTAAAAAAAATAATGTATACACCTAATGATTATGCTGTACATTGTATGTAGTACGCCGCATTAAGCACGTTACATGCACAACAATATATTTAGTATTTGTTTTAGCAGTATTTAGTTTCACATTCGATATTTAAGTACCATTTATTCCAGCCCTTTCGTGTTGATAAATGTTCGTACTATTTTGAGTGTACGGTGAGCGTACAATGTTGAGGTATAGCGTGAGCTCGAGCGAGAACTCGAGCGTTTCGTGGCGGTGGTGGCGCAAGGCGTATCCAGGTTGGGGGCGCCTGCCTGTCGCCGCGCCAGGAGACGGAGCGCTCCGTACACCTTGTTCTGCCGCACAGGTGTGACGTTTCCTCCTGGAGGTGCCCTGGGAGGCGAGCTCCCTTTACCGGATACCACCGTGCAGACAGTGCCAAACACATTGCTATTAAATATTAATGTCGGGACTATTAACGTAACGAAGATAAAGGTGCCGCTGTGCAATTCTTAGATTATGCCACTGCTTGCGAAAAACTCTCCAATAGACGGAGCTGTCGTGAGCTCCCTCTGGAAGATATTTGGTGTACTCTTCCAGGATGGCCAGAAATATTAAACGAGGTCAGAGTACCCATACTTTACTCCAATAAATGGTGACGCCCTTTGTACTGCTGGCTGAACAGAGGAACGGGGTGCGGGTTTGAGGCATGTGTGAGGGGGGGGAGGCATTTAAGCGACCTGCACCGGTAGATCGAACCCGAGACCTCTAGACTGACAAGTCAAGTGTGCTACTGACCATTCCACCGCGGCATGTCTATTAATGTCGTGACTGCAGCACCCGTGCTATTATCGTTTGGCAGTTCTGCAATTCATTATTTATAAATTTATATCACTCAACACTAATGCTTTGACTGTTGTACGTGTGAACAGGATATTTTATGGAGGAGGTGTAATCATTCATAAATTTGTACATGGTGTACACCATCATCTAATGAGACCATTGGGTATACATATGCTGTGGTTCGAGAATAACTCATTTTGACAATTTCATTACAATTAGTGGTCATACACTGTGCTTAACATATCCACAAACATACATTCTGCTGTCATGCAAGAGCAAGCATTTTGTTTTTACAATCTTTGCATTAAAAACCACAAGCCATTGCTCACCCCGGACGAAAAATATTTTGTAACATTTTTCATTTTCTTTGCAAACCTGTGGAATTTTTACTTGCAGTACATTGTTTCGGTGTAAAGTCACACATCAACTACTGCACTGTTTCAGAATATATTTTTACTACTTTTAATACTGGTACAGCAAAATTATTTCCACTCTTCAAATTCTACTTTTTTAAGGATGATTATCATTGCATATTTTTGTTGCCGGTTTAAATGATCATTATACAGGTCGAAACAGGTTGGCCGGTTCGCCCCCAATGATGGGGGTATTGGATCAGAATTTTACAGCCAGAAGCACTCCCTGACGCCAAGCCTTTCGTCAGAGGGTCTTCGGATCGCTGTTTGTCTGCAACCTTCCTTCAGACCTGTTAATCAAGGAAGACCCGACCAGGAGTGCTATATCAGGCTACATAGCTCTGGGGTTCATTAAAATAACAAACTTCTCCACTACGATAAAGTAATGATCCAAATATTGATAACTTGTTAATTGCGCTTCACAGTTGTTCTTTGGAGATAGATGCATCGAGTGGTCCTTCTATCTACTTCGTGACGTTTTGCCTCTCATGTTAGAGCCATCATTAGGCTTTTTAAATGCTATCCCGAAAGAACAGCAATGGTGAGCAATTCTCCTTGATCACATGTGATCATGTGAGGGCGGCGCGGTGGCGCAGTGGTTAGCGCTGACGCCTCACAGCAAGAAGGTCCCGGGTTCGAATCTCTCGGCTCGGGTGCCTTTCTGTGTGGAGTTTGCATGCTCTCCCCGTGTCCGCGTGGGTTTTCGCCGGGTACTCCGGTTTCCTCCCACAGTCCAAAAGCATGCTCCTGGATAGATTGATTGGCTCGCAGACTAAAATTGTCCCGCAATGCCCGGTGATGGACTGGCGTCCCGTCGTCGGGTGTATTCCTGCCTTACGCCCTGTGTTTCCAGGATAGGCTCCGGCTCACCGTGACCCTATATAGGATTAAGCGGTTTCATATAATGAGATGAGATGAGACATGTGATTGTGTAAGTGATCAAATTGGGATAAATGTTGTTGATTTGTTTATGCCGTTGTAAGTAAATCTGTATACATGTGTACGTTCTCGTTCACACTTCCATAAATACGTGGTAATTAATGGTATCATCGGATGTTTGTTACACAAGGATCCCGCTTACTGATTTAAAGTATTCTTTGAGATACAAGCTCATTTCAAATAGCTGAATCGCATGGCCGTCTTAGGTTGTGTTACACACGCGAATAGCAAAAGTTATGCTTTGTATACAGTAGTCTTACTGGTTTCCCGCGGATGTAATCTTGTTAATATACAGTATACAATGGTGGCACGTGCAAAGTTTGTTTTTAATTTAAAGGCTTCAATCGTACAATTTCTGCAAGGGTGCGCATGTACAATAATATTTCCAATGTGTTTGATTGTCCGTCAGTATTGAATTGAATTTCCAAGGCAAGTTTGTCACCAATGCAGAATATTTAAATAATTTGTGCACATTCTTCACATCAGTACTGATGTAAGTTTTCAAGGCTCGCTGCAAATGCTTGCTTATTATTAAAGCTGTTCTTTTGGGAGGAGTGCTCGACACGGCTCTCTCGAAAGAACAGCTTTGAAAAACAATCATCATTGTATACGCTATGGGTACTCATAGCGTTAACAGCCCCACCTAAGCTATAAAGCATTGATACTGCATTGTCCTGCGCTGACTGCCTTTTGGCAGCGACTGACACCGGCAAATAGGCTCAAAAGGAAGCCACTGCCAGGTGAAGGTCGGTCAGTTGAAGGACAATGCATAGGTTATCAAAGCTACCTGTTTGCATACTTTGCCACTAGTATGTGTGGCTTTTGCAAACTGGACGCATTGCAAAATGTGTCTATTTTGGTGTTTGGGATCTTAACACCTGTATAATTGTCTGGCAATTATGCAGGTGTTAAAATCTTAACACCTGCATAATCGCCAGATACGATAAAACCTGTTGTAATCATTGTATACATCTCATAAACGTGTGTACACTAAGCCAGAGGTTCTCAACTTTTGGCACATCAAGGCCAACTTGGCCCATCTGGGGATGGTCTCCACGGACCATTGGGTGGAGCTTGCATTCCATTGATGGGTCGCAACTTACCAGTTGAGATTGGCGACGCGAAGGCACAACAAGAACAAGGCAGCATCAAAAATTAACTATTTCTATCACAGACGTGTGTGCATATCTCATTAATACGGCACTAAATCACGATAGCACATGGCGTTTCGTGATATATTTTGCTGGTTATACCCTGATGTAATGGGTACTTGATTCCAGAGTTAATTGAAGCGAGTATTAGTTAGGACTTGTTTTTTTTATGATCTTAATCTAACTTTTATTTTACATGACCAGTATGCTAGTTTAATTGGTGCTGTTGTATTTGTTTGTAGGTGAAGAAACAACTTCTGCTCGTGTAATTAATCTCAGCAATAAACTTCAAAGGGTCCTGAATTTAAATTGCTTCTTATTCTCACACTCAATCCCCATCGTTGCGTGGATAACTGACTTTGTCCTGTTGCATTTAATAATAGTTACTTTTGCCTTTGTTTTGTTGCATGAATGATCACCTCTGCGGGACTTACTTCTTCTTTGAGGAAGCATAAATATTATAGGAGCCGTTTTTTTGTAAAGAATCACACATTTGTTTTACGGTCTTAATTGACATTTATATCCTGCTAGGTATCAATCTGTTTCGAGTGCCATATGCTGTTAAATTAGCTAAATACGCCGTGGAGAAAATTAAAACATTGGCATGTTTAGAATCATATAGTACACTTTCGTTTACATTTACCGATGATTTATTGAATATGTAGTATATTACTGGCATTCAGGTGTCGAATTGAAAAAAAAACGTTCTGGGAACGCACTCAGGTATGTGATTTCTTTTAATGTTGGGGTCTAGAAGTCCTCCCCCAGAAAATGTTTAGTTTCTGAGAACGCATTTCCTGCATTTGTAAAATAACCATCCATATTGAAAACTGGGTGGCGCGGTGGTGCGGTGGCCCAGTGGGTAGCGCTGTCGCCTCACAGCAAGAAGGTCCCGCGTTCGAATCTCGGCTCGGGTGCCTTTCTGTGTGGAGTTTGCATGTTCTCCCCGTGTCTGTGTGGGTTTTCGCCGGGCACTCCGGTTTCCTCCCACAGTCCAAAAAACATGCTACTGCATAGGTTAATTGGCTTGCAGACTAAATTGCCCGCAGTGCTCGGCGATGGACTGGCGCCCGATCGTGGGTATATCCCTGCCTTGCGCCCTGTGTCTACCGGGATAGGCTCCGGCTCACCGCGACCCTGTGCAGGACTAAGCGGTTTCTGACAATGAGATGAGATGAGAATTTAAAACTATAAAAGGTTAATATGTTCTCTGAGATTTTTACTCGGGAACAGCGTTTCTGTTCATGTCCGACAAATTCCACCTTTGCTGAAGAAATGTCCATTCACAACTCATGAAATAGTCCATAAAGCAGTGCATTACCTGGTAGGTGGTATCACAACACTACTTTTGAAAGTCCTTTATATAACCACTTATTCGCAAGAATGCAATGTACTTTCCCACACTGATATTGAGCCGTTCGTCATAAAAAGCAAACAAACTATTTCGAAGTAGAACAGCATTTTTTGTTCCCAAATTAAATGAAATCCTGACATTTGTATTCATGTATCTTTTCACAGAGAGATATAACAATTGCTTTTCATGGTTGCTTTTTCAGGATAGCTGTGTCGAACATTCCTCCACCCTCAATATATGGGAGGTGAAACTTTAAGAAGAGAGGAGGAATGCTTGACATGGCTTTCCCAACCCAGCAGCTCTCTAGCAATTATCAGTCCAAATTTTATATTGTCATTGGTGATTGGGGTGAGACCATCATCTGCACTTGCTTGGGATTGTAGCGTAATCACTGGTGGAAACCGTTGAGAAGTGAACCAACGGTCCAAGTTGCGCTTTTCTGACTCCTGAGTTACCTGGCCACCTCCTGGTATTCTCATCTCATCTCATTGTCAGAACCGTTAAATCCTGTACAGGGTCACGGTGAGCAAAACCTATTCCGACAGACACAGGGCGCCAGTCCATCACCGGGCACTGACGGCAATTTAGTTGTAAGCCAATTAACCTAGGCAGCAGCATGTTTTTTGGACTGTGAGAGGAAACAGGAGTGCCCGGCGAAAACCCACGCAGACACGGCAAGAACATGCAAACTCCACACTGAAAGGCACCCGAGCCGAGATTCGAACCCGGGACCTTCTTGCTGTGAGGCGACAGCGCTACCCACTGGGCCACCATGCCACCCACCTCCCAGTATTCTTACTCTAATTACTGGAGGGACAATACATGCGATTAGATGCTAGGAAGAGGAGTGAGAGGCTTTATTCCAATATTTGTATTCTGATTTCATTTTAGCCTGTATTAAATAAGTACAGTATGTAATATTGACCAGAGAACAGCATTCATACTGTGTATACCAAAATCTGTAGATGGTTATTGTGCCACCAAGACAGGGTTTCATCTACAATAACCCGCAAAGATGATTAACATTGTTACAGCTGTTTTAAGCATGAAATACATGTTGCAGATGTTAATCACCGAATACCATATGAACATAAATTAAAAGCACTGTGTATGTAGCTTCTTGTGAACATGTTCTAGCACTGCACATTGATTGAAATTTGCTGAACTTCATACAGCAGTTCTTATGAAAATGTGTACCAACGATGAGGAAATTGACATTTCATTAACTAATGCAGAGCAATATACACCTGAAAGATGATCTGAAAGATGATATGGCTGACAATAAAAAAAATCAATGTTCAACATAGTTATTGCGGTCATTTAAATTTTCTTTGTACTGTGTGTGAAACAGTTGAGTAAGTTTTAAGTGATCTTTTCAAAATTATAATAAAGATATAGTAGTGTATTGCAGTGCATGCATCGATTTTAATGCGATTTTGCAATTTCGTCATCATTTGCCTCGCCACAATCCATCTCGCTTCTGCAAATGAATGTACTGCATCGCTCCATCTCCACGGTGGTTATCCTCTTGTGACGCCATTTCATCATCCGTCTTAAACACCAACAGTTATCCCTTCTAAAGATGCCCTATCCAAGCCAACTTTTCTTAAGTCCGGGAACTGCTCTAAAAAGTTGCTCTTTTGGGAAAGCCGTGTCGAGTGTCTCTTTCTCTTGAGCATTCCTCCTCCTATGTAAGATAGAGTAGGGACATTCGGCAATCATCATTAAAAGAGCAACTAAGAGAATTCTTGTGCATTGAGCCGTGAAAACCTATATCAGTTTAATGCTATGGGCGGCGCGGTGGCCCAGTGGTTAGCGCTGACGCCTCACAGCAAGAAGGTCCCGGGTTCGAGTCTCTCGGCTCCGGTGCCTTTCTGTGTGGAGTTTGCATGCTCTCCCCGTGTCCGCGTGGGTTTTCGCCGGGTACTCCGGTTTCCTCCCACAGTCCAAAAAGCATGCTGCTACATAGGTTGATTGGCTCGCAGGCTAAATTGCCCCGCAGTGCCCGGCGATGGACTGGCGTCCCATCGTCGGTATATCCTTGCCTTGCGCCCTGTGTCTGCCGGGATAGGCTCCTGCTTCACCGTGACCCTGTATAGGACTAAGCGGTTTCAGACAATGAGATGAGATGAGTTTAATGCTATATACTGTATTGCGTCATTAGGTTAGTACCATATAGAGTATAAAATGTATTTCAAATATATTTTGGTCAATCATCTGTACATGATGCTGTTACAGACTGGTAATTGTTGGTTGTAACTCTCTGTAGGTTTTCACCTGTTACACAATACAGTAATGAAGGTTTATGAAGCTGCGAAAATTCAGTTTATATCTTTCGGAGCACATCTTTGTGAGAATATAGCACAGGAATAACACCGATTTCTTTCACAGAATCTTATATCAGCAGAGTAGTGTTATTGAATTGACTAATACCAAGTGGTTATCAGTTGAGATTTGAACACAGATTCGTGTTGTTAAAGTAATGTATAGTGTAGTAGTACAAAAATGTGTTTTATACATTAACATAAGGCTTTAGCTTTTGTTGCATTTTTAAATTTTAATTATTTTTCCACACGTTTTGTAACCATTGCTTGTATTTTATTTCCTTGAACATCATTTTCATTTACTCTGTCCATTTTACATTCCCGGTATGGGGAGAGTTATGTGTAATGAGTCATTGCAGTACCATTGTAAAATCTGCTTGTGCGTGACAAATGTGTTTTTGTGGTCAATAGAGGTGCCACTATGTTTATAATGCTGAGGCACATGTGGTTGCATCACAGAGAATGTGATTAGGCACACGTTACTTTTTTCAAATATATATCTCCATACACCGTCAACCAGCTTTTGAACGTGTTTCTCACGCAGGATTGCGAAGTTGATTATTAAAAGGGTGCACACAAAATCAGCAACCAAATTAATATTAGGCCATAAACAATGGCTTAACATTCAAAATTGTATTTCATGCCGTGTGTTGTATCAAAGTACCCTATATATGAATTGCAGGGATTGTTGATACGGATATAAATTCCCTGCAATGCCTTCAGTAATATTTACTTCATGGTATTTTCTGGGGGTTGTCGCAGAACCCGGTGCTGCACGAATTCTGGAAACAATTTCTACGTTTTTTTGTATCTCGCTTGCGGTCGTGATACTGTAGCTTCACGCTAATCCGGCTGTGATGGGAATAGCTCAGCCTTGAGCCTGCTTTCCCTATGCATATTAATGGCCTGCTTTAGCAAGATTATTTTTGGGACCAAGGTCAGGGAAAACTCACTTCTGACAACATCTTCCTTTGTGACTGAAAGCAGCAGCTATGTTACAGTTCCCCAGTCCATTCAATGCTATATTAGCATTTTAGACACAGTATTGTATGATCCAAATGAGCACATTCAGTTTAGGTGTGTTTTCATTAACAGATGTAAAGTTACTTATCCAAATTATCTTGCATCAAGTGTGCGTTTTAGAGAATTAACAATCAATTGCTAGCAATCTATGAGCTGTAAAATATGGCTAGACTTTAACAAATCAAACAGGACAACAAGCCCACTGTGTGTTTCTTTGATGTCTCTGTAACGATACCTATTACAGCTGAATGCAGATTGGTGCGTGTGGACCTTTGCATTAATATAAACTCTCTCATGTACCCTGCCATTCCGTTGGAATGTCACCAAGAACAATGACTGGACAGATATGTAATCAGTACATACGATTTACCAGCAATGTTGTACCTAGACGTGCAAGTGATTTGCATGGCACATGAGCAAGTACAAATCGTCTTATTTGTGCAGGAATAAGGGAAGGAATATAAACTTGAGGGCGGCGCGGTGGCCCAGTGGTTAGCGCTGACGCCTCACAGCAAGAAGGTCCCGGGTTCGAATCTCTCGGCTCGGGTGCCTTTCTTTCTGTGTGGAGTTTG